>OX376699.1:37418232-37857620 GCA_947389925.1 Coelopa pilipes | reverse complement strand
GGTTGTGCTAATGTTGTTGTTGTTGTCAGGGTATGTGTATTTGTGAGTTTGTCTTTGACACTTATAAACGATGGCGTATTAATTTCCGCCATTTCCTCTTGCCATCCCGGGCTCTTCCCTCTTCCGACTCCTCTTCGACCGCCCCTCCCTTCCCCATCCCCTGCTCCAACATCTGTATCGCATCCAGCTGCATCTTCCCTTCCTCCGCCTCTTCTCTCCTGCCCTTCCCCCATTCAACTTCTTCCATCAACTTCCTCAAATTAATTTTGTGACAAATAAAAAGTAAACCAAAAAATAGAATTTCTTATTTTTTTCAATCATGAATTAATTAATAAGTCATGCTATATTTTCCCAAAATAAAGAATTTCGAAGTGTTTTTTATTGGAATCTCGGATTTCGTGGGAATTTTGAAGTTATTGGCATTGAAATTGGATTTCGTGGGAATTCATTTATAGGCAAGGGAAGGGATTCAGTTAAAGAATTTGGCTTGTAGGAAATTCCTCAGAAGTCGAGATTGGAATTTCTGGGCTCCTGAATAAGGATATGGAATGTTTCAGTTGAATATTGATTTAGATGCTACTTTAATGACTGTTGCCGTTCGTAATTTTGTTTATTTTATTTTATATGCATAAAATGTCAGTGCCTTGTTCATTATATTTATTATAATATTTAATAATATTTATTTAATATTTATTTTCATATTATTTTGTAATTATTTATATGATTTTATATACTTTTTGTAACGTTTCTGTAATGTTTTTTGTAAGTTATTTTGACATATTTATTTTTTATTTGTATTGTGTCGTATGACTTTTTTGTGTTATTTTTGTCATGATTTTTGTAACATTTGTTGCTATGTTTTGTCCATTTTTTTTGTTTATTTTTTGAGTAACTCCATGTTGTCGTAAACTGCGTGAGTTTTTTGCGTTGAGCGAAAGTGGAAAGCTTTGAAGTTAATTGAATGCGAATGAAGCGAACTGATTGTGTTAAAACATTGCACGTGAGAATTAACACGAAAGTCAGAGGTCGATGGGCGGGCGGAGGAGGGCAGTGGGTGTGAAGGGAGAAGAAGGGAGATTGAGAAAGAGACTGCATTTTTTATTGTAAAGAAATATCATACAAGGCATGAGGCAAAATGAAAAAAATGCACAAAGGCAAAAATGTAACATAATTAAATGGGATAAAGGAATAAATCGAAATGAGACCCACAGTGAAAATAAAACTGCACAGTGAGAAATCGAGAAAAACAACAAAATATAACAAGCAAAAAAAAAACATATAAAAAATCGCAACAACAACAACACAAAAAATAGAACATCAGCAGCGGCAAAACCATAAAAATAAGCTAACAAGAACAACGCTGTCATCAAGTTTCAAACTATGCAGCTACAGTGGACACGACAAAAATAATAACAACTGTTATTAGCTTAGAGTATGTTTTTTTTTTTTTATAGGACAACAACAACAATTACGGCCGAGAATTATATTCAAATGCAGGGTGGCGACCACGGCGACAATTGCAACAATAAACAAAGCCAACTACTGTAAACAATTACACTGGCATTAACAACAAAGAAACAACCAACAACAACTAGAATAGCGACGACACAAACTGCAATAACAACAATAACAAAAATGACAACAACAACAAACAGGAAGGGACGTCGCCCGCCGCCATCACGCGTTAATTTCACATTTTTTGCTCGTTTCACCTCGCACGCCCACTCGAATGCAATTAGCAGCGCACACATTCACACACACACACTCACACACACATAGGGAAGGATGGAAAAAATGCAAACGCACACAGCCACACACAAATACACACAACCATACAGGTGGCGTGTGGAAAAAATGTCGCATGGAATAATTTTCCATGAAAAGAGCTGCAAGTATTGGAGTGAGGGAGAGGCAGCGTGTGTGAGTAAGTGCTCGTGTGAGTGTGTGTGAGGGGGCGTGGGAGACAGTAGGCGGCTTGTATGTGGTCATACCGTGTTTGTGCTTGTGTGGGTGTGGGCGTTGACCGCGAGGTGCCGAGATCTCGTTAAATTGAGTGGAAATAAAAGCACTTCACACAAACGCATCCCAAGCGTGTTCTTGTGTACGTGCATGACATTTTATGTCCTTCCCACAAACACCCACTCGTACAAAATTCGTCTCCAAGTCGAAGTCGAAGACGTTCGAATTTAATAGATGGAAGAGGAAAAGAGAAAAATGTGAAAATTTCAATTTGGAATGGAAAAAACAATATTGAATTCTCTACATGAATCCCCGACGATCTTGTGGTAATGATCACGATGATGGTTTTAATGATCCCATCATTAAATTGCCAGAATAATTAAATGGAAAATGCGCACAGAACATGGAAGAACACACATACAAACCCTAATTTAATCACTTAGACCAGACTGTGGTCGTAAACTTCCCCAAGCAACTTCATTTCTTCTCATTTCCTTTCATTTTATTTCAACTCATTTAATTTCAATTCAGTTTGTTGAAGGGTCGAAGAAGATTTTTCCAATACATTCGACTAGTTCCACATGTGTAGATGTCCATACACACATTCAAACAACTTTACTCGGAGTCGATTGAGAGATTTTCCACACTTGCCGTGCTTGAAATATTTTCATCGACTCCACTTCCTTCCCCCAGGGTGGGTTTGGTTTTAAAAATACTCCAGTTAATTTGCATCAATTCTTTTTCCCAATGAATTTTTCCAACGAATTCGAATTTTTCCACATTTGTCTCCTTTTCATTCATACATCTTCGTTTGCATGTGTGTAGGTGCCTCTTCATGACCACATTCATACATACATGTGCCTGAGTGAGCGTGCTGGGGATGTTCCTTACATAATTTCTCTATTAAAAGTTTAATTAGTTCGCTCGCATTTGGCGTGTGGCCAACCAAACAACAAAAAAAAAAAAAAAAAAACAAAAAACACATCAGCAACTACAACAAAAAATTAATTGCTCAGATTCCCCCATCAAATTACATTTGCGAGTAAAAAATTTTAGAATAAATATTTTGTACACGTTTCTGATGTTTGGAAAAAACATTTCGTAGACTAGATACCATAAAAATGTGGGATTTTCAATCGAATTCCCGGTTTCAATAAAATGCCAGTTCTAGGAATTTTTTAAATAATTTTTTTTTCTTTGAAAAAACGAGATTTAAAAAATATATCAAATTTAAACCGAAGTATTTCAATTGTCACTGAGAAAATGTCTAAACAAGTGTCGAATTCTGGCAAATTAATAGAATTTTTGATGAAAACCAACTGAATTTTGGTGAGAACCACACGAAATACTGGTGAGAAAAGCCAGAGTTTAGTGAATACCAAAAGTAATTCTGGTGAAAAGGAAGCGGAACAGAAACCTTACCTCAAAACCTCAGGTGGAAAGTTGAACATTTTTGAATATAAACAAGTGAATTTGTGTTTGTTTTTGTGTATCGTCTTCGAGAGCTCCACGTGCAGAGCCGCTGTACATGTGTCAGCTGCCAAATGAAACATCCAAAACCTGGGCCGACTGAACGTATTTGGTATCTGGACCTGGGTAGTTTTTACGTTCACCACATCGCTTCTTTGCCTTCTTTCGTTTCTAAGAATTTCTAAAATGTATATACCTTATTATGTATATCCTATCTTCTGTTATATTATGTTTCTATCATTATTTTCTTCTAATCATGTTTTCCAACATTTTCGTTTATTGTTTTCTTGTTCTAAAATTTTGGAATATTTTTCATTTATAATTGAATTGAACTTATTTACATTTACCTTTTCTGAAAAAACCGAACCATCACAGTTTTCCCAATTTGAATCCTCTGTTTCCACACGAAAAGCTTTTAATCAAAAACTCGCCCCCCGCCGTCCGTTGCACCACACGTCGACGGTTTATAATTATTTCTCCGGCCTACATAATTTTCCCCAAAACCGAGCTGAATCACCAAAATGGAAATATTGAAAAAAACTCACACAAAATTAAAAATATTATTTTAAAAGGAAAATTAAAAGCAACTACAACAAATGACTAACTAATTATAGAACGCGAGCCAGAAACATGTGCAGCGGCAGCCAGAAAAATATTCATAATTTTTCGGCCCCTTTCTTGGTTTTGTTTTTGTTAGTCTACTCGTTGTTGTTTTTATTTTTGTTTTCATTATTGTTGTTATTTCGATATTCAATCTTGTTGTTCCTTTTGTTTTTATTATTGCTGTTTTTTTTATTCTCATTATTTATTTTATTATTTTTGTTTTTAATGTTGTTGTTATTTTTGTAAATTTTATTATTATTGTTTTTTGTAATTTTAATTGCTTTTTGTTTAAATATTTCATGTCGGTGAATTCCGGCTTCTTAAACACCATAAACGGCACTGCAGGGAATTTGAAAATTCAGTTTTTTTGTTAAGAATTTTGTCTGTGTCAGTGTTGAGAAGTTCCGCTTGAATTAGAGCATTTAATATAAATACTTGTAGCTTTTCGTTAGATATCCGTTCATGCCATTTTACTTCATGCCATTTTTCCAATCAGTTGTAACATATTTTTCCAACATGTTTTTCAAGTATTCTAAGTTTTATGTTTTGGTCTTTTTGCATTCCTTTCTTCCATTAAAATATTTATTTGTATTGGTTATAATATTTATTATTGAAATATTTATTTCATAATTCGTGCATAAACTTAACAGATTTATCTGCATTAATCGATGTAATAATAAATTGATAATATGTATAATATATAATAATTAATATAATAAAATAAAAAGTAAAGTGGACAGAGGCAATCAATTTCATTTAAATTTGCTTTCGTATTTTAAACAAATGTAATGAACTATATTTTAATATTTTTTTATTTTAATATAGTTAATTACCCTATTTTCACTTCTTCCACATGGTAAATTAAATAAAATATTAAGTCGAAAGGACAAAGGAAAGCTAATTATTGTACAATTGTGATTTTAATATAATGAATTACTCTATTTACACTTCTTCGCAATATTCTCTGTGCCGAAATCGGTGTCAGAGACGCGTTTGCAGAAAATTTGAATTTAAATTTTCCAGCGGGGTTTCAGATTGAAAATTTACCATCCAACCGCCGGTTGGAATAAAAAGGAACCTCTCGAGACTTCTGCAGCAGCTCCGGGTCGTTCGGAAATTCGCGATTGTGTGTCTGCGTTTGTGTGTGTGCGTCTGTCTGGTGGTGTGTGAGAGTCACGTTTCATGCAAATTGCAATTGTCGTGTCACGTGAAAAGCGTCGATACCAACAACAACAACAAAAACAACGATAACAACCACAGCCACAGCAGCAACCGCAAAAACGACGCCGAACGTTGAAAATTGAATTCAATTTCATAGGAAAAACGCATTGGTCGCAAATTTTTGCATGGTCTGATGTTGTGGTTGCTGCCATCGTTGTTGTTGCTCTTGTTGGCACTTTGGCGTAGTGGTTGTTGTGGATTCAATTATTCCTGTTGTTGTTGCTGCTGCTGCACAAGTTTTCCTCACCTTCCCACACCCACGGAATCTTTCGATCGCTCTCTCTCCCTCTCCCTCTCCTTCTCGTTTGATCGAGTGGAAACTTGAAAACTACGTTCATTCAACTCGAATTCTCGATAGGCACCCTATCTCTCCCTCTCTCTTATCAGCATATCCATCTATCTCTTCTCTCCCTTTCCCACACCCACGGGGGCCGCTGTCGAAGCTGGCGTCAACGTGGACGAGTGACCGTAACCAAAAGTGGTATCGCATGACAACAACAACAACAACAACAAGAACAGCAACGCCATCTACAAATGCAAGAACAACAATTACAAAAGCAACAACAACAACGCATGCAATTGGGCTGCCAATTGTGCGATTTTCTCGCTGAGCGTTGGTGAAAAGTCAGATATTTGTTGTTGTTTGGTGCCGGTGTTTGTTGTTGTCATTGTTGGATTTCGTTGTTGTTGTTGTTGTTGTTGTTGTTGTTGTATTGTTGCTGATTGGCACACACTTCACGAATGTTGC
The DNA here is from genome assembly GCA_947389925.1 of Coelopa pilipes. Classification (NCBI taxonomy): domain Eukaryota; kingdom Metazoa; phylum Arthropoda; class Insecta; order Diptera; family Coelopidae; genus Coelopa; species Coelopa pilipes. The sequence goes on along the minus strand of OX376699.1, from coordinate 37,851,619 downwards.
TCTTGTTGTTGGCCCTACTTTTCATGCGAACTAAACAAATGCTCGAAACGTTTCGCTTGTTGTTGTGTTCTGTTGGTTCGCTTGGTTGTTATTGTTATTGTTGCATAGTTGTTGTTGTTGTTGTTGTTGTTACTGTTGCATAGTTGGTGCTGATCTTGTTATTGTTGTTGTTGCCGCTGACTCAACCGACTTCCGCGACCGGCAGCTGCCCGAAGTCGTCGTCCGTGTCCGCGTCCGCGTCCGCATCGTTCACTTCGTTCGCCGCGCACTGCACGCATGCGCACCTCGCGTTGCCAACGACACGGCCACCAGCTGCACTCCATCCCCGCCCCTGACTCGGGCAGACCGACCGAGTCCCCGACCTGGGGTGGAATCGGTTCTATTGCGAAAGGGGTTTCGCAAGGGTTCAGGAAATTAATCATTAAACGCCCCTTTCCCGATATGCTGATATTTTTTGTCGACATTCTTCTGTTTTTGCATCCTTTCTGGTGCCTTCTCAGCCCAGTCTCCCAATGTTCTGGCGCAACTTAGTTAAGTTTTCTTCCCCTTCCCCTTTTAGCCTTGTACGATCTCGTCTCACTCGTCCAAAGTCCCACTAGAGTTCTTCTCGCTCTATTTCTGTCCTCCTCGTCTTCGTCCGCATTTCTCCAGAACCCCCGGATCGCGTCAACCGCCTCTGACTAATGGCCGCTGGGCGTCGGCGCGCTCCACGGTCCACGCTACACGCTCCATCGATCATCGCTCAATCGGCGTCCGTCAGCACCACCGGGTCGACTTCGGCTTCTGCGGATCCGTTTTTTGGGCAGCAGGCAGAACGCGTCGAGGCGTGTCGAGGGGAGGGCGGGCGGTCGGCGAGGAGGGGTTCGAATGGGCGACGGAATTGTCAAAGCGACGATTGATTGGTCGGACACGATCGGAGCGGTTCGGTTTCTTCTGCAGCTGCCGTCTCGAGTCAAGAGTGGTGTTTGTCGAAATGAATCTCCCTTGAATTCCATTTTTTCCTAATTTTATGGCAATTTTCCTTAACTGACAATTTTTTTTGTTCATTTTCATATGAATGTCATGAACATTAGAGTCTTAGTTTTCTCATTTTTGTGTATTTTTCTGTTTTTCTCTCAATTTCTTGCTTCATTAGTTTTATTTTACATATTAGTATTTAAAGGTTTTTTTATCTATTCAATATTACACAATAGTATTTTGTATTTCCCAAACGACTTATATGCAATTTCTATTTTCACGAACATTACATTTTTTATTATTATTTTTGTTATCGTATTATTTGTTATTGTACTTCGCTTATGCGATTTTATATTACTCAATTTTTCATACTTTTTATAACATCTTTAATTTTTTTGCAGCATGCATTTTATAATTTTATTAAATAATTTCTTTTTTGCCCCATGCATTTCCAGTTGTATTTTATTAAACAATTTTTTCCACTTTTACTAAATAGTTTTTATGTCTATTGAGTTTTCCACTGATTCAACCATTCACCATCTCTGTCTATCATTGCTCTTCCCGACCTCTCTTCTACCACTCGGCTATGCAATGATTGCCATTGCTGAGAGAGAGAGAGAAAGAGAGAGAAACAAATAAGTCACGTTTCGCCGATGGTCGGCGACTTTTTGTAGCTGTTGTTTTTGTCCCATAGATGATGCTTTTTGTGCTGCTGTTGATTTTGCCTTTGCCACTGTCGCTGTTGTTGTTGTTGTTGTTGCCTCTGACTGCCACGACTCGCATCGCATTTTATTTCCATTGATTAACCTTGGCAAACGTTTTTCATACCGAAAAGCGCGAGTTGTCATCGGTTGTTGTTGTCTTTGTCATCCGATCATCGAATTCCCATCGGGAGTTTTCCTTCCTTCCTTCCCCATTTTGGCCCTTGGTTTTTTAAACGGTTTCCCTCGTTGACTTTTTATCGAATGGGAAATTAAATAATTCTCATATCCGACATTTGATGGTCGGTCGATTTTTTTATTTCGTATTTCGCGTTCATTGTTTGGAATAATTTCATTTCATGCTAGAATTTTCGGTGAATAATTCATGTTCATAATTCAATGTTCCGGTGGCTTCAGTTTGTTTCTAAATTGACTGAATTTTCATGAATAGTTAGTCGTTCGTCATTAGGAGCAAACGATTTTTTAGGAAACCGTTTAATTCCGCAGCATTGTGGAGGTTGATTGTTAAACGCTGTCGTTATTGAAGTTTAGAATTTTCGATTCAGTGAATTTTCTCCCTGATTTCCGATCGTTTTTAATTAATAATACATTTTTCTTTTTTCACACTTCCTGCTTCGCCCCTCCCGGGAGCTCCTGAGGCTTCCATCTTGAACCACCTTTTTTTCCCCAACGCCTCCGTGCACCGATCGATCATCCAAACGCAATTTGTCTCTGCTGCTGCGGCGTTGCCAGACCTTGTAATTCCTCCTATCGACGCATCGATGGCAATCACGGCTTTCGTGGCACCAGCGGCAATAACAACAAAGACAACAGCAGCAACAACAACACCAGTTGTCGGCAGCCCGAGCGAAGCGATGATTTCTTCTTCGAATTGTTGCTGCTGCCGATGCTTGGGTGCAGCATCAACAACAGCAATGAATTATAGCAATTGCTGTTGTTGTTGTTGCTTCTTCGGTCTATGTTGTTGCAATTGCTGTTTGCTGCTACCGTAATTGCGGTGACTGCGGCTGCATCGGTTGCCAATCGCACCTCGCAATTAGCAATAATTTCTCTCTCTCTCTCTCTCTCCTCCATCTCGCAACTCGTTGCGATTATTGACGATGCCTGCGATCGGCGGCAGGAGCGGGCTGTGGGATCCGTTTCCGGTCATGGCCGCCTCCATAGCGAAAGTCGCCAATGGTCCAGCGATATTATAATATTTTACAATAAAATGATTTCTAATTATTTTTCTCTCCTTCTCATTCCAGGTATGTTTCCCATCACTTTCTCACCATTCAACGACCACAACAAAGTTCTCAAGGCTTCTCCGAAGCCTCGCGTCAACGACACAGGCCGAAGCTTGTGGCGAAGACATTTCGGGTGAAGGAAGAGAAGCCGAAAATACCGAAAATTTCCAAAGTTTCTCCATTGAATCCCCCGTGGACTCGACCTCGACTGTCGCCGTCAAATGAACTCTGCCAAAAGTGAGAATATTTTTCTCTAATGCTTCAACTTTCTTCAGTCTTTATCGTAATTTTCACTCATTCTTCCCTTTGTCTCTCTCTTCATCTGAGGTGTTTTTTTTTCCTTGGTATGGGTTTTTTTCTGCAGAAATTTCCTTGCCTTGAGTCTTTCGTAACTGTGAATCGTAACTTCTATCCCAAATCCCGGCGAGAATCCTTTTTAGTGCCGAGTGAATCCTGGGAGTGAAATAAATTATTACGAGCTCAGTAGTTAACACAGAAATAGAGCAAGAACAAGCCAAGAAAGGGATAGAGAAGGCTGGAGAGGGAGTGATAGTGACAGAGAGAACTTGAGTGGCCCAGAAAGCGAAGAAGGAGGGTATTTATGTAGATGGTGAAAACGGGTGGCAAAAGAGAGTCTGAGAGTGGGGAGAGCAGAAAATGCCACGAGAGCGACGACAGCGATGTGAGGATGTGTGGCAGAAGAATTCGCGATGAGTTGAGGGAAAAGTTGAGACACATTTTAACTAGCTCATAATGTGGAATCGGTCCCAAAAGTCCTCGTAAAATTCGAGTCATTTCGCTTTTTAAATGCTGGACCGTGGAGACTTCGACACACACACACATGATTATAAAGACACACACACGTTTCTACAGGACATCTCTCAAGGCAACGCACACCGCACTAACCCAATAAGGACGACCACACGACGCACACATAGGAAATAGAACAATAACACCGACACCCATTCGCACTCAAACAGAGTTTGCACTAAGTTTAGAGAAGAAAAACCAGATGGAGAAAATGTGAGGGGTTGGCAGAGGGTTGGAAGCGGGTTGGAAGAAAGTTTCGTGTTCCTTAATAAGCGAAAGTGTTTTCAGAGACCATTGACGGCAGACACGGTCACACACAGACACATGTGAGCACCCCCCACCCTCACACACACTCGCCCTAATGCACAATCGGAGACACATAGAGAATGGTTGCGGAGAAATGAGGAAGGATCGTAGAACGATTAGCAGAAGTGGTGGGGGAAGGGAAGGAATTCGCTCTACAAAGGGGAAATTGCTGTGAACATGGATGAATGGCGTGGACTGGTGGCCATGAAGGTTGAAAGGGCGACTATAGAATGAGGAAAAAGATGAATGGAAGGCCGAACACAGGAAAAGTTCGAACAAATAGTGAAATGCATAAGGGATAGAGGAACAAATGGAAATGGAACTTGTGGAATAGGATGAGGCGAGAGAAATCGAAATGAGGAATGAGATGTGAGATTTATGGGGAAATTTTGGAGACCTTAATGAGGGATTCAAAGGAAAAATAACGGCGAGGGCCCTCGAGGAAGGAGGGAGCAGATGGAGAAGAAGAAGAAGAAGACAACGGTGAAAGGATTTTTCCTCGGTGGAAAGACGGCGATTTCGCACGAAGGATCGCACGAGGACAGCGAAAATGGTGCAAAAGACACAAAATGTTTTCCACCACATCGTTTCGTTTCTTCGGGAAATCATTTGTGGCTTCGCTGTTGCTGTTGTTGTTTATTTTGGCATCCGAATTTGGTTGGTTTGTCTGTCTGTCTGTCTGTGCCAACAACAACAACAACATCAGCAGCAGCATGAAAAGGCAATGCCCTGAGCCCAGCAGATGTTGGCAACATATGTTACGAACAACAAGAACAACAACAACCACAAATGTAAACTTTATGTTCGCCGCGGGAAAAATTAGTTAAAAGTTGGAAACAGTTTTCGCCATAGGAAAAGCGGGAGAGGAGAAGGAAGGAGGGTTGGAAATGGAGAAGGGAACGTCAAGAAGAAGAAGAAGAAGGCGGCTGCGAATTTTAGGGTTCTGGCAGAAACGGAGGCCCGAAGTCGTTGGAAGATTTCGTCTTGTTAATAACGTAGACCAAGAGATTACGGTCATTAGGGAATTTCATTACGGAGAGAAATGGGGAGAAGGATGCGGAGAACGAGATGAGGAGAGGATGGGCAGGAGAGCGAATGCGAGTAGAGGAGGTGAAATAAGGATGTGAAGAGGATGAAAGTTATTAAATTTTAAGCTTTCGTGCGAATTAAAAAGCATTCAAAAAGCTTGTTACGCCCCGGATTTCAACGCCGGGGCTGCGAAAGAGCTGCAGTCGTAGGTTTTTATGGCTGTAGATTTTTACGAGATTAAATTAAATTTAACGGCCCATCAGCTGCTGAGATTACGCCGGCTCTAAGGGGATTACGAGACCTTCATTTAGGAATCTCATGACGAGAATTACAAATTAATTTAATTAGGAATATTATAAAAATTTTTTAAAATAATTATTTTCATAAACATGTGAAACTTTTAATAAAGTTGTTCGAAAAATTTGCAATGGAAAAAGTGAAATTAAAATGATATCAAGTCAAATGAAATAGAATTAAATAAAATGAAATGGAATTAAATAAAATGAAAAGGAAATAAATAAAATTAAATGGAATTAAATAAAATGAAATGGAATTAAATAAAATGAAATGGAAATAAATAAAAGAAAATAACGTGGAATTAAATAAAATAAATTAGAATTAAATAAAAGAAAGTGAAGTGGAATTAAATAAAGAAAATGAAAGTGCACATTTGCGTGAGAAACAAATACGGCTGAAGCATAATTTACACGGCCACTCACACAAACGAGCACATAAATAAGCCCACACATACACGCCTAGGACTCTCGCAGCGATACAGTTATTCCCGCACACATACTCAACACACGCACACACACGCCCACATGCATAAATACGGTCGCCCTCTGACAAGGTAATAAAAAAACTCCACAACAATTGCAAAAGTTGCTGGCCGTAAAAATAAGGGACGCGATTTACGGCCGACAGCGAGGCGGAGGCGGAGGCGGGCGTCGGCCTCCTGTTGAGTGGTTTCGCCTCCCTCTCCCCCAATCTCTCCCTCCTCTGTCTCTCTCTCTCTCGGTCACTCCCTCCCGCTGTCGCCCTCTTAATGCCTGGATATTTGCTTAAATCTTTTTATTCCCAGAAATTACATGAACTAAAAGCTCCCACTTCATCCTGTCCCACCTCCTCCTCCTCCTTTGTTCCAACCTCCACTATTTGCACTTCTTCGTCTTCCTCCTCGCCTCCTCTTTCCTCTCTCCTCTGGGCCCTCTTGGTGTGTTTGTGGCTGGCGACAGACGCCGGCGGGAGGAAGGAACGAAAAATCCATTGGCTAATCGGACTCAGTCTGGGCTCGCAGGCAAATCGATGCTTGGCTTGTGGCTTAAACATTTTTTTACTTTTTTGTTTGTTTGCTTTTTTCTTTGTGGTGAACTTACAAAGCCCTTAAGAACCTGAAGTTATTTTTGAGAGCTTTCGCTGATGTTTTCTTGCTTATTTTTCACCATCATTTCTCAGTCTCCCATTTTCGCTCCCGGTCAAGCGTCGCAGTCCAATGGAAGAAGTGTCGTTTAACGGCTCGATTTAAGCCTTGTTGGCTACACTGTGGGACTTTATCCAAGTGCCAAAAGCCGAAACAATCTTCAGTTTTCATGAGAACTTTTTCCCTTGCAACTGTCTTTTTCTGTTCATTCTCATACCAAGAAATGTTTTTAATTTTCTCAGAAATACATTCAACTTCTACAACTTCTCGCTTTCGTCCGGCTCTGCGAAGGAGTCCATCTTTGGCTGACCGTTTCGTCCTGGACGATGAAACGAAAAGTCTTTCGAACTTTCTTCATCTTCCCCGTCATCTTCGGCTCCAACGTCGTCTCCTTATTTTGCCATGCAAAGCATTTGAGTTCGCGGAAGAAGGAAGAATTTCCGAAGGAACTCGACCTCGATCTCGTCCACGACGTCGACGACACCTGCCGCGCCCCCGATGCAGTTTCTCAATTTGGTATGCATTTAATTGAAACCGCTCATTCCGGAATATTTCAATCGACTTCGCCTCGCCGTCCCGTGGTCTGCAACTTCATTCATTTCCTCCTTCATCTCATCCTCCCTCACCAAATCCCGCCTCGTCCCATCCTCCATTGTTGGCCTCCCTGCTGTGGCTGCAACGTGTTGCTGGGAGGCAACAACGGCTGCTCCTGGTCATTCATTTCGCTGTTAATTGAGTCACAGGCGAGGCGTGGCCCGAGGTGCCGCCAGCTATTGAACCGACGACAGACGATATCTCCCTCTCCCTCCCTCTCTATCACCATCTCCACCCATCTCCACCCATCTCCCCTTCTCCCTCTTTCGCCACGCCCCGGCTAACTGTTCTTTTATGACTACGGCTGATGATGTTGCTGATGATGACGACCATGGCGTTCTCGCTGCTGTTGTTATTGCGTCGAATTGTTGTTGGCGTTACGAATTGGTATTGTTGTAATAGTTGCGATTGTTGTTGTTGATTGTTACGATTGTTGCTGTTGCTGCTATTGTTGCAATTGTTGTTATTACCGTTGTTGGTGATGGAGCCACAGCAACAACAACGATAAGATGTTCGATAATGTGGAAGTGATGATAGTTGTGAAGGAAGAGAGAGTGAGAGAGATAAAGAGCTAGACAAGGAGAGAAGGACAGTTGCAGGAAAGTGTAGAGAGAGAGAGAGAGGGAGAGAGATAGTGGCTGAAAGAGCGAGATGCAAAGACATCCAACAGTATGAGGATACGAACAGTTCTCATGAAATTCAAGAACAACGACGGCAACATGTACAACAACAATAGCAACAATAATGATAACAACCATAACAATCGCAACAATGCAATCGTAGCAGTCACAACAACAACCATAATACAACAACCAAACTACAACAATAAATATTACAACAACTTCCACTGTCTTTGATGTTCCTCTTCTTCTCCTCCCCTTCCTCTCGCTTCTCCCTGTTGTTGTTGTCGCCGTCTCCGTCTCCGTCGTCGTCGTCGTCGTTGTCGATGTTCCATAATGTTGATTGTCGCTGTTGTTATTGTTGTTGCTCATCGCTATCGAGCAGCCCTTGTTGTTGGTGACAAAAAATAATTGCCAGGCTTATCTGCTGCTGCTGCTGCTGCCGTCGCCGTTGGTTCGACCTCGGGGCGTGGGGCGTGGTGGGTGGGCGGCTGTGGGTGGTGGGGCATCGACGATGGTTGTAGTTGCAATTGTTGTTGCTCTTGTTCCTGTTGTTGTTCCTGTTCTCGTCCACGCCCATGACGGTGGCTTTTGTTGTTGTCGCCTTGTACTTGTTGTTGCTTGCTGTTGTTGCTGTTGCTCTGGCAGTTCTTGCTCTCGTTGTTCTTGTTTTCGTCCTCGTTGTTGTTGCTGCTGTTCCTGTTGCTGCTGCTACTCGTAGTTGTAGGCAATTGTTGTTGTTATTGTCTTTGCCTTTGCCTTTGCCTTTGTCTATTGTCAGGCTCCTTCTTGCTCGCAATTCCATTGTATTCCAGTTGTTGTTCTTATTGTTGTTGTTCTTATTGTCGCCCCAGCAGCAGGAGTCCTGCTGGCGTCCACTCCGCCATCGACACCAACACTAATGAAATTTTCATTGTCTGCGTGGGCGGCTCGACCTCTTCTTCCCCTCCTCCTCCTCCTTTGAGCTTCTCCCCGCCACTGCTGGGGACCGCGTGGGCTCAGGATTTGCATGGAACGGCGTCGCATCGTCTTCCCACTGTCTTCCGCCTCTCTCCGCCCCTCCCCCCCTCTCTCTCTCTCTCTCTGTTTCCGTCCGCCACTCTTTGTCGCTCTCTTTGTCCATCCTCCTCTCGCTATGTCTCGTGTTTCCTTGTCCTTCGACGTGGGCGAGGAGGATGCAAGAAATGACTGGCGAGTGTTTTCCGTCCATCAGGCCGTGGTCAGGGGAGATGGTCAGAAGAAGGAGGAGAGAGGAGGCGAGAATGCGAGAAGCAGGAGGTCGAGGAAGGAGCGGGAGGCCAGGTCAATGGAGGGGAGGGAAGGCAGTTTCGCTGAGGTGGAGAGAAGGGAAATAGCGAAGAAGCTGCGGGAGGACGAGGCGCAGGAGGCGTTCGGGTAGACGATGACTGAGACGGTGGGTGGGACGGCGGAGAAGCTACAGAGGAAGCAGTGGATGAGGAGAAGGAACCGAAGGTGGTGGCAAATGACAAGAAGACGTCGCCCATGCGGTCGCCCACGTGGACAGACAAGGAGGAGACGGGGTTGGGCGACGTCCACAGGACACGGTGTCTGCTGCCCGGAGTCGTTAAAGTGAAATTTGATGTCGCGCTCTCCACGGCGCTGGGTCTGGGTCTGGGTCTGGGTTTGGCGAGGGTGCCGCGTTCTCAAGGTCTCGCGGCAATCAAATTAAGGCGAACCGACAATGGACGTCGCGGCTGGAAGTCAGTTGATTATTTCGCCATTTTAATCATTCGCTGAAACGGCAACGCAGGCCGGTTGGTAGGTGAGGTGGGCAGGAGGCGAGGAATTGATGGCGATGTCCTGATGGCGGTGGGGAAAGGAGGGAGTGACGGATTGGCAGGGTGCGAAGGCTGCGAGGGCATGAGAGATGTCTTTAAGAAGTCCGTGAGAAGGACTTAATTCGAATAAATGTTGTATATATTTGAGATCTTTCCTGCAAAATATTTTAAATTTTAATTGTTTCTAAAAGAAACTTTTAAACATTTGCTTTTACACATTTGCAATAAATTTCTAAAAATTGTTTTTGAGTTAAATTGAGCATAAATTGTCCTCCCAATTTGTGCACATGTTTCATTTCTTTTTTGAAAAAAGTTCTTGATAAAATTGAAACTATATTTTTTTTGTTTTTTTGTTCAATTTTATAATTTTTTTTTTCTGATTACATTCATGAAATAAAATTGTTTTTAGAAACGTTCATAAAGTTTTTCCAGTAATGGCATTTTTTTAATGATATTTTTTCATTATATTTTTCATAACATTTCCCGATTTTGTACGGTTTTTTCGAAGACCACTAAAATTAGAAATTTGTCTGGATTTAATTTAATCGAAATCGAAACAGTGTGTGCAGAAACAACAAAGAACGAAGAAGAAGAAATTCCAGCAACAATAAAACCAAAACTGGACCCGAGCAAAAATCCGAAAGGATTCTTCGAGTAAGCTTCCTTCGAATTTGCACAAATTGCCGACGCCCGGCTTCTTAATGGAGAAGGTGGCAAACAAGGGTTGAAGAGAAGGCGGTGAAGACAAAGAAATGAGGAGAACGAGAGAGGAAAAGGCTCGTGTGAAGGAAAGAAGGAAAGTGGGACAAGGACAGAGCATGGGAAGAGACCGCAATCGTCCCTTCACTCGAGCATAAAACGAGGAAACGACCGGAGAAGTGCGTGCGAGGGCAGGGTGAACGAAGAACCCACACACAAACGCACGCACACACACATGGACGCTCTCTGACGCACACACACATGCTGGCGTCGCCATCCTTTCCGAACTCCCTTTAATCCCCTTCAGTGGCCGTCAGTGGCTTCTTCTTCGTCTTCCATCGTCCTCAATTTGCTCTCGTTTATTTCGCCTCTCTGTGTCTCTCGTTTCCGTCTCCCTGCGTGCGTGTATGTGTGTGTGTGTGTGTGTGTGCATGAAGCCATTATTCAGTGTTTGTTGTAATTCCGTATGGCAATCAAAATCAGCCTCTTCCTCTTCTCCTCCACTCCTCGTCTCTTTCGCCGCCAGAGGACGCTGTTGACGCCTCTTAATGAATCGCCTGCTTCCGCCAGCAGCTGCTCCTGAGATTGTGTGTGTGGAGCTTTGCGGCTACGGGCATGGCAATGTGTGCGTGCGCGTGTGCCAGTGTGTGTGTGTCGGTTTGTTGTGTCAGCGTGTGGTTGCAGATGTGTCGACGGGTCTTCGTCTCCCGTCCCTTATTTGTCGTTGTCGTCGGAGAGTTTTAATTTTATTTGCGCAAAGTGCGAGCAGCAACAACGAGCACCCTTTCAACAACACCCACTAAGGCAGCAACAATAATTACAGCAACAACTGCAACAACAACTACAATAACAACAGCAACTGCTACTACAATGAATTTGTTAACATTTGCTGTCAACGCCGACACATTCGCCAAGCACCGACCTACGGTGTGCAATTTTAATACACGCAGTCTGTCTCTTCTTCCACTCAGCGAAGTTCCGCTGGCTCTATCACTCTCCCTCTCTCTCTCCCTCTCTCTCTCTCCCTCTCTCTCTCTCCCTCTCTCTCTCTTTCTCTGTCTCGTTCTCTGCCTCTCTCATGCTCCTAGATCTACTCGGCGTTTCTCCTCAGCTCCATCTTCCCAACCAATTTTACTCGTCCCTCTATTCAATGCAGTAATTTTCCCTTGTCTTTGCAGTTTCCTCATTCTCTCTCTCTCTCTCCCTCCTGCAATTTGTCTCTCTTCTCTCTTTCTCCCCCTTTGGCTTCGCCTCTCCGGCTCAATTGCACCCTGATGAACGCCCGATGCCACATTGAAAGCTCAAGATGTTCTGAAACTTCATTCACTTGCCTTTGTTGCTGCAGCTACTTCTGCTCCTGTTGTTCTTGTTGGCAATTGCTGTCGTGTCTGATGTTCTCTGACTATCTCGCTCCTGCTCTCACTCCATCCTTCGTCCCTTTCGCACAATCTGGGGGAAATTACCCGAGCTCGTTATTAAGTGCAGGACACGAAATCCTTGCGTTTTGTTTGACATCGATGCAAGTGTTTATTAGTTGCATGGGGTATTGTTGTTGTTGTTGTTGTTGTTGCAATCACATTGTTGTTGGTGCCGTCCTGTTGAACAACATTGTTGGAGATCTGCCTTGACGCTCGAATTCGAACTGGACTTTGAATGGAAATTGGAATCGGAATTCGAATGCAAGTCAGGATCGCCTTTGTCTCCAGGAGCAGGAGATTAGTTCGCATTCTCCCCCTTTTGTCTTGAGCCATTGTTCGATCCTTTGGTCCCCTTCTAAGAGGACGTCGTTCGTCCTCTTGCTGCGTGTCTGAGCCCTTACTTCGACCCCTGTTGAATCACGTCTTTCACTTCTTTCCTCTCCATTGTTGCACCTTCCTTTTTCTGTTCAACTTTTTTGTTTTTTCATTTTCCCTTTCCTCACTCAATCTTTCCCTCACACTTTATTCTCCTCCCGTCCGCTGCATCAGATTCCTCTCGGCCTTAGACAATAATTTCCCACTCTAATCCCATTCTCACTGACTTTCATCGCCTTGTTCCTGTTCCCGAGCTGTTTGTTTTCGTCACTCGCATTGTTTTCTCGGTATAATGAAGCGTTTCGCTCGTGCTCTCTCGCTCCCCAAACACGTTTCTCCGTCTTCGCATCCTCCTTCCTTTTCCCTCTGTCCCGTCGACCACCCTCAAGCGTTGCAACCGATGTCAAGCCGTCCTGCATCGGTCGTGGCTTCGTTGCGAATCCTCTTCATTGTTCGGTTTACTCTTCCGAAATTCGGATTTCCTCGTCCTGACCTCACCTGGACCGACGGCCCAACCAGAGCCAACTCGACCCAGCCCGAGCCACCTCGACCCCTCTGCGTGCCCTGCTCTCGGCGACCGACGATGAAAGGAGGTGCTTCGAGGTGGTGCCGGCGTCTGTTGTGCAGTGGCTGGGATTTCACTTGCCGCTCACTTGTGTTGTTTACAAGAACACAACAGCAGCCGTCAACAGACAACGGGATCCTCCTCCGCACACAGGACCCCCATGACCTCTCGAGCGCTTCTCCTCCTCCGGCTCCTCCGTCTGGCTTCTGATCCCGCTGCAGGTGATGCTGTTGATTTATCGTGTTATTAACTTTTGAAGTTTCGGAGCTTTTGTCCTCATCCTCGTCGTCGTCGTCGACGCCGTCCTGGTCGTCCTCGGCGGCGATTCACGCAACTGAAGCGACAGCAGGGTCTGGTTTTTGACCCCGATGCTCGATATTTCGCCATTGTAATCGGTAATAATGTGGATTTCTCGAATATGTGCAGACAACGGGGTCCTGTGGACAATGGCAGCTGACCTTAATATAGGGGAAAGTCGGGGTTACGATGGGAAAATGAGTTCATGACGAAAGGATATTAATCCGCATGTAGTGGAGTCTGAAAGGCTCAGTGGAAAGTTGTTCCTGACTATTTATACATTGATTTATGGGGACAATATATAGAGAAATACATGCAAACATCGTTATCGTAATTTTATGCCATGTTCAAAATTATCCAAGCTACTGGAAAAGCTGTTACCGAAGGGTGAAACTTCACAAATCGATCTTCCTATGGCAAGAGTTCGCAAAACCAAAACAAAAACTTTCGGGCACCGTGTGAAATGTCGGCACTTTATTTCGGAAAGGCGAAAAATTCCGATTCAAATGTAGGCCGAGAGCGGCGTGTGAAAAGACAGAAAACTACGATGAAAATCTTTCAACGCCCGCGATCGTCTGCGATCATCGCTCGTCGTTCGCGCATAAAATTTTTAATATGAATTGAATTTCGGAAAAAATGAATTATTAGCTTTGATGTTTTCACAAATGAAATGTTAAATAAAACAACGTGTAAACAAAAATCAGATACACCAACACACACACACGCGTCCAGGGGGGGAATTTCACCTCACATTTTTTGGGGGAATTATTGATTGTGAAACAGATGAAAGAAACGACAACAACAAGAACAACAAGAACAACAACAATAACAAGAACTATATATGGACGAGAACGTGATGAGGAAAACCAAGCGAATTCTCCAAACGAATAAAGAAACTAAAAAAAACGAAGAGCAAATAAATCATCGACCAGGAATGAATTCGGAGCCGCCACGAGGTGGGGCGAGCGCCAGGGTTCCCGAGCGGCTCCAATGGGAGCAGATTTACTACTGTCGCTCTCACAGTTTCTACTACTAAAACCTGGAAGCAACCTGAGGCCACCCCGAGATCGGACGTCTAAATTCTGTTTCACTAAATTCCGTGTGAAACTTCACAGCATAATTCCCTCCTCTACTTTCTTCGCACGCTGGTCCCGAACATTCACACGACCCATTTGCATATTTGGGCTTCATCCGTCTGTCCCTCTCCTTGTGCTCCATCTGTCTATTCGTCTTCTTGTTCTGCATCTGTCTATTCGACTTTTTGTGCTCCATCTGGCTATTCGTCTTCTTGTTCTTCATCTGTCTGGCCCTTGTTTTGTGCCTCATCTGTCCGTCTGTCCCTCTTTTTGTGCTTCATTTCTCTCTCTCTCCCTCGCGCTGTCCCTGTCTTCGCTCTGCCCAAGTCGTCCGCTGTAAATCAGTCAGCCGGGCAGAATTGATAAATACTACATTTGAGGCAAAAACTATCGAACTTTTCGTTTCATGAGGTTTTTGCTCGTTCGTATGGAAAATCCGAATATGAGTTTTTCCGACGTGGCATGTCAAAAAACAACAACAACAGTAGGAAGACTCGCGCACACATTCTCTCTCCTTCCCCTCTCTCTCTGTCTCTCTCTCTCGTTGCCACATGACAACAATTGGCGTGATTGATGGCCTTGTTTGACGGCCGTGTTATGCGCCATTTTGTCTATTAATTCGTCATCTTCATACGTCATGTTTTTTTCCTGCGAAGCCCAGCGACCCCAGAAACATTAATTTTTGTTTGCTAAAGAAAAAATCTTGGATTCGTCCTGCAGTCCCACGCCGACCCACTCCGGTTTGGTTCTTCTTGGTGCAAATCTCTGGCCTTCTCCATCCTATGGGATTTCACTCGCCCCTGGAGGGAACTTAATTAATATTTGCTCCTCAATCTTTGCTCCGCTCTCGCTCATGGGCTGGTTCTCGTTTGCTCGTTTCCTCTCTCTTGGTCTCTCCCTGTCTCCCTCTGTCGTAGGCTTCAATTTCCTCCTCCTTGGGTTGATTCATTGCATTTGGCAAACTTTTTAATTGCTTTTCTTCGCTGCGCCATTCGCCACAACAACAAAAACAACAATAGCAATAATAACAATGACAAAGGCACAACATTTACAACAACATTAACTAAAATGAACACTACAACAACCCACACAGTGGGTCAATTTGCATGCGTACAAAAATTCCTGAAATTCAAGTCAGAAACTAAGAACTAGTGAGAGAATAGAAAAAGGTGAGCGAGAGAGAGCGAGAAAGTGAAAAAGGAGGACAGAGAGGGAGGGGGGAAAGAGGGAGGGAGAGACCCCGAGACCCATTAGCAACAAATGCGTTGCCAACACATGGTCAGTCGCCGGTTTTTCGCCGCCGCCGTCATCGACGTAAGCGGAAACGGGAAAAAATTAAAATGGACTCTAGTGACGGCCATTAGTGTGGGTTGGGGGATGGTCGTAGACACACATGGGGTGGGTGGCCAGTCGGTCTGTCGTCCTTGCGCTCCGCCGGTCCTGCCCTGCTCATGCTCCATCTCGGCCCCAGTTGGCCGGACGCGAAACAAAGAAGTTTAAATGCATTTGGAAAACAATTTGGCCGCATGCAGCGGCCGCTAATGGCTGATGACGCCACGTTGCGATTGAGGTTGAGGGCGAAGGCGAAGGCGAAGGAGGTGGGTTTCATGGCCATCGCGGAATGCACGACTTGTCCGGTTGTCCGGTGTCCAAATCGGGGACTTTTTGCGCTCTTGAACTTTAATATTTCACTGTCGAGGAGGACCCGGTGGCGTCAGCGGCTGCGATTCCCGGAATTTTTTGTCGTTGGCGTCGTCGTGGATCTTGTTGTTATCGCAGATTTTGTTGTCGTTGTCGCTGTCGCTGGCGGTGCCCCTGTTGGTGGCAGTGATGAATGCCAGGGGATGATCAGATGAACAGAGTTTCGGAGTTAGCTATCGAGGAAGATTCTTGTGTAAATGTCGATGCAGCTGATGAGGATGAAGTTCATGAATAAAGAATGTTAACGAAGAATATAATGGAGTCATCAGAGCAATGAGAATAATAAGAAATATAGGAACTAAAGAGATGAGATTGGGCAAATCGAAGTGAGAGGGGTCGATAAGAGAAGGAAGAATGTAACAGAATTATTGTATTATATTTTATTTTTTATTTCTGTTTATTATTATTTATTTTTTTATTATGTTATTATATTTTATGTAGTGTATTTATTTTAATTATATATAATTTTAATTTATTTATATTTTATTATCATTTATCTAATATTTTATTTTATTTTATTTCTTACATTATTATTAAATGTTAGTATATAATATAGACTTCTTTCGTTCTTTGTAAGCTTCCCTCGCGATTGTCCCAATTCTCTCCATTCGTCAACATCATCCTCTCTCTTCGTCGCTCTGGCTCTTGTTCTCCCTCCCCCCATCGCTCCGTTGAGAGCCCTGAATGACCTCTTATCCAGCCTCTGCAGTCACTGCAGGAGCCTTTGTTTGACTTCCAATCAGTCGGCGTTGCTGTTGTTGGTGGTGCTTTACTTGCTTCTTACTCCAGTCTTTATTTCCTTCCCTTCCTACGCCCCTTCTTCTTCCCTGCTCTCTTCTTCCTTCACGACTGAACCCCGTGAAGACTTCATTAAAAGCAGCGGCAAAGAAAAATAAAGAAATTGCGAGAAGCCAAGGGACGAGAGGCGAACCGGAAGAGAAAAGTTGAGCTGTCGAAAGGGAGAAACCGATCAATTGCAGTGATGACGACGACCACGTCATCAATGCAGTTGGTCGAAAGGAGAACGAGACGAAGAAGGGAAGGAAATAAAGACTGGAGTAAGAAGGTAGTGAAGACGTGGAGGACTTTTTCCCTCTCTCTCATTCTGGCACCCTGGGGTTCCTCTCCTTATTCAATTGTTTTGTTCGACGAAAACTTTTGTCCATCTGATGCGAAGGCAAGGCCAGTTGTGGGGGGAGGGGGACGGTGTGCTGGTGGTGGATCAATCGAGTGGAGGCCGCAAAATGGCGCTCGGTTTCCGGTGGTGCCAATTGAAAGTTAATTAAATGCAAGAAGAGCGCTTCACGTTGCGGACGAGTCTCGTGTCGATGAAATGCGGGGAAGACGGAAAATTTCAAATATTACAATGGGATCGAAACAACAATTGAAGTAGAAACTATTGAAAGCACTTTAATTAAAACAACAACAACCATTGAAAAACAACAATTGGCACATCAACAACTTCAGCACCAACAACCGAAACAAATGCCATTGAAGCAAAAACAATGGAGCAACAACAAGCGAAAAATTTGGTGAAATATTCCAAACTACAATTACAACAAGGACATCTAATGGCAGAGGTTGTTGCAGTTGTTGTTGCTGCTGCATTTATTGTTGCCGCTGGCCAGCGGTTTGGCTGCGAAATCGGAAGCAAGTGGCGTCGGTTGCGGAGTCGGTCGGCCGAAGGGCAATCGCAGGAAACCCACACACACACACACACAGACACAGACACACTCACACGTACACAACACTCGCAGCCACACGCATAACCAGGGGCGATTAGGCAGCCACACACACACGCACACATGCATTCACCCGCTGCCGTGTAGATGAACTGACAGTCATTTTCACACACACACACTCGCAGTCCTGGCCACTAATTCTCCCGGCTTCGCCCACCACAGTCGGTCGTTGTTGCCAGGCTGCGCCTCGTGTCTGCAAATCGTGTGCATGGGTCTCGCTTTCTCTGTCTCGCCGGCCTCTCACTCCCTCCCTCGGAGTGCACTTAGGCGTATGCGTAATTGGTATGACAACGAAATGCCTGGCTGTAATGCGAATGGGTGGAGTCGGTGTTGGTGTTGGTGTTTCTGTGTGTGTGTGTGTGTGTGTGTTCTTCTAATTACGATGATTATTTTCGAAAATTTTATTGATTTATTGCGCTGATGCTCGAATTTTGCAACGACCCATCCCTGATCGGGATCTGCGGACCGCACATGCCACAGCAGCAACAGCAACAGCAACAGCAACAATTGCAACAAAACAACAACAACAAAGCAAAGCAAAAACAACGTCACAATTATGACAACAACAACTTGATGAGCTGGCTTTAAATCAATTCAAAAACGTAATCCCGAAAATCAGTTGAATCCAATGGCTTTCGACTGGGCTTCTGAGGGCTTTTGTCGTTCGAATACATTTGTAAATTTTACAATAAATCAAAATTTCATTATTTTCAACCACATTTTTGTGTTCTACGATTTCTTTTTGTAAACCATTTCACATTGTCGACATCGAAATCGGTATCGACTTGAGCCGCTCCCAGGTGCCACTCAAACTGCTCTCCCCACCCACCTTCGTGACTACCGAAAGCCATTTGACGGCTGCATGCGACAAAGCGACGGCTGCGAAAGCCTCGTTCTTTGGCTTTCCTTTAATTCGGTTTTTTCAACTCCGCTGACACCAACAAAATCGACAACGACTCCAGGGAGCACAAAAAATGACACAGTAAAACAGCGACAACAACAACAGGACTGACATCTCCGTCTGACAACCGGTCGAAGGTCGCCATTTTGTGCTGATCTCAAGCTGGCGACGCCTCCGTCGTCCGCGACGTCGCGTCGTCTCGCGTTTCATCGGAGCTGCGTGACTTTCCTTCTTTCTTCTTCGCTCCCGACTCCGACTCCGACTCTCGCTTGTCATCGCCCGTGTGGTTGTTGTTGCTCTTGTTGTTGTTGTTGACATTGCTATTGTTTTCGATGTCACCTTGTTGTTGTCGCTGTTTTTGTTTCGATGATTTTTATCGTGTTTGTTGTGCCTTTTTGCTCTGCTTTGTTTTGTTTTCATCTCGCTGTTGCATTCCTCAAATGGCTGCCGCACCTTCAGCAGCAGCGGCAGCAACGGCAGCAACTTGGCGACGTTTTCCGTTTCAGTCGCAACAACTTTTTGTGACATTTCTGCCACCTCTTCCCGCGCTTCCCTCTGCCTAGCTGGCTGACTTTTGTCGTCCTCGCCTTATCGCGTTTCAAGTTCAAGTTCAGGCGACAGCCTCGATGAGACGGGAGTTTTCGAGATCGAGCGAGAGACAGAGAGAGAGAGATGGAAGTTCTGTTAGAAATTGTGAAGCAAACATGGAGCAGAAAGTCAGGAGGCCACGGAGGGAGAGACAGAGAGGGAGAGAGAGAGGCGGCCGATGCTAGAGATGGTTTTTCTCACAACCAACAATTGTGTTTGCAATTAATGATTGTCTTGTTTTTGTTGCCTTCGGCCTAATGTTTATTATTGGTTTTTTCATAATGACTCCCGTTGCATGTTTTTCTTTTAATCACTTAACCATCGGTTGCATCGATGGCCTCTTGTTCTTCTTCTTCTTCATCATCCTCCTGTGATTATATTGCTTTTGCCGTGTTGTTGTCGGTTGATGTGTTGGTTGTTGTTTCATCGCTGTAAAGGCTGTTGTTACAGATTCTGTCGTTGTTGTCGTATGTTGTTTTTGTGTTTTTTATGATGTTTTTCTGCTGCTTGTAATTGGTTGATTTTTCACTCCAGTTTCCTTCGCATTTTTATTGAATCTCCTCAACCTCATTCCATTCGCATTCCTCATGCTGATTGCCGTGATCAGCAAGACTCCAATTACAACAATTACAACAACCAACAACACCGAGATGCGATGTTTTTGTTGTACTTGTTTTTTTTTGACATATATTTTGAGCCTTGGATTCGTTTTCCATGGAATAATAATAGCACAAATTTAAGAAAAATACAAAAGTCGCGATTTTTCTTATTTTTTCTCCTTCTTCACTTTTCTCCATTTCTCAGCCTTTTTAAATTTTTTTCCGCAGAGGAAAATGTTGAGAAATTTTCCTCTGCTCTTCTGGGCCTCGCGACTGTCGATTCCCATCACTTAAACATCGTCGAACCTCTCGACCCCGTTT
The DNA here is from genome assembly GCA_947389925.1 of Coelopa pilipes. Lineage (NCBI taxonomy): Eukaryota > Metazoa > Arthropoda > Insecta > Diptera > Coelopidae > Coelopa > Coelopa pilipes. The sequence continues at coordinate 37,831,854 of OX376699.1, read as the reverse complement.
GCTCCCCTCCGCGATCGTCATGGCCCACCCCCAGAGGTGCGTGGAGAGAACCCATCGATTGAAGTTCGCCTTCGCCCTCGTCGTCATCGTCGCCACCGTCGCTGACTTCGACCGCTTCTCGCTTCGCCTCGCCTTCGTTTCAGGGCGACTGACATTTCCAGACCAAATGGAGTCGACGACGTCGCAGTCGCTGTTGAAGTCGTCGCCGTCGCGGTCGACGTTCCATTCGTTGGATCAGCCGATGTCGATATCGAAGTCGTCGACAAAAATGCGAGTGCGCTTAATTAGCGCGAAATTTCAGTCTAATTAAACGCCGCGCAATTCAGAGCCCAGAGCTCGCCGAAACCCCGGACCCCTCGCCGCGCCCTCCCTTCGGTATCTCGACGGGATCCACTTGCCATCTGTGGGCAGCCCTGGGCGAGGGCCGACGTCGCCGCCACCGCCACCGCCGCCGCCGCCCCTGTTGTCGGTGAATTTAATTCCAATCGCGATGCAATTACACAGAGGCTCACGAGGGCCACGTGGCGCCGAGGAGCGGGGTGAGGGGCGGCTTCCGGGGAGCCGCGGGCGGTCGCTAATTAGTGCATCATGCTGGTCCGGCGCGGCTGCCTGAAGGACGACACTTCGATTGGAGAAGTGGGGCTTGGTGCAGATCCATAACGAGGCCGTGCGAGAAGCAGCCGTGGGCGCAAGGGACGCCGGAACTGCGCATGGAAGAGAGACAATTAGAGGTCGGGATGATGACGATGTTGATCAATTGAATCAATTTATTTTTATATCATTTAAATGCACGAATACGGATTCATGGATGGATTTCGTATTTCAATTGCATTGAAAAATATGGAAATGTAAATGAGAATCGGTTTTAACTGAAAAAATATGTAAAAAATACTTCTCTCATCTGCTGTTCTTCCTGCCTTGTATTAAATTTTGAGTTTCGTTAACGTTTTATTTTCAATTGTCCAATTTTTTTCCGGATTTTCCGAAAAAACAATTTCTTTTCAATTCACAATTTTTTCAATTTTGCCCTCCTTCGTTTTATTCCCCTGACTCTGTCTTCCGATGGCTGGCTCACGACTTTCGACGCTGTTGATTCCGGCGTTGTTGTTGTTGTTGTTGTTGTTGTCTTGCAGCTGGTATGGAAAATCGCCTCGCGGATCCCGACGCCCTCGCCGTCGCACTCGAACTCCCCGCGTCGCAAACACACGCCGGCCCCAACAAATCCGTGTCGCTCTCTCTTTCTTTCCCTCACTCTCTCCCTCCCCTTCTCACACGCAGTCCTTGCCGTAACATAACGGCGCTTAAAGCCTTTTCCTTGCTGTTCATTTCGATGTCGATTTCGATTTCGACTTCGATTTCTTCGCCATTTTGTTGTTCATTTCCACTTGAGTTGCTGTTGTCGCCATTTTGGTTGTTGTTGTTTTGTTGCTCATGGTCATGTTGTTGTTGTTGTTGTTGTTGTTGTTCCCATCGACTGACTCCCTGCGAGTTGCTGTTGGTAGTTTTATTTTATCCCTTTTCCCTTCATTCGTGGTGTGTGTTGTGCTGGAGCTGTTGTTGTTGTTGTTGTCGTTACTATTCGTTGTTGTTGTTGCTCCGGCAGTGCAATCGACATTCCAATTGCGTGTCAAGCGAGACACGTGATTTCCCACCTCGTCCTCGCCCTCTCCCACTTCAGCCTCCCTGCCCTCCCCCCTCACAAAACCCTCGTCCTGATCGTCCTCTCACCGGCATCTCGTGTCGTCAAGGGCTGTTGATTTCATCCGCCATTTTGTTTCGCTTCACACTTCACGCAGACTTCATGGGAAGACTAAAAATAAAATGCAGAACAAAATCCGAAAGTAAATAAAAACTATGGCAGTTAAAGGTTAAAAGGCGTTTAAATGTAAGTGAAATTAAATTCAAATTGATTTATTGCCTTATGTAGTTTTTTGATTCCTAAGATCGTCCTTTTTCTCTCCCCCTCTCTCTGGTTCTCTCTTGCCTCGTTTCAGCATAATTTCATCTCACTTTCTTCTCATTCCTCATCCTTCGCCCTCTAATATTTCCCATTTGGCTTTCACCAGACATCACGATCCCCTCTCCCTCCCCCATCGCTCATTTGCCCGCGAAACTATTTCAAAGTCGACACTAAAAAATAAAGAAAGAACAAAGACACAAAAATAAAACAAAGCCAAATGAAATTCAAGAACTTCAATAGTTTCTCCGTGGAATCCTTCAGTCCAACACTCGACACATTCCTGTTTGTATGTGTGTGTGTCAGACATCGGGGAGGAACCAACAACAAGATGAGGAGGAGAAAGAAGAAGAAGAAGAAGCAGCACACGGACAAACAGCCCTCGTCGCTTGACTCTAAATTCTAGACTAGTTTTGTTGCTGTTGTTACTGCGGATGGCGTTGTTGCTCTGAATATTGTTGTAGTTGGCAGATTGTTGGTGGTTGATTTGCCGTTGCTGTGGCTTTTTGTTGTTGTTGTTGTTTTTTTTTTATTATTGCTGTTTTTGTAATGCGGGGTTCGTATTTCCGGCACGTAGTTCGCGCAATTCTTCGCACTTGCGGCGGCGACGTTGCCAACGTTGTTCGAAATTCTTTATTCAATTCAAGTTCCTGGCTCCGCAGCCAAACTCCAAGGCGAGGACCAAGTCGCAGCCAGGTCGAAGCCGAGACCGAGGCCGAGGGAGCAGGGAATGTGTCTAGAATTTCAACAGCAGCTGTTCCTCTTCCGTCCGCCGTCATCGACGAAGGATGCCGGACGGACGGACGACGAGTGGTGAGTGGCGAGCGACGAGTGGCGGGAGAAAATTAAATCCTTAAGCATTGAAAAAATTCACCTTAATTGCGAAACTTCTCTGGTGCGGCCGAGGTTCGGGGAAAACATCCTTTCACATCGTCAGCGTGAGCAGCTCCTTAAGGACGTCAAGAGCCCGGCGATGAAGATGAGCTCTTTCAGAAAATGGAGGGGAAGAAAATGAAGCGAAGAATTCGTTGGGTTTTCCCCGAATTCGACGAACGAAGAGACTGAGGCGAGCTCGCTTTGTTGTGTGGGAATTACATTTAAATGGGAGGGATTCGAGGTATTGCTCGAGTCAACGAAGTTGCAGGAGTCCTCAATGTAGTGAGTGGGATCTTGAAGTTACGAGTTGGAGTTTCCCAGCCGAAGTTTTCCTGCTAAAGCCCCACTAATGAAGATGCAACTGGCTGAAACTACGTTGAAACTACGCTGTTGGACAATTTTAAATACATGCAAATATGGGACGAATGAATTATTCCCCATTTTGCTTGCTCCTCCCTCTTCGCTCTTTTAATTAGCAGCTTCCTCTCTCCCAGCCTTCCATCCATCCCAACCTCCCAACCGGCTGTGGTGGCTGTTGTTTCATTTTCGAAAGTTTCCTTAATTCCCATAATTGCCTTGTATCCTTCCTCTTGTGTTCATCCTCCGACCAGCTCTCGTCGCTCTCATCGCTTCAAAGTATGGAAATTAGTTGCTAATATGGGTTGTTGTTGTTGCCTGTTGTTCCTTCGCTCATGGAACCCTTGAATGCAATATTGTAAAATTGCTTCGTAGTGCGGAAATAATTCTTCATATTTTACTGTTGCTCTTTTCTTTGTCAACGTTTAGTGAAATAAAACTATATATAAAACACTAGAAATTTTTCATCTTCGGTGATGAAAAATAACAGTATTCATCTAAAGAAATAATTAAAATAATTAAAAATTAATTCACCAATTCTTCATCGCAAATATCTTTATTGTTTGTGTCATGTTCACAGAGCTATTAAAATGTTATCCCAAATGCTAGGTGGTTTTCTTTCAATTCAAATCTTCCTCAGCTCATCCACGTCCTCTTCAAGCAGAAGATATAAGCGAATTATTTACAAAATAGCCTTGCCATGATTGATTGCCAAAGAGCAAGGACCCAACAGGGGTGCCTAGAAAGGGATGAAAAGGGACCTTTGGACAGAGCAGACAAGAATAATTTTCATTGCCCGGGAAAACAAGAGAAATTCGCACCTGATGCCGCAAATTCCTCAGGACTTCAACTTTTGCTCAGCACCTCCCGTCAAGGATTCTCGCTTTTTCCTGCTCTCTCTGTCGCTTTTACCTCTTTGCTCCCTCTATCGCTATGACCTCTATCTCTCAGAGGATGCCTCGTTTAATTCTCTTTGTGGCTGCGATCCCGCTGTCTGTTGCTCTGATTGACAGAAGTCATTTTTCACGTCTGAACCATCTCGGCGGCTGCAAGGACTCTCCAAGGACTCCCGAAAGTAGTCTTATCAAGACAGCAGCAGCCGCACGAGTAAAGGCAGGGCGGTGAGGCGGGAGGCGAGACTGAGAGCAGGAGGCCAAGCCAACTGAATTCGCCTTCACGCCCCCTGCCCAGGCGTTTTGTGAGGTGTTCTGTGGTCGTCACTTGACTTTTCGCTCTGTTTACATTTGATTGTTCTCCGGTTGTTACATATCAAAACTTTTGTGGCACGTGATTTCGCCACAGTTTTGTTGTAATGTACCTATGTAACATGATTGTAATTTTGTTGTAATTTTATTCTCATTCCGTTGCCATTTTGTTACAGGTTTCGTTGGAGGTTTCGTTAGCGTTTTTGTCACACTTTTCGTCCGTAACATTGACGTTATTTTGTTTTATTTTCATGGTGCGATTCCATACGTTTTGGTGTGCGCAAATGCTGTCCAAATTTGATGCCATCCGCAGCGAGATGCCACGTGTGTCCAGCAGAAGGCGAAGGAGACGCGAGAAAGTGTGTCTGACACAGGATCCTCATCCTCATCCCGTCCTCGTTCGCGTCCGCGTCTTCCCTTCAGTTCAAGCGGAAGCGGAAATTGCCTTCGCCCTCGTCCTCGTCCTCGCCGTCGTCCACTTTTCCACAAATATTTAATGTTTATGCATTGTTTTTGTTGTTGTTTTGTGATGGCTCTTTTTATGCGAATTGCTATTGGTTTGTTTGCCTCACGTTGTCTTGGCCGTTTTCCACCACCCACCCACCTCGGCCCCCTCGTTCGGCCTAAACGATGGCGGCCTCCTTGACAATGTTTCCGCTTCCGTTTCTGCCGGAGCCCCCTTGGTGGGTTCAGATCAAGCCGACCTCTCGTGGAAGCCACGTCGCCATGAAGTCCAGCTGACGACGATGTTGGGGCGAAGGAGATGAGAAAAAGGAGGGAAAGTAAGAGATAGCGAGAGATAAAGAAAGTGAGAGTGCGAGTGAGAAGGAAGCGAAGCGAAACGAAATTTGAAAGTCCTCGGGTCGCAGTGGCGCGAATGAAGTGAATTTTGCAAATGTCAACGCATTAACGGCTTTTTCATTCACCGTTATTTGCCGCCAATCGTCGGCGACGACAAAAACAACACCTAAATCGACAACAACAACAACAACAGCTGGGTCGATGGAGACGACGGCGGTGACGGAACAGGTGCCGGAAGCACCGCTCAAATGGCCTCCATCTTGACTCGAGGATTGCCTCGGTTTCCTCTGAGCGACGCCCGCTCATCTCATCTCCTTCTCTCCCCTCCTTCTCGTTTTCTCTGTTCCGACGCCCTCCGCCCTCCGCTCTCGTTTCCTCAGCTCAAAAAAGGTCCTTCACGTCTTCAGCCTCGTCGTCTTTTTTATTTCGCACCATTTGCTGTCACTTTTCGTGATGCCCGCGGACGTTTCGACCTCCGTTGACGTCGCCGTCGATACCTTTGTTCAACAACAACAACAATCAACAGCACAGCAACGACGACGTCGGTTAAATTGAAATTGATGCGCATTTTTTACTTGCTCTATCCATTCTTATCATTCGTGGAAAATTCACTTTTTTCCTCAAAGTCCCTTTCAGCTCCTTGTCCTCTTCCCGGCTTGTCCTCCTCCTCTCTCTGCGTGTTCCATTTATTAGGCTTTAAATCGTTGCGGCCACGAGCAGGCGACTTCAAAAGGAGCTGTGAAAAGATGCGTTGCTCATACGCCGTGGGGGACACGTGATTGAAAGGTCGCCTTTGTATCGGGTCCATGGGCCCGAAGTCGTTCTGCTTCCTACTCTCTCACGCCTACTGCTCGGCTGCTGGTCCTGCGTCCACGCCCCCGGCTTGGCCTCCAGGAAATGGAGCGTAAATTTCACTGTCGATTCGCGTGCGATCATCCGGTCTGGTCAGGGGTGGGGCGGCCGCACGAAGGGCAGCCTGAAATGGCAACCACGACGATGATGACGACGTCTTTTGTGCGACCTCCACGGCCCTGACTTTGGCCGAGCATCCTGAGGCCAGGGTCTTTTATTGGCTGACAAATGGGATGAGTGACAAGCGAGGGAGGGACAGAGATGGAAGTGCTGGGAGCTGGGGGGAGTTTGGTGGCCAGAAGGGAGGGGTGGGGCCGGCTAAGAAAGGAAGCCAGAGGACAACAAGTAAAACTTTTATCTTTATGACGATGATGGTCGACACAGAGATTGGCGGTGGCATCCAGAAGGCCAAGAAACTGCTCTGCAATGAAGTGTATAAATAACAATAAAAGACTACAAAGACTACAAGAATGACAACAACAAATTGACTACTAAAACAATAGCAACTTGAACAACTACAATGACGATACAAACAGTCGGCAGCAGCGACAGCTGGTTTTTAATTCCAAGGCATAAACATAAAAGTCCGCCCTTAGCAAGGCTTTCGTTTACCTTTGAGCGGCGTTCAAGACATTTCTTTTTACAGTCGGTCTCTCTCGTTTCGCTCCTTCTCTCTTTCTCTCTCTTTGGCGTAGGTTTTGACCGTTTATGGCGATTCTTTCGCTTGGCGAATTCCTTTGACTTTTGTTCTTATTTTCATTGCTATTGTGGATGTTGGTGGAGAGGAGAATATTAGTGATGTTGTTGTTACATTTTTTATTAAATTGTTGTTAATTTGGAAACTGTTTCCTTCTGTGCTGGAAGGAAACGCTTGCAATAAAAGTTTATTGAGTTCTTAACGAAGAGGGAAAAGACATTCAACAGAACTTTCGCCTAAGCTTGCGAATTAGGAAGCATGTTATTTATTTATAACATTAAAAACGTTGTTCTCCTCATGGTTAATAAATTTCTATTAGATGTTGAAACTAAAATTTGACTTTCAGCTGAAATTGAATTTGGTTCAGAAGTTTTCAAATAATCCCCGATATTCACGATTGCTGAATTTTAATCACGATAAGCCTCCGATGGCGCTCGATGTCCAACACGCGTTGCCAACGACAGGTTGACGAGGACGACGGGAAAAGAAAAGCATCGGCCGAGGAAAGAAAGACGAAGACTATGACAAGGACGACAGCCACGACGACGAGGTCCTGGGACTAAGAGCAGGGCCAGAAGAAGGTCGCGTTCGAGAAGACCGAAGGCGACAACGTAGAGAGAAGGGAGAAAAGTTAGAAAGAAAGAGAGTGAGAGGGAGAGGGCATTCAACTTCGGGAACAACATGTTCATCCTCGTCAATTTGACGTGACTCCTCCTCCTCCTCCGCAGCGGATCTGTGAGAATTTTATTAAATTTTCATTCCAGACACACGTTCTCAGACTCATACCTAGACATCTGATGTTTTGCGCCACCCACACACAGACAGATGGGAGGCACACGTGCTCTCACGTACGCCACTGCAGCCTGCAATTGATTGCCATGCATCAATTGAAGCTGCAGACGAGGCGGCGGCGACGACGTTGACGATGACGACCACGGCGATTACGAGGGGAGGAAGTCGGTCGGTCGGTCATTGGGCGTGTTTCAGGCTCATTCGAGCCGTCGCAGACTCGCTCTTTTCAACCCCTGTCTCTCTGACACTCCCTCCATCATTGGCATCATCGACTCTCACTCTCGCTCTCTCCCATTTTCGCTCCCTCTCTGGCTGTCTCGCTCGCTCCATTAGCGTCGATCGTTGGCCCCTAAGTTATGATTATAATGGAGCTTCTCGCTTCGATTCACGTCCTTGTCGACTCTTCTTCTCCCCCTCCCCCCCTCTCTCTCTCTCTCTCTTTCTCGCATGCACGCTGTCGCTTGCGCTCTCGTTGTCTGCAATGAGTTGGAGAAATATTTTTCCATTCCCATCTGTGGTGCGCCAATTTGCCACTGTTGTTGTTGTGGAAATGTCTAATAGCGATTGAGTTTTCATCGATGAAGCCAATCGGGGAGGCGACGCTGGAGGTGGGGACGAGGAGAGGCCGGGAAGGGGTGGTGAGGGGAGGGCGGAGGAGGCCACATAATATTTAATGAGCGCAACGAGCTCCCTGCCGTGGCATAAAAATGTCCCACGGCATGTCATGTGCGCGCATTTGGACCCGTTTAGACCACTAGACCAACTTTTTCCACATAATGAAGAAATAAGAAAAACCGACATGGCATCTGGGGTTGAGAAAGTCGTCAATGTTGATAGAAATTGCAAAGTTTGCTCCATCATCTTATTTTTACAGAATGGTGTGTTATAACACAATAGATATATATATTTTTAATATATAATAATTCATATTGTTTCTATCAAATAGCATATTTATTCATATTTAATATTATATTTTTTAATATATTATAATCAATTTTGAAGTACGTGTCTATTTACATTTTCTGCACTATTTATTTATTCAAAATAAATTCTTATGACTTGTCATTTTATATGTTGCAATAACTATTAATTTCAATATTTAATTGTACACAAATCCAGGCACGTTTTACTCTATAATTCCATAATTCCAACTTTTAAATAATTATAGTCAGGCAACAATTATATATTAAATGTGAGTTTCATATGATCGGACTTAATCAACCGCTACGATCGAATTAAATATAAGTTTAGGCTAATTATATTATAACTTCCCGTTCGAAATCGATGCAATTAATGCTAAACGTGTTCATAAATACTGCTTCGAACTACTCGATGCCAGTTGATATCGTTTTCTACCACTTGACGACTCTCCAGCTCACTCGATGTCACTTGATGCCGATTTATTTCCATTGAAATTTCGACGCTTCCAACGACCCGACGGCACTTGAAATTTTTCCCATCCGCTCACGCCGGATTCTTTCGCTCTCTCGCTATCGCTTTCCTCATTCGCTCTCGGTCTCGCTCTAATAACTGCCATGCCGTGATTCGTCGTTGTCGTTGTCGACGTCGCCTCCCAAATCGGGCGACAAATGTCAATAATCACATCATCAAAATGTAACCAGCGCCAATGCGACATCTTTCAATGCATACATTAGCCGTCAATGGCGGGAATGAATATTTCCAAATGTGTTCCTCTGTCCCCTTGTCCCCTTTCTCACCCCGTCTCTTTTCCGCCCCATTCGCCGGCCCACAGTAGTTGGGTCCTTCCTTCCTTCCTCGTCCTAGGACTCCTTGCCTCCGCAGCCATTCAGAGCAGATAAGGAGGGAGCGGAAAATTCAGTGGAAGAGTGATATATTTAGCAAAGAGAGGGAGGGAGAGAGAGAGAGAGAGTGAGATGTTGGGGGAAAAAAGAAAGAGGGTGGTGAAGAAAGAGAAAAAGACACATTTGCATTGAACTTGACTGCGAAGCACAAGCGCCAAGGGTGTGTGTCTCGAGGAATGAGGCGGGTGAGGACGTGTCTCTGTGTGTATGTGTGTGTGTGTGGGTGCTTGAGTAGGGCTCGGGCCTGTGTCTGTGTTGAGTGTGCTGGGTGGTGAGTGCACTTGGGTGAAGTTTCCAACTAGTTGGCACTTTTAATATTGATCCTGACAGCGTGTTTTTTTATTTCCCTCTTCTCTCTTCGATGTTGGTTTCTATTATCGTTGTTGGTATTTGTTAACATTCTCAGTGTTTTGCAGTCACTCTTAGTATTTTTGTTGTATTTACAATCGTTCTTAGTATTTTTGTATTAAAAATAACGAGTAGTCAGTCGTTAACGGTAATGATTGGAAATGGTTTCCGGTTGCGAAAATTCAGGAAGTTTTCAGTATTGTTATCTTGCGGAAGTTTCTGTAGAAATTTAGAAAAATTTAAAAATATTAGGGTATCTTTGGAAAGTTCTTAGAAGTTAAAAATATTCATTTCATTTGGCGAAGTGACGACTGATGGAGAAAACGAGAATCTTTTCTATACACCTTTACTGCTGCAGCCATTGTCGTTAATTGATATCGTAAATTCTTCCCCCAAGACCTCCTCACGTTCTAGGTAAATCCTTCTTCGATGTAATGCAGTCGTTCAAGGGCTTCTGCGAAGGATTCTGAATACAATATTCTCATAAGATGCAATGAGGACACCATCAAAAGAGGCAGCAACAACCAGAAACCCATTGAGAACAAGAGCATTTTGCGTTAACGTAATTAAATCGGCATCAACGCGCTTCGACGCTCCACGGTCGACGGTCGGTTGCCGCGAAGCCGCGACGTAAGTGGATTACTTTATCGCATATCGTAATCGCATATCGTAATCGCTATCGATTGCCACGGATACGCGTCGCACGCAACGAGTCGATAATTGATGGCTCAGCCTCGTCAATCCCGGAGCTTGACGACGGCTTCCACGAAAGATGGGCGAAACCACGATGATGAGGACGAGGACGAGGAGGAGGACAGGGGTGAGGACGAGGATGCGGTTGAGGAGGTGGACGAGAATAACTTTGACATAATTAAGTCAAATGCTAGACAATGGAAGCGAATGCTGGACTTAGTCAAAAGCTTCCATTGATTCGGTGATTAATAACGAGCTGATTGATGGAATGCCTGGCTTCTTCTTCCTCTTTCTTGCCTTCTTCCCGCCATCCTCCTTCCCCAAAAGCCCCTTCCTGAACTCCGAAGGTCGTTGCTGCGCCTTCGGGATGAAACTATTAATAATGTCTTTCCTCTCCCCTTCGCTATTTCCCCGATTCATCTTTCTCTGGGTTGATCGTGCTGTCTCTTTTTCCGAATGATTCCGTATTTTTTATACCATTGTATTCGATTGTGCTGGTGTGCGAGTTGGGGGGTTGGGGTGGGATTCAGTTGTTGTATTACTTTGATTATCATTGATATTCGTGATGATCTTCGGGTGCAGCGGAACCAAATGGCTGGAATTTTGCCAACAATAAGCAAATACAATAAACGCCCAAAGGAAAACAATAACAAAAACTACAACAATAACAAATACAAATACGATAACAGCAACAACAACGTCTTCAAAATCCATCCAAGAGTCCATTAGGATGATAAATTATTGTAGTTTTTTGCGGTCGCCGTTGCCGCCTCCGTCTTTATTTGTTGTCGTTGTTTTTTCATTGTTGTTCTAGCTTTTGTTGTCGTTGTTGTTATTCTGGTTGTTATTATTCTGTTTGTTGTTGTTAATCTAGTTGTTGCTATTGTGCTGTTTGTTGTTGTTCTTCGGCCCGTCGTTCGAGTCCAATTTGTTTCCACGTGAAGCTCCTCTATTAATTCTATTAGATCTTTACCAACCACCTACCCTTAGGGCGAGAGAAGGAATTTTTATTGATTTCATATGGCATCGTCGACGGATACATTTTGTGTATTTTCTTTTGCTGTCGTTACTAAATTGGGAGGCTATTTTGGTAGCCAACTTAAATATATTCAGCATTACTCTTGTGTTAACATTTCCATAAAATGTAAATATAATTCTCTGATTATTTTAAATAGTTTTATTTTTTTCCATTTTCTATTTCCACTACTTTTTCTTTTCGTTTTGTATTTTATACTCTCTGTCATTTGTAATTTCACTACACGTCTGATCAAAGTTTCGTCTTTTTGGGTAAGCCTTTGTCCTTAATTCTTTTAATTCGCTTCCCTTTTACCACAATCTGTTCGATCAATATTTATTGTGTGCTCCGGAATCGCCTTAAAGTCTTTGTGTGTCTCCTCTCACTCTCATTCGCCCTCCATCGGCCTTTGACAAAATGTTCCAAAGGATTCCAAGCCTTTGACGCAATATTTGCTCCTGAAGGAAACCCTCCCGGTCTTCACCACGGCAACGATTCGTGCCAGTACCTTGGATTGGAGCCGCACCTCTGGCCTCGTGTTGCTCACTTCTACACGAGTGGCCAGGAATTTGACTTCCACACCGAGCTCTTCAAAGGACGCTCCCCAGGACTCGCCATCGAGACGACGCCATTAATGATAGAGGACACCTCTTGTTCTTGCTCTTCCACTGCTCAGTCCAGGCCGCCCCCATGATGCCAGGCAAAATCAGGTGGCAAATTAATAGAATTTGTTTTTGTTCTTCGTGTTCTGGTTCGAATAAATGGTTGTTTTTGTTGGTGTTCTGGTTGTTGTTCTTCACTTTGCTCCTGCTCCGTTGATTTTGTTAGTCCATGCCATTTCTGGTTTCAGGTCTCCTTGTTTGTCCTTCTCCTCGTTAACTAAGTTCCGAAACCAAATAGACATCGTCTTTTGTTGGGAATCGAACGAAAGCGAAATCCTCCGTCCTGCTGACGATGGTTGGAGGAGAAGGACGGGAGGGAGGTGGAAGGTGGGAGGTTGGTGGTGTTGGCGCTGGCGCTGGTGGCAGAAAGTAAATGTTGTTCGATTGTAAACATGATTGAATTAAGTATCGCGGACGGACCGCTGGCTCTGCGGCTGGGTGGAGGTGAAGGAGCGGATGAATTTATTTTATTTGCTCGGTCAAGTGTCGATTAATTATTGACTTAGGGCTCGCTCTGTCAGTCACACATTCAGACAGCCAGACAGACAAACACACACTGAGACACTCATGGCTGCCCAGACAAGCTGAACAACACACACTCTCATCCACATGGCTACTTGCGGACGGACTTTTGCTGACTCTTCGGCAGCCGTCGTCACACACACGGACACGAAACACACACACGCATGTAGGCCCATTGAATCGAACTTCTGCTGCCGCATGAACACTTACCGTTATCGTGTGGTCACCGCACGTCGGTCCTCGGTCGAGCAACGGTCGGGTTGGCGGCGCGTTCGCATTTGCATGTAATTGATTTTGTTTGTTGGTCGCGGCTTCGGCGCCGGCTTTGTTTGCGAGTCACGCCGGCGTTTGAGCTTTTGTGTCCTTTTAATCAAGCTTTTGTGATTTTCTCGCATCGCTTTCAACACTTTCAGCTGCCATTCGATTCTCTTGCTGCAACTCACACACGGCGTCGGCCTCTTGGATGTCCTTTTGGGAGTTTTTTCGAATTCAGGTGATTTTTTCGAGGCTTTTTTTTGGAGAGTTTGCGAGTTGGTTCGACGAGGGATTTCAGGACATGAGGGTGCGAGAGGTTTTTGTTGATTTCAGGGATTTAAATTAATTTAACAGATTTTTCTCTAGAGTTTTTTAGGGATTTTCCAATCAGAAGGAATGAGAAATCAGTGAAAAAGAATATTTTTTACCCGTCAGAATCGCTCGTGTCTCCTCAAACTAATTGCGTTCGACCACTTTCATCTTCTTGTCTCTCTCTATATTCCTGCCCTGTTTTCTCTGTGTGTGTATTTCTCTCGCCATCTCCCTCAACCACTCCCTCCCACTCCCCATTCCCTCCGTCGATTCTCGTCATCCTGATGCCGAGAGCTCTAACGACGCGGACCCCATTTGCATTGTTTGTCATTCATACCTGTCGTCCTGCTTGTTATAATGCCAGTTGCTGTTGCCTATCATTATAGTGATGACAACCAGTTGAGTTGTTCTTGTTGTTGTATTTGTTTGTGTGTTCGTTTTTGTTGTTGTTATGATTCCACCACCACCACCACTGGCCACCAACTCTCAGTCCATCGTTGGTCGTTGCATCTCATTCTGTTGCTTCCCGGCTTGCTTTTTGCCTGCTCTTTGTTGTTTGTGTCCTAATCCTCTTGGTTTCCTTCATTACATGCTGTCGGTTGGTTGATGCTGTCACAGTCGTTGTTGTTGTAGTTGTTGTTGTTATCGTTGCTGCTCAGTTTCATCCAGGCATCGTATTGGTGTATCATGCACATTGTTTTTGCACCCGCAACTTTTGTTGCTGTCGCCGTTTCCCGCCGCATCGTCACATGGGGTTGGGGTCGATGGCGGCGTCGGTGTCGGTGTCGGTGTCGAATTCGCGCCGTCAAAAACTATCGAAAATTGGAATCAACAGCCGAAGGACGACCAAACGAGTTTGCCATGGCCAACTCATGGTGCGACTGGTGCGACTCCTGCCGCCATCCATCATCCGGGAGACGCGACCCCCAAGTTGCCCACACCTGTTCGGCCTCCCCGCGATCGCCCAACCACCGCTTGCTCTTCCTCTCGAACAACAACAACAAATCCTACCAGTCCAGGCGTCAAATCCGATGCCGACTGGAGGCTTCAAACGAAGCTTCCCGGACCGAGGCGCATGGGGTTTGGCATTGTTGTTGTTGTCGTCGTTGTTATTGCGGCCGATATGGTGTTGTTTCTGCGGTAGTTGTTGTTGTCGTTGTTGTTGTTCTCATCTCGCCGTTGTGATCGTTGTTTTTAGGCCACGACCACGGGTCTTTAATTAAACACTTCCCAGCTTCGTCGTAGTAGGTGACGGCGACGGTGACGGAGTTTGGAGTCCACCAACAATGGGAGCAACAATGGAAATGGAGGGAGTGGAAAGTAAAAGCAACAACATTGAAACAACACACCACGAAAAGCAACAACAACAACAGCAACAGCGGCGGCGGCGATGGAAAAACTTTGATAAATATTTCGTAATTTGCAAATTGAATGAAAACAAATGCAAAACAATCGATCGAGCGAACGCCGCGAGAGCGCATAGACGAGGGAGGGAGAGTGAGAGAGTGAGATGGAGGAGGGAGGGCATGAGATAAACGACCGTGAGCCCGGTTCGTGTGCGGAGTTATCGCAGTTTCGCCCCCTCCATCGCCGGCAACACATGTCGCGAGAGCAGCAGCAACCTCGCCCTCGCGCCCTCCTCCCTCCCACTGGGGCTCGGACTCGATGTAATTTGTCCTCCACGGGTTTTAACAAATGGTTCCTCCCACGTATCGATCGATCGGGAATTAAAGACAAAGGATCAGGGAGGCAACAATAATACAACTCAAAAAGAAAAAAAGAGACTAAAAAACACCAAAAATTGTCCTCAAAGTCGACGTCTAGACGGTTTTGTGGTTCCCTGGCGGGTCGTTGGCAACGCGTGCGATTTATTGATTTGGCATAATCTGCCCGCCGTCATCCCAGCCCTCCGGCAATACCTTGGGGAGCCTTTAGCACTGAGTCCTCACAATCGTTGTCAGGAGAGAAAATCCCCGAAGTGATTAATTGTGAAATGTTCACATTTGTTCTCCCTTATTTGTAATCCATTGTCCACGACCTCTCATGCGAGACATTTGGGGAACAGTGTTTGAGGAGCAGCATGTGAAATTCAATTCAAATGTATTTATTTCTGTGTGTATAAGAGATAATTTCAGGTCGTTAGAAAATTTCCAATATTGATCCTTGTTTCCCTAGTTAAAATATAAAAAAGTGTCCTTTAGAAAACTCTTTTGCGTAATTAAATCTGCACAAATTTTACTCAAAAATAATGAAATTCACTTTCAGCGAATTCTACGCTGTCATTAAAAATTATCGCACGCGAGAAACTCGCCAAGTACGCTAATTTAACTAACTTTTTATTACATGCGATTCTTACTTGACGCCCGCACCCCCAGGGAGGCCCCCAGTCAGATCGGAAGCCCCGGGACGCCCCGGCCGTGTGGCCCGGGAATAAAAAGGCATAATCATAACAAAGTGGAAACGAAAATGTGGAAAAGAACAGGACGACGACGACGAGGACGACGAGGACGAGGAGGAGAAAAAAGTGGAGGACGAAACATTGCGAGGAACTTTCTGACCGTAAAACTTTATGGCGTGAATATTTGTGCCTTTGTTCGGCTAATTTCTTTCCGCTGCTGGAGCCCACCGCTGGACCTCCATCTCCGGCCTGTCGGCGGTCCGCACCTTTTCTTCCCGTCTGCCCTTCTGGCCGCCCTCCGGCCGGCCGGTCGTCTTGACAATTTGTACGGAGGTCCGCCGCGAGCTCTTCGTCCAATTAAATTCTAATGTCCTGCGACGGAATTATTCAGCATTCGTGTCCGTTGTCGTAGGCCGTCCGCCCAGCGACCTTCGTCGCCCGTCGTCACCCGCCCCCTAACCACCCTCTCGGTGGCCCCCCGCCGTGGTCCTGATGGATCCCGCACGCAACACATGTTTCTTGCGCTTCACTTGCTTCACATAAAGCATTTTTCTCTCGCCCCATGCCATTATTCAGGATTCGTCATTTGCCTTTTCCCCTCTTTTCCTATCTGTTTTTAATGTCCTTGCAATGGAGATTCGCCGTGGTCTTTTGTGGTCCGTCCCTTGGACAGATTCCCTTGCCATTTTCCTCGCATCTTGCTCTATTTCCTCTTGTTCGTTGGTTGTGATTTCTTGCCATGATGGACTGCCAGGCCATTGCGATCGCTGGCAGACATCTGGGTTTCGTCCTCGTCGACAACGGCCTTGTGTTCTCGTTCGTCTTTCGTCCTCCGTCTTCCGCAATCTGTCTTCCGGACATCGTCGTCTGGTTCGTCCCGTCGCTCGTTGTGAATCCAACAGGAGCCGTAATTGTTCTCAACTTCTCAAAGTCCCGGCGACTTTCCGGCCGGATTTCGTTCTTGGCTCGCTGTCAACTTTGTCTCAGCTGTCACGTGGTTTTCTCGTGGCCTTCTCGTGACTGCCAACTTTTCCGCCCCCTGTCCTTCCTTCCTTCCTTCTTTCCTTCCTTGTACTTTACATTTCTCCTTCCCTTGCGCTTCGCTCCCTCCTCTCGTCGATCTGGATTTTATGGAAATTAAAATTAAGCTTCGTCTGTGTCTCGTTTTCAATTTCATAATGAAGCGCCTTTGCTAATGTCCTTGTTGTAGGCGACGTGGTTGTTGTTGTTCCCATTATTTTCCTTCTCATCATTTTTGTTCTTGTCGGTTTTGTTATTGTAGTCTATGTATTCACATCTACAGCTGCCAATTGCCTTTCTCCAAACTTCTGAAGTAGTTATCATGATTGCACTCCATTTTCTTCCTGTCCACCCTCGTCCCACTGTGTCCTCCTTCGTCGCCCGAAAAGTGATCAAATTTCAGCTCGAATCGAGGACTCCTTTTCGCTCGGCCTCCGCCGCCCTTCGCCGAACCCTGGTCGTTCCTTCGGCTGCGACTTAAAGTCAGTCCCGGAGGCTCAACTCGGAGTCTGTCGTCTTAAATTTGATTTGTCATAATTTCCCCCCTTCCGACGGCTGCCGACCAGGACCAGGACCCAATTGTCCTTCGGCGCATTATTTCGTTTCATTTTCGTTTCTTCCTACGTCACGAAGATGAGATTGGGAGAATTTTAATTGCTACCGAGAAGGTTCCTCCGAGGTTCGTTGCTCGTTCTTCGACTTCCACGCTCAAAGGACGGCGCGGCGAGTTTTCGCGACAAGATTATTATTTCCATTTAATGGAGTTCGCAGAGTGGATTTCACAGAAATACTCGCTGTCGGCAGTCGGTTCAAAGAAGACGATGTCTTCAGGGCTGGAAGGGCAGGGGGGTGGGGATGGTCGTAGCTGGAATGATGGGAATTTTCGAATCTCAATTCGAAAAGAATCGCTTCGAATTCTTATTTATTTTTCATTTATTTAAATTGATATTTATCAAATTAATAAAATAAAGGCATTTTTTCCTTCACAATTTCCTTCTCAATTTAATTTTAATTTTCCGTGTCCAGTATCGTAATTTCTTCTTTTCTTCTTGTCTGACTTATTTTCCTCCAACCGTTACGAGTCCATCCATCGTCCTTGTCGCCGGCAACTTTGTCGCACTTCCTTTTCTTCCTTGTCCTGCGTTGACTCCACACTTCATTTATTAAAAATGTTGCTCTCTGCCTTTTCTGCCTCGTACTCGGTGCGGGTTTTGTTCGCTTTTCTCTGGTGTCAACTGACATCCCTCATCGCCAGCTGGTGCCGGCCGGATTTTTAATGAAGCCATCAGGACGAAGACGACTCAACAGCTTCCAATGAATTTCCTGCCTTCCCCCTTGCCTTCCTTCGTTCTGCATTCCTCCATCATCCTGACTCTGGACTCATCCGACTTCATCCCGAATCAAGGTTTTTTTCTGTTACCAGCCTGATTTTTGACTTCATCCTTCTTCTCCCTCCCCCGGTTCCTGCTGATCCTTTCCATATTCCAGCATCCAGAGATTTGCATTCCTTTCTGGATGCCGGCATTTTTCCTCCCACCCAGTGCGAACGACAACGAGCTGGAGAAGAATTCCAGGTATCCTTTGAGAGATTTTTCTCCAGCCGACCATAGTAACGAAAATACCAACAACTCCTACAGATTCGAAAAAAATTGGAAAAAGGGATTGCCAGATTGAGGCGATGACTTGCGATGGATTTAATTGGACATTGAAAATTTACAATGGAAATAAAAATATTTAATCGAAAAATTTCACCTCCAAAACGTTTTTTTGAAAATTTTGATTTCTGACCTCGACAAATTAAAGTGTGAACAAAAAACTTTATGAAATTCTTCGATTTCGACGTCTTCCCTCAATAGTGAGAAAACGACAGAAGTGGGAATGTAAAAAATGGGAAAAACTTTTCTTCACCATTTCGGGACTGGAATCGAGAATTGACTTCGAGCAAAGTTTTTCACTTTCGGGAAGTGATTTTTCGTGAAATTGCGAGCCATTAAATGGAATCGACCGGGAGAAATCCCTTTTCTTCTTCTTCTTCTCCCCATCCATACCGCCATCACCACCGCCACAACAATAACAATCAAATCGACCGGCAAAGGGTCGCGTCTCGACCGAGGGAAGAGGCGAGGGGGAGGGTGTGGCAAATGCGATCAACTCAATCGTCCGAAATCAAATTTTGGGAAATTTTTGTGCGAAAAACTTTATTACGTTGCGCGACTGAGAGAGAGAGAGAGAGAGAGAGAGAGAGAGAGAGAGAGAGAGAGAGAGAGAAGCAAACAAGGGCTGGAAAAAAGACACAATAGGAACAAAAATAACGACAATAACAACAAGAAACACAACAACTACAAAGGCAGAAAGAAAGCCACCTCTTGTCACGGCGCAGCGGATTAAGGTGGCGAAGGGAGGGGATGGGACGGGATGTACTGGAAAAGGTGGCCACCCTCTTCAAAGGCGGCGCCTGTCGTTGACGGCTGCGGCTTCGGCGGCGACGTGTCCCAAAGTGAAAAGAGGAAATATCGACCTAAACAAACAACAGGAACAGAAACAGAAACAATAAACAAAACAAAACAGAAAAACAAAAAAAACAAGATCAACACAATATCAACAAAATATCGAAATCGAACAAAGCGAAAGAAATCAACAAAATCATTCTAAAAAACCTTTATTGGGGTTTCTTCTTGTAGTTGTTGTTGCCGTTGGTGATTTTAGCACGTGGCGTCGAGTGAAATAAAAATCGAAATATTTTGCGACCATCGGAAATGCGTGGCAACCCCTCTAACGGTAACCCTAGACCATAGCATTTTTTACCTCTAAACCTTCCCTCGTCGCCCTGAAGCTCAACCTCAATCGGCGGAAACGGCGACGGAAATCGAGGAGAAATTTATTATTAGATTTCTTTTTCTCTGCCCGAGAGAAATGAGCGGAGAGAGAGGGAGAGGGAGAGGGAGAGAGGGAGGTAGATGGATGGGTTGGTGTGTGAGTGAATGAGAGGTTGAACTTTGTGAGAGCAAAGTTTGTTTCCGCATCCGGTCGCCCTCGAACGACGTCCGCTCAGATGGCCGGCGGACGCACGCACACAAATCTACTCACACCAACACCCAGAACACACACACACACGCACAGATGAACTTACATACACATACAAACTCATACTTCCGTTACATCATATTGAATGGTCGACCACAAGTTTGAAACAAAAGGCTGCGTCATGCGATCCACTCACTTCATCCCACTCCCGCCCATCCCTCAGCGATTCTATTAAAGCGAGCTCCCTCCATCTCTTTCTCACCCTCCTCATCCGTTTCCTCGCCCCTTCGCGTCCTTTCTCTTCGTCCTCTTCGCCATCCTGCCCTACGGCCCCTCCAACCGGAAGCCTCTGGACGCAAGTGACGTCCGTGTCGTTGACCGGAAGGACGGACAAGAGGGACCAGAAGAAGTTGTGTGAGTGAGTGAGAGGGAGGGGCAGGGTTAGTGGTGTGCGAGAGGGATGGCGAGAGGACGTCAGTGCTAGTGTTTTATTGAAATGTCTTTGTTGGAGCTCTGGGGGCAGCACGTCGAAAGAATGATTCCCATTGTAGTTGACCCTTGACACCCGCTCCTCACGATTCTTTCTCGCTTCTCGCTTCTCCCTTCTCTTTCTCCATCTCTTTGTTCCTCAGTGAACCGCTCTCCGAGGTGACGTAAAAATAATCTCAATGACTTTGTTTCTGCTCTGATTTCCCAGCCAAGCCGAAGGGGCATCGAGTGGTTCAGCCTTCAATTCCCGCCTGGACGTGCACTGAAAAAAAACTGCGGTAGTTCCGGAATAGAGAGAAACGAGTTTGAAAAGAAAAAGAAATTCACATTGAAAATAATTTTAATTATTTCAAATTTATTTTTTATCAAGTTTGTCAAATGAAGAAAGTTTCAGATTAATTTCGTTTTTACTTCACATTATTTAAAATTACTTTCAATTTTGGTACATCTTCTCATCCTCATCCCAACGTTCTTCTTCCTGTTCATCTTCATTTTCATCTTATCCTCCAACGTTTCGTCGTCCTTCCATCCTTCTTCGCCCATCTTTGTTTCCCGCTACTCATGTGGAAGTCTTCATCAGCCTCGGGACGCATTCGACTTAATTCAAACCGGAGGCAGTTGGGATGAGTGAGAGGGACGGAGCACCCGATATGCAGCTGGGCAAAGGGTAGGAGAGAGGGAGAGACGGTGATAGAAGGCAGATATATAAAGGAAGTCTCCGAGAGAAACAGAGCATGCGATAGAGAGCAGGGGAGGGGCCGACGACAAAGGCAAATTACATGAAAAATTGCCCAAACATGTGCAGGAAATTTCATTACGCTGTGGGAGCAAGAGAGATGGAGAGGGGATCGAGAGAGAGAGAGAGGGACAGGAATAGGCAGAGACGGACACAGAGGCATATGCAGAGACAGTGGCTCATGCAGTGACGCAGTACCGCACACACACACACACAGACACGCACGCGATCCAATGACATGGGGGAAACTGGAAACTACGTCGTCAGCAATAGCGAAAGCAGCAACAACTAGTACAAATACAACAACAATAACAACACCGCAGCACTAACAACAGGGCCAACAACTAAACTAACAATAACAATAACAATGCCAACAACAACAACGCGAAACATCGGACGAGACCCACGAGTGACAGAAGCAACATCAACAACAAACACAAATACAACAACGATGAGAGCAAATACAAGTACAGCCGACCGACCACTACAACAAATACATAAGTGAGAACAGCAACAACACAAACAACATCAGCAACAACAACAACAACTACGACTACTACTACAACTACAACACTATTCGAGTCCCGAACGACTGCAGGGCACAATTTTGCCGTTTTCCTGGCAATTTGAAAGCAATTTCCAAAATGGCTGCTCATGCTGTCATTGCGAGGCTCCACAGCGGGCCCACAGGCTCCAGTCGCCGACGGACGATGGGCACACACGAAAGATGCGCGAGGGTCGAGGGTGTGGGTGCCGAGGGGCGGCTGCTGGTGCTGTTGGTCGTGGGACGTCGCTCGGAGTCAAAACTTAATGCAAGACCGATTCGGCATTTAAATGAACTGCAGCCAGAGCGACAAACATGGAAACTAGAAAACACTTAAAACAAGAGACCTCAAGTGAGAAAACCAATTCAAACCTCAAACGAAAGACCTCGAGTGAAGAAACCAATAAAATGTCTCATTGTCATGGGGCAGATGTTGCTGCTGAGTGTGATTGCGGGAAGAAACTCTCCTATTCCCTGAAATCTCCGCGATTCCTTTTCATAGTTGCTTAGAGATTTGCATGGAATCCTCGCCAATCTCTCTCTCTCTCTCTATCGTCGGTCATTGGCCCTCGTTGCCCGTCCACATCGTCCACAATCGTTGTCGTCATTGCAATTCCTGCTGCCAACATCAACGATCTTCGATCATAGCATCCATCCGTCGATCGATCGATCGACGTCTTTGGAATTTCTTCGTTTCTTCTTTCGTGTTTCTCCGAAGCAGAGTCCAAAACATTTCCTCCTCGGTCAAGCTGGTGGCTGGGAAGGAAACTTTGGGCGACCCAAAACTTTCCTCTTTTTCTTCATTCACTTCCTTAAACTACTTGTCTAAGTCGCAATCCTCGATTTTCCTTTACTCTTTACCATTTTCTCGCTCATTTGGTGTTTTGTCTTCGCTTCCTTATCTCTCCTTTCTCTCTTGCGATTCCTCTCATCATGAACTTCTTCATGGAATTTCGTTTCTTTTCTCTTTCTCGTTTACCTCGTGTCCCTCGCTTTTATTTGCCAGGAAAAATACCGAAATCTGCGTGATTTTCCTTTTCGCAAGAATTTCGCTGTAATTCCACAGAAAACCAACAACAACAAAGACGACGACGGAAAACGCAACAACCGCAACAACGAAGAGACAAAACGAAGACATTGAACAATGCGCTGTGTGTCCATCGCCATCGCCATCTCCCTCCCTGCCCTCCACAGCCACTGCCTTTGCTTTGCCTTTGTCTCCTTCTCGGTTCCTTTCGATGACCACAAACTCGGAATGTCCTTTTTTGGCCGAACGGTGAAAATATTTGCTCCTTTTTATGGTCAGCGGCGGCCGATCGACCACGACCACGTCCACGACCACGAGCGAGGCCGAGACGACGATGGCGCGGCCGTTGACAACTTCCTCAAATGGCCAGCAGCAGCGGCGACTCTTGGCTCTGATTGTTTGGCATCCGACGAACCCCTTCGCCAGGCAACCTTCCTCCATCTCTCTCTCGCTCTCTCTTTTCCCACTACCACAGCAGCAGCAGCAACCTCACTTTAAACGCTCCGTGAGTGAAAATATTTCGATCTTTTTATGGTCAAAGAGAGACGAACAAAAGCAAGGAGAAGAAAATCCCAAAAGCTCACATGGGAAAGTTATTCATGTGTGAGAAAATCATGAAATATTTTTTGTTTCTTTACTTTTTGTGTTGTTTCTTTTCCTTTTAATTGAGCGGAAAATGGGAAAATGGGCAGCAGGGAACCCTTGAGGCGAAATCGAGCTCAAAAGTTGTGGGACGTGGTGGGATTTAAAAGAATTTCATGCTAAATAAATATAACCTTTTCCCTTATCTCTCTCTCTCGTTCCAGGTACGGTTAACATCTTCCATTTTCGAAGGATTTCCTCCTCTAGCTTAAGTGAGTTCCAGGCAAGCGTGAGTCTTTACTGGAAAATAAAGAAAATACAAAACTTTCTCCCTAAATTTGAAGAACTCTGTTTCGACATCTACTTTAAGCCGTTTACAGGATTTATGCCATGTTTTATGATTGAGATTTGAGATTTAATTGCATTTTCAATTTAATTGGACTCGGCATATTTTTTAATTGAATGCGGTTTCCAATTAAAATTTACAGCTCTTTTACTGCCAAAACACTGCTGGAATCCCATTAAACACTGATGAATCTAATTATCGAACTCCTGGCCAAGAGATTTCCATCAATCGTCGGCAGTTGACCTCCATCCATCCGCAAGTGGTCAGATTTAATCGATTTCTCTTATTGTTTCAACTCCTGATCTGGGCTTCTGTCTAATCGAATTTCCCAAAAGGTGTCCTGCAGGGTTGTCAACCGCTGAGTCGTAAGGACTCTCGTCAACAAGTGGCCTCCGAAGCCGTCCGTCGTCGTTGCCGACGAAAATCAATTGTCGGGTCTCCAATGGTTACGCTTTATTGCCCGACAACGACAACAACAACAACCTGAATATATACAGCAATGAGAGCAGCAACCACAACAACAACGATAGCAACATTAACGTGGTTAACACTCAGGCGCTAATGATTATTTGAGAGCTCTTAATGGTGGGTTTCCGTCCATCTCTCTCTCTCTCTCTCTCTGTTTCCTCTTCATCAGTCGCTGGCTGGCTTTTGTTGTTAAGCCATTATTTGTTGTTGGATTTCTTGTTGTTACCATTGTTTTCGTTGCTGTTTTTGTTGTCGAATTATTATTAAGTTGTCGGCAATTGTTGGTAATGGCCATCCAAACACTTTGTTATTGGCTCGAATCGGGAGATCGCAAGTGCTCCAATTATTATTAATTTCACTCTGATGCTTAGGCGGCTCCCTGTCTCTCTCCTTATCTCTATTCGCTCTATTTTTTACTCTCTTCCTCTAGTTCTTTTTCTATTTCCGCGATCTCCTTCAATCTTTCTGTCCACATCATCTTAAGTTTTTCTCTTCCGACCGCGCCATGTCTTTTTTTTCTCTTCACTCTTCCATATCTTCCCCTTCTTACCTCACCTTGTCGTGTTTGGCATCCCCCCGACTCTTTCCACCTCTCTCTCTCTCTCTCTCTCTCTCTCTCTCTAGCCCTTTATGACCATTGGCGGGCGCCACTTAATGACTTTTTAAGCGATCGGCGCGCGCTTCCATTGTTGTCATTGTTGTTACAATTTGTATTAATGTCGTTATGTTGGTTTTTGGTTGTTGTTGCTGTAGCTCTCGTTGTTGCTGCTTCTTTTGCTCTTATTGTGGTTCGTTCGTTGTGTTGTTGTTGTTGGCGTTAATTTAGGCGTTGTTGCTTCGTCCGATAAGCGTATCGAGAGCATTTAACTCCCTGCTGCTTTGGCCCCACTTGGTTTCCCTTTGTCATCCTCCGCTCTTTGGCCTCTTCTCGATTATCTCGCGCTCTTCCTTTTCTTCTCCATTGTTCGACTTTTATTTGCACTGCTCTTGTAGTTGTTTTTGTTGTAGTTGTAGTTTTATTGTTGTACTTAAGCGATTAATTGAATCGTGTTTTTTCATCACTGAGTTTTCATTGGTGATTGGCATTCGTGTTGCTGTTGCTATTGTGTTTTCTTTCTTTTTCACTTGTTTCTGTTGTTCCATTTCATTTCGTCCTCTTCCTCGTCCTCCTTGCTGCACATGGTTTCTGCTCATGTCGTTTTTACTGTGATGTTATTGCTGTTGCTGTCGATTAATTCAACTACTGCAATTAGCTCGATTCAGCCGGTGCGAAAGGAATGCTTTCTCCAGGGATGACTCGGCGAAGGCTCTTGCTCAGAAGGTCAGAAAGGCGCCCCGTCTTTCTCCGTCCCTCCTACCACTCCCACCACCTTCTCTCTCTCTTACCAATCCCTCATTTCGAGTGCTTTTAGCGCTCTTTAACCGGCAATAAAGACGTCTCGTGGTCGCACAACCTCGGTATTACTACATGCCGATGGGTTTCTGAACGAGAATGCATTTGAATTTCGTTCTTTCTGTTTATGCCCCTCATTTCCGGTTGCCAACAGCGTTCACCGTTACTCTCCACACGCGGCTCGGGGCACCTTCGACGCGCCTCTGGGTTTCGGTGGCCCCAACAACAGTCCGTCCGTCTGTTCGTCTGTCTCTCGGCGCTCTTGGAGCTGATGTGAAGAGGTTTGGTCTGCCTTTTATGGGACTTTTTTTCTATCGGTGTTGCTGTTGCCTTCGCATTGTCGTCGCTGCGCTTTCCACTGAATACGGCCCAATACGGCCTAAAACATTTCATTGGCTGACACACTTCGGCCTAGGCTCGCACAGTGAAGGAACAACAGAATAACAACAACAGCGCCAACATCAGCGAGAACACGAACAACAACTGCAAGAGCGCAGACCGTTATTTGTTGCGTGCTTGTATTTGCATTTCGGCTCCCTCCACCTCCCTCCAGCTCCCTCTCCACATCGCCTCCATCGCCTGTTGACTGTCGGCTCGAGCCTCTCGTCAGCCATCGGCTGGCGTCTGAGCGTGGCTTCCATCAGGCGGCCCACTGCCGGCCTCCTCCCCTCCCCTCCCCTCTCTTCCTTCCCTCCTCGACTCGACGTCATTGTCGTCGCTCTTGCGACCGCGTCAGTGTCACGGTCACTGCAGCGGCGCCCCCGCTCTCCCGCTCTCCCTCTCTCCCTACCTCCCTCCCTCCCTCTCTCCCTCCAGCCTTCAACCGTGTTTTCCTCATTCTAAATTTCTCTCTCTCTCTCTCTCTCTCTTTGTTTGTTAATGCTTTGCCTCTGTTTGGGTTTGGGTTGTTGGAGTCTGAATGAAGTTGGCTTTTTCCTTTTTTGTTGTTGTTGTTTCGGTTGTTGTTCGGCGCCCACAATTGCTGGGAATTTCAGCACGTGTTGGCGGCGCGTTTTGTGCACCGTCATTTACGATTCTACATCAGAGTCGGTTAAGAATTTATGGACGCGCATTTTTTATGGAAATCAATTTTTCCCAAAAGCTGCCAGATCAAGCGCTGATAGAGTTTCACTCTCAACTCTTGACCCTTTCACCTCGGCGATCGTTCGGATCCGTATTCATTTCCTTCCATTCATCTCTAAGGCGGAAATCTTGCCCTATCGTTGATCTCTTCTCACGTCGGCCTTTGTTTTCTTTCCTTCTTCTTCTCCGCGATCACCATCCGCGACCTTCTCGAGGTCTTTTCTCATTCGATGATTCAGCTCGGGTTCTGATGAAAAATCGTCTCCTCCCCGCCAGCTCTCGCTGTGGCCTGAACTCGGGCCAGCTGCACTGACCCAGATTCCGGATCGTTTCCGAAACACGAAGCACGCGTCGGGCTCTCAAGATTAGTCACCATCGCCAACACCACAATCGGCACCACGAGCCTCGCGATCTGCGTCACCGTCACCGATGCCGATGCCGCCATCCGTGTTGTTGTTGTTGTTGTTGTTGTTCTTGATTCGCCGCCGTTGTTCTCGTCATCATCATCAATCATTCGAGGACAGCGGAACGAAATCAACGAACTTTGAATAAGCTTTCTTTCTTACGGCAGCAACAACAATGAAGAGAGTAAGAAGGAAATTTTCTTTTCGCCGGCAACACCTCCGCCCTCATGTTCGTTGTTGTTGTTGTTTTTGTTTGTATTACACGCACCTAAGTGCATTTTCTCCCACCTTTTCCACCTCGCAACTTTAAACTTGAAAGCCGTTTCTCTCTTTCCAGTTTCTTGTTCGACAGTTTGTCTGGGAATATTCGAAATTTTCGAAATGTTTTCTTGAACTTACTTGGGCTGCTGCTGTTGTTGTTGTTGTTATTCTACTGCTGTTGTTGTTGTTTTCGTTGTCCCTTTCGTTGTCTCAGTCTCGAAGTTCTTTCGGTTCCGCACGGCGCGACCCCGGCAACTGGCGGTGCCTGCGGTCAGTCGGGAGTCGTTGTTGTTGTTATTTTTATTTTTCTACCTGAGCCGCATTTTAATGCCCTGTAAACAGGGTGTCCCAACAACAACAACAACAACAACAACAAAAGTCTAAGCCCCCCATGATGGAAGCAACGGAAAATTGAAATCCGACCATCTCGGCTCGTCCAGCGCCCGATGCTCGTTGTCCAGCAACAGCAGCGGCAGCAGCAACGGCAACAATTATTGAAATGAAGCGCCCTGAGGGGACCCGCAAAAGACTACAAAAAAGAAGAGAATTCTCTACTTTTGCTCCGCGTTGCCTCCTCCTGCCAGGGGCCCCGGGCTGTGGTGAACACGCCCCATTTGTGGGCCGGTCCTCCATGGACGCAAATAGCCCAGTCAACATTCAATGGGCCAAGATTTCGGGCTCCACCTTTTCTCGTTCGCCTCCCCTTCAAGCTCTCCTCCTTCTCCTCTGGGGACTTCGACCTCTTCACCGTCTTCTTCTGCACCGTCGTCTCTTTCAGCGTTGCCTCTTTCAACATCGCCTTCTCTCGTCGTCCTCCCTCTAATTTGCTCATGGTTGGTTCCTTCCTTTGCCCAATATTCGTTTCTACTTGTTTGTTGCTTGCGTCATGTGGTTGCAGACATTGTTGTTGCCAAGCCATCGTTGCAGACATTGTTTGGTCGTGCTGTTGCTTGTTGTTTGTCTCCCTCAGCACATTAAAAAACAAGATCCAATTAATATGCCGAACCGCTGTTGCCAAATTTTACGCTAGATTAAATCGAACACAAATTCCATCCTCATCTCTCGTTCTGCCTTCTTCGTCACGTCCTGCTCCCCCCATTCTCCATTATCCCACTCCTCTCCGGTCGCTTTTTTGTTTCGCCTCACTTGCTCCGTCTCTCGCGCTCTCGCCCCTCGTCCTCGTCCCCCAGCGGTTTCTCCTGCTCGAATGCGGTTTTCTGTCTTTGTTCTTCATTTGTCGCCCTCTCCACCGATCTTCGCTGACAGGTAAATCGCGCAGAACTAATGTTAGTCACCGCGAGCTCCTCCATCCAACCACCCTCTCTACCACCCTCCCCCTTCCCCTCTATTCGTTCCCTTCTTTCCCTCTCGCTCCTCGCCCCGCGGTATTCTTTGAACTGCAGATTTAGAAATAAATTCGCCTGTTGCCGAAATTAAAAACCAGAACGTGTTCCGAATAACAAATGATTTCTTTATTTAGACTTTTTCCGTTAAAAATTCGAATTCCAAAGATTTTTCCAATTCAAGAGCCCACAACAAAGACGAATTTGAACTCCATTGTTTGGGGCTTTCAATACAAGGCCAGTGTTCGATTTGAATCGGAAGTTCGGTGGGAAATGTTTACCTTTATATTCGGGGGGATTCGATTAAATTTACAGGAACCATTAAAATGCTCGTTCGTTCCCCTTGTATTTGTGCATCTCTCAGCAGTCTTGGGAATATCATCGAGAAATCAATTTCCATTAGTGCATTAAAATTCGAAACATTAAAATTCTACAATTTTGCGTTTTCATTGACTACTTGATTGAAGCCTACTAAATTTAAAAATAAATATGATCCAATCACCCTGTGAAACAAAAACAGTGTAAAATGATATAAAAAAATCCATATTCGACTCCAAAGAAAATCCCTTCGAAAGCCTGTCGTTGGACTTCTTCATCTTCTTATCTCTCGAGGAACTTCCGGCCAGGCATTTCGCAGATTATGGCGAGAACTTCTTGAATTCGCCTTCAGCACAGCCTTCACCACGACTGCGACTTCCGGAGGGCAGGAACCATCACTTTAAGGTGAAATTTCCACCTCCTCCTCCGCACACTGTCGTCTCCCCGCCCTTAGCGGACCGTTCATGATTATTTTCAATAAAACTCGAACTCGAACTCAAGCTCGTAGAGAAATTTCCCTGCTTGTTATCGTCTATTTCCGGAGGCTCCAAGATGCCCAACAACAGCAAGAGAGGGAGGGGAGGACGGGGCTGGCGACGGTGGGCGACTGAATTCAAAATGGCCGAAGGATTCCTCTGCGGGGAAGTTCGAAACTTTTCACACAATCGTTACCTTCTCCAAGGAAATTAAGTATGGAAACGAAGAGCGAGATCGCAAGAGAGAATGAGTGAGAGAGGAGAGGGGGGGGTCTGACAACGCTAATGAATGAATGAATGAGTGGTTGGTGAGCCACGAGCAATGGGGGAGCCGAATCGAGAGCAAAAAAGGACGACTTGGCAAGGATGCTCCGGGGATCTCGACGGAGGTGCAGGAGCAGGAGGTGGAGGTGGAGGGAGGTGTTTTGGGAAAGTTACAAAATTAGCATTATTTGTGAGAATTTATGTAAATGCCTTTCGTTGCTTCCGGCCGACCCAAAGCACCGAGAACAAACAATAAAAAAGCACGTGCTTCCGGTGCAGACTTTGATTGAGTTTTTGTTGCTATCGTGCAAAAGGCAAACACTTTAATTGCATTCTCTCTGTTTGCCTCACTTTCTCTCTCTATCTCTCGAAAAGGTTGAACGCTAACAAAGAGAAGAAGGGTGAAGTTTCAATAACTTGGTAATTTTTCACTCATTTCAATCCTGGAGGTTCCCTCTCTCTCCCATTCCATCCACCGGAAGTCGAAGGCGGTGGGCAGGAGGGCAGGAGCGAGTGCGGGGCGAAAGAGAGGAAGGTGGTGATGGGTCTGACGAGTCCGCGGTCGCTCGCCCTCGGACCCGAACGCGGACGATCTCGAGGAGTGCGATGAAATATGTTTATTCATGACAACCCGGCCAACGGTGCCTGGAATTTTAATGTCCTTCGGAGGATTCATTCCATTTCTTTGGCATTTCTCATTCTCACCGGTGTCGCCTGGAGTTTTCTCCCCTTCTCGCTTGCCCCCTCTCTTCGTTTAATTTGCCTTCTCGCAAATGCGCTCTGTAATTTCTTTTTCTCGCCTTGCATAATTAACGCCCAGCTACTTCCAGCCATTTCTCAGTTTCGCACTTGCCCCTGGGGTACCTCGAAGCTGCTCCTCCTCTTCTACTCGCTCCTCTATCTCGTCTCTCTGCTCTTTCCCTCTCCTCTCTCTTTCGTTTACTATGCTTCTGTAAACTTCCCACCTCGTCGCTGCCGTTTCGAAAATGGCGCTAAACGCATTTTAGATCCCAAAAAATGGCGTCCAATTTTTCACCACCAACATTTTTGTTGCCGCCTCTATTTTATTATTATTTTTGCAGTTTGTTTGGTTCTTCCTTTGTTTAGTTCCACCGCTGTTTGTTGCTTGCTCTGCTTCGCGCTGCTCCTTCACTCGGAATGCATTTTGCATCGAATTAATTTTTGCCCC
Organism: Coelopa pilipes; assembly: GCA_947389925.1. Lineage (NCBI taxonomy): Eukaryota > Metazoa > Arthropoda > Insecta > Diptera > Coelopidae > Coelopa > Coelopa pilipes. Next base: position 37,801,322 of record OX376699.1, on the reverse strand, counting down.
AATGTTGTTGTTTCGACATTTGCCCTTGTTGTTGTTGTTTCGCCCGTCCGGTGGCTGGAGGACGTGCGAACAGCGCAAGGAGTCGTGGGAGGGTGGGTGCAGGGGTCGATCGGTGGAGTCCGTGGAGTTCGCCACGGCTCGCCTTTGTTTTCCCGCTCTCACTATTTCCATCCCACACTTCACCATCGTTTCCACACTCCCTTCGCGCTGTCCTTGACCGTCGTCAGCCGGGCCATGGCGAGGGTCCTGCGATCCACACGCAGTCCTTCCTCCCGTCGCTTCCTCGGTTCGCTCCACTTTGCGCCGCATGCACATCCGGTTCTGTTTTCGCTTTGTCTTCCGTATCCGCTTCCGTTTTCCGCTTCGCATGCAATGCATGACTTGAAATGTCACGCAGAAATTTTCATAAATTTTCATAAATTTCCCTATTCTTCCCTCCGAGTCGCCGCGAGAACTTCTTGCGATTTCCTCCTCCCCCTCTCTGTCTCCCTTTCTATCTCTCTCACTCGTTCGTGCTCATGAAAAATGCAAATGCAATTTTTCCACGTCTCGAATGTCATACTTTGCATAATACGTATTGTTTTTTCCATTTCTTCCTCATGTACAACTTCTTCTCCTTCTCCTGGCCTGCTCCTGTTTCTCTTTTTAGCCACCCTTTTTTTCACCCTCTCTCCCTCTCCCCATCTGCTGATTTCAAAGTCGAACCTCGCGAACCTTGGCTTGGCCCCAACGCCGAAGGTTGCGGTCGCCTCGCACGAAGGTCAACCGCCTGACCCTGACGTTGAAATGCGACACCGCCCAGAAGTTGCGACCGAGGCCAGTCCGACTCCCCCAGTTTATCCCCCATAGACGAAGACCAAGAACCCCTCTCTCTAGGTGCCGAAGCCGAACCCAAACCTTCGTCCTCCTTCCCCCGATTCCCCGAGATGCAGTCATAAAAGTTTTGCCTCTCTCGGGAATGACGTCTGGCCTGAGGCCTCGGGGCTGGCAGTCGACCAGAATGGGAGGAAGGTTGAGGGAGCGAGCGAGAGAGAGCGGCGAGGTAAATAAATAGTCACGCTCTGGCGCCGTCTGAGAGAGGCTCCAAATTGCAGTCATCGCAAATAGTTTCGCACCCGTCTCCTTCAGCACGAGAGCAAGCAATGCCAGCGTAGGCACCGTCGGTGGGTGGGGCGAGCGGCTGAAGGGTGAAGAAAGGTTGGTGGCCACACCGACAACGTGAAATCGCGAAGCCAGCCTTGCACCGTCGTGGTAGTCGGTAGGTGACAGCAACAATCGCTGCAGGATGCTGTCAGAACTGTAGACAACTCCTTGAAAGTCCCAGATCCAGCGCCGACTACGACGACGGCGCCGCCATGGAAACTTCTCGAGATGTTGCCAAGACGCTGGTGGTGGCCGACGTGTTTGGGCGCTGTTGAAGAGGATCTTCAAGAGGCTCCTTTCAATATTAAAATTTCACTCCTTCACCATTCAAAGAGCCAAGCAAACTCTCATCTTAATAGAGAGAGGAAACTAGAACTAGAGAAAGACCGAGAGCTCTTCACACTGTGATACACAACTGACTTCAAGACTGCGACTGAGAGTTTGTGACGAAACTTCTATCAGAAACATCGTCGAACGGAATGTGAACACGTATGAATAACGTCATCAGAATTGGGTGGAAAAGCCGAAAATCCGATTCTCTGATCCTCCCTGGACCAACCTCACATTCGTTCTATTTATATCCCTATTCTCTTCTTTTATTGTCTAATTTGCTTCTTAATTTTATCCGATGTTCCTCACCTCGTTGTTTCTCTTGTTAGTTTGTTGACTCTTTTCTCATGCTTTTCTCTTCTTCCCCGTCTCTCTCTCTCTCTCTCTCTCTCCCTCGTTTCGCTTTCATTCCCTGCCCGTTCACATCCGCGTTGGCTTTCATTTGGTATGAAATTTTGTGCTTTTAATGCATTTTCCCCTCGCTCTTTCACACCCACTTTTCCATACAGACGTCGTTAAGAGTGTTGTTCACGGTCTCCCCACCCTCCTCTCCTCTTCTCTTCGCGTCCCTTCTCTTTCCTTCCCGCTGCCTCTCCTGTTCTTTCCTCCACCCCGCTTGGATGCCGGTGGCGGTTCTCAACACGAAAAGCCCATAAATTCGTGAGACGAAGTGCATCGATATCAAGTCTGCTTTCATTTGTTGTGTTCGTTATTGTTTTTTATTGTTTTTTTTTTGTAGAGTGTATAGTGATTGTTGTTGGCTGTGTTGTTGTTGGCTGTCTTTTTGATGTCGTTCATCTTGCCGTAGTCTTTGTGTGCTGCAGTCTCTGAAAAGCTCCCTAAAGTTGTTCTTGCTATGTATAGCCGTGTTTTATTAGCTGCTGCGAACGATGTGCAAGATCCTTGCTATATGGCAGACAGCTTCATCGTAAAACGGGAGAGGAGGAAATTAAAAAGAGACGGACGGTTGGACTTCGAATTCGAAGAAACGAGAAGTGGTACAGAAGGAGAGAGAGAGAGAAAGAAAATCACATTTCCCCAAACGCAATGCGAGAACCATCCGAGAAGTTCAATCATCTCATGACTTCTCCTTCGCCCTCGCCCTCGCCCTCTTCCTCTCTCTCACCCACCAATCCTATCATTCTTCCTGCCTTTTAATGTATCCATCTATCGCCCTCTCTCCCCCTCCTTCGTCTGCTGCTCAATCATCGGCGAGCCTCCGTCACTTTGATTGACACTCCTCGGATCGCAGGTCAAGCTCTTTTCGCTCCTCGGGTAACCCGGCGATGAGATGTCGTGGAAAAAATCACGCTTCGGCTGCCGGTCGGCGGCTTCACCAACGCCACCCTCCCTCCACCGACATTTGCCTGTCTGCTTGCCTGCCATCGGCCCGATTCCCGATGGAGCCGACGCGATAAACCGTCGCTGTCGTAGGCCCTTCGGCGCTCGCCGGTTGTCGGTTGTCGGTCGTTGGTCGTCGGTCGACTTCTGCAGAAGCTCAGATCAATTGGATGGATAGATGGATTCACGATGGTATGGATGGAGAGAGAACAGAGGGAAGGCAGAGGGATGGAGAGAGAGGCGAAGGCAACGCCTGTCTCTGGCTTGGATAGACAGCGATACTTCAGCTTAGTCGACTCGGCCTCTCGCGATCGACGGAAGTTCGTTCGGCTTTCTTTCCGTCTTTCCTTCTTTATTTTTCTTGCACTGTGAACGAGAAGAATGCATTTTCTCTCATTTGGCGGAGGAGCACGGAAAATCAAAGTAATTCATAGAAATTATGGATCAATCGGAGGCATCATTGGCTGTGCTGCCGACTCGACCCGAGGCCGCTCGATTGTTGACTTTAACCAGAAGTGGAGCGAGGAAAATTATTCGATTGGATTCACTTTAACCACTCGCTGGATGGACCGGGCTGCCCTAAATCTGTTTATCCAAAGCTATTTCTGTCCCTCGCTCCGCCCTTCAGTCGTTCCGTCGTCCGTCGTTCGCCGTTCGTCGAGCCGTCCTTAATGGTCTCTTTGCTTTGCATCCAGGGCGCGTTGCCAGGGTGTAGTTAGTGGGGGCGTGGCTCGGGCCTGGGCCTGGGCCTGAGCCTCGGTTCGGAGAGAAAATTCATGGAATTTAAATTTCAACGGGCTGCAGTCGGTCGTTGGAGCAGACGAAGGCTCTGGGGCTCCGGGTGCGAACCAAAACGAGCTCCCAACCCATGAATTTATTGGAATCGTTGTTGTTGTTCAGGGATTTTCTGAGGCTGTGCGTGTTGTTGTTGTTGTGACTCGATTTCTTGTTATCTAGTTGTTGTTGCTCTGGTTGCTGTTACTCTAGTTGTTGCCACTCTGGTTGTTGTTACTGTAGGAATTGCTGTTGTTGTTGCCATCTATAAATGTCTGGTAGAAAGGCTTAAATTGCGGGAAATTTATTGCCAAAGTTGGAGGCAACTCCTCTGCCTCATCTTCCTCGGCGTCTCCAACGGCGCCTTCGTCCCTGCGGAGGACCCTTTAAAGGACGAGCGAGGGGCGGAACCCGCAAACACACACAATCTTTCTGCCAACCAGGCCAGCTGGAACAACAACAGCAGCAGCAGCAGCAACAACGACAACAACAACGGTAGTAATAAGATCCTCGCATCCTTGTCGTCACGCATCCTTGCGACTTCTTCTTCGTCTTCTTCTACCGCGTTGGTCCCGCGCCCTCCTTCGCTATCGTTTATAAAACGCCTCGTGTCGTCCCGCACAGCGTTCAGAGGCCCCTCTGCGCCCTGCAACCGGAAGTTCCCATGCTAAATGGGCCACACACACACACACACACACACCAGCATACATGCTGCTCCCCATCAAACCCCCTTTCGCTTGGACTCCACCGTCCGCCACCCTCAGCCACAGGAAGCCAATGCAGTCCCAGCAGCAAAGAGAGCGAACGAAAACAACGTTGACTCCACCCTTGCTGTTGCCGGTGCATCACAATTTCAACCCTTCCCTCCAACACCTCCCCGGGGAGCCGTCGATTCTCACCCTCCCCCCTCCCCGGGGCAATTGTTCATTAAAGCAACAACAAAGTTAATCACATTTGCCCTGTGTTTTATTTCATTTTCTACCATTTGCAATTTCATAAAAATGCCGTAAAAGCTTCCCAGGGAGCTTTCCATGTGTGCGTGTGGGTGTTTATGGGTTCTTCCTCCCCTCTACCTGCCTCGCTCTCCGCCCCCACAATGTTCCACCTACTGTCCTCGTGTCTGCTCCCACCTCGTTGTGTTGTGTCCTGGCTGGCAGTTGTCGCCGGTGTCTGCAGTGAATTCAAAGGTATTTTATTGCCACGAGCGCTGCGGTGGCATCCCTGTGAGATCCCTACCTTCCTATTCTGCTTCTTCTTCTTCTTCTTCTGCGCCCTCTGCTCCTCTTCCCCAAGCGGTCTTAACTTGCATTTTTACGCACGACCCTCGCTGACTTCTTTGTGAACCCTCGGATCGTGGGTCTGTTTCTAGCTCGGTCGGTTGGTTTGCTCCAACTGATCCTGCCACCCTCTATTCCTCTCTCTCTCTCTCATCGTTGCTCCTGCCCCTTCTCTCTTCTCATATGCGCCATTTAGTCCTGCGTCTTGGTCTTCGTTTCTTAAGTACCTGTACAAGTTGCAACGGGTACAACGTGTCGGTCGGTCGGTCCCGGTCCCTCGCGTTGTGTGTTCAAAGTTATATTGGAAAACTTTGACCATTAAACACGTCCACAAATTGTCGCATTGTTCGGCTGGCCTCACGTTAGGTTGGCCTGCGTTACGTTGTTTCAAACCTACCTTGTTGTGCCCAAACGGGAACGGATACAAGAGATTTATAAAAGGAGGCAGGGAGGTGGGATGGAGAACTTTTTGGCCTCTCTTTTAAGGTGTGAAATAAAAACTTGGGGATATCGATTGCTTTACTTTGTATCTTCATTAGGGAAATACGACCCTCTCTCTCCCTTTACCTTTTTCTCTTCTTCTCTTTTCATACCAATTTTTGCTTATATGGAAGCATGAGGAGATGAGAAAGATTTTGTTCATATGCACTAATGAAATTGGATGATGACATTGCTATGAGGGGATCAGGAAAAATACTTATAGTAGATATAAATCTCTCTGGGCATTCGTTAGGAGGGAATAAGTGAATGAAACTGAATGGGATGAGTTCGGGCCAATACGTAAGAATGGTCTACAATGTCTTGTTAGCAAGTGTCTGTGATTTTACGACCTTGTTGTTGCCAGATTCTGTCCGAGTTGACCGACAGCACGCCCATACATCGGTCCGTCCATCTGTCCATCCAGCCGCACACGGCTGGTCACAAATCGCTCCCTCATTAACGCGAAAATTGGCAAGGCGATGAAATTTAATGATCGTAGTCGAATGGCTGATGACGCCAACGACAGGGCTGCCCACGAGATCCTCCGTCTTTCCTCATTTTCTTCCAATTCTTCAATTAATTTTATTCATTTTTCCATTTCCATTTTTGCCTCAATCGTTGATCGTCCCATGAGATGTCCGCTTTCAGTTCGATTCATTCGTCTGTCTGCCAATTCTTGTGTCCGTCCGTCCATCCGCCTGTGCTGGGTGGGATTCGTATGGTATGTTGTTGTTGTTGCTTTTGTTGCATTCTCATTACTAGGCACCATGCTACATTCCACAATAACAACATCGGAAAAGTGGCCACTTCGCAAACGCCAACTTGACGAGTGAATGGATGGAAAATCGTCCGGCAGACCGACAGACAAACAGCTGGACTGGCGGTCGGAAAGTAAGACGGTGGTAATAAAAGTGTTCGATGAAAATAAAATTGATTTTCGCCAACTCTTGATTTCCATTCGCAAACGCGAATTCGACGTTGCCAATGGATTTGTTATGTAAACATCTTGTGGTCAGCGGACAAACACAATGCAAGCACGATGCGGTGAAGATGGGGAGAGGGAAATAGGGGGCGGCAGGAGGCAATGGAGCAAGTGGGAATCGTAAATATTTGAAAAGTCATTTCGCTACACGAAGGAGAGAAAATAGCGTGAAAATCATCTTCGACTGTTGAGAGATTTTTTCGGAATGCCTGAAAGTATGCAATGGATTTTCCCTCTTATCTTCCATCGATCACTTCGCCAGGTTTTCTTCTCCACAAGTCGACCTTTGGCTTTCGGTTTCACTTACTGTCATCCTTTCAATTACTTCACTCACGAGAAAAACTCCTTTATTTTCTACTGCCCTTACTGAGTGTGTGTGTGTGAGTGATTGCCTTATTGTCCCAGTCATTGTTGCTGCTGTCACGCAAACTCATCAACTTGGCATTTGATTACATTTAATGTCCTCGGAGATTTATTTCATATTTTCTCGTAGTTACATTCGATTTCGTTTCGAGTCTGGCCAAGGATTTCTCTATCATCATTCGCCCTTCGAACTCACTTCTGCCTTTGTCTAACTTTTCGCTCTCTCTCCCTCTCCCCTCCCCTTGAGTTTGTAATTCATCCCCGAGTTCGGCTGGGCATTTTCTCTATATTTTCCTGTTCTAATTCGATTTCGGACTCCGCATTGTGCGGCCTCCTCGTCCGCGTCCTCGTCACGTGCCACTTGCGCCAGCCGCTTCTCCGTGACCGCCACCCGGGCCGCCTCTGGTTAATTATTTTGTATTGCGATCCACTTCAGTGATTTCGGCCCTCGGTCCTTCGGCTCTGATGTGATTAAAGGCTGGCACGCACACTCAACGCAATCGGTTCGCACAACTTTTGATTACCAGAACTTCTTGAGTTTTCTTCTCTAACTTCAACCTGTCCCTTGTCTTTCTCTGTTTCTCTCGTCTCCTTGAGTTCGTTTAATTTTCTACCTTTTCTAATTGCTTTATCTTCCCTCGTGCTCCTGGCCATGGCCTTCCTGCTTTTGTTCCTCAAATTGAATTCCTCTCAGACCGTTTCGCTCAGTGTTCGAAGGATTCGGTCTCCCTTCCTTCCTTCCTTCGCTTTGGCCGACCACTCGGTGCTAATTTCTCCGCCGCTGCTGTCAGAACCTCGTCAGCAACAGCTGCGGCTGTTTCGACCGCTTCTTCTTCTCCACTCCTCTCTCTGTATTGCTGTACTTATGTAACATTTTAATTTTTGCCGTCATGACTCGCTTCCCACTCACACACACAGCCATCATCAGTCGTCCCGAAATCCCGACCCGTGAGGATTTTTCCACGATTTGTTTTCCAGCGGTTGCACATAATGCGTCGTAATTTGGACCAAACGCCCTTTGCCCTCTCCCACTCCGAAAGAGAGAGCTCTTTCGCTTTCTGCAGAAGGAAAATCTGGGGGAGGCCGAAGCGATTTCGTCTGGGAAGCTGGGAAGCCCAGGTTTCGAATGTGGTCCCGAACTTTGAGGGATCTCAGGATGGCAGAAGGGCGGGGAAGGAAGAAAATCTTCACGCTGTTCGGCGGGAGTCCATAAAACGCAAAGTCTTTCGAAGTGATTTTTTGTTTTTTTTTTTATCTTCTCTTATTCGTCCATTTATTCTCTTATGCTACGTGAAACTTTCACCACATGGCGATTCTTTTTCGATGGCATGGCGGGAATTTCGATTCTGCTTCCAAAATAAACAAAATGGAGGAGGGAAGTGAAAACGAGCACGAAATGAAAGAACGACTAAGAAATTCAATTAGTCGAGGGAATTTTCAACTTTCACCCAACTAATCTCATTAGCGAGAGGAATCCTAAACGTAAAGTGCATGCGACTTAGACGCCGACTTCGATTTCAATTTAGACTCACCTCTGGCGCCCCCCTCTCTCTCTCTCGGCTTCCCTCTCCGGTCCTTCCACTTTTTCCAAATCAATTTACAATTATCCCGCAATTTCCAGTTTCCTTCTTGTTCGGATTTAGCTTCCTTCTCCACTTCCAACTTCTCTCTCCTACACCAACCCGACATCCTTCCGTTCCCAGCTCCCGAATCCATCTTCGGGCTCCGATTCCTCTCGCTACCCTCCACATGCGACCCCTCCATCTCTGGGCTGTGGCTTCCTCTGAGTTCCTTCGTCGGTGACCCTCAGAAAAGTTTCAGAAGCCCCTGCACACCTGACAGTGGTTTTCGAGTGGTTCGAGAAGGCGTTCCGAGGGCTTGGGCGGGCGGCCGAGTAGAGGGGAGGATGTTAGAGGTCGGGTGCGTGTGGAAAGTGGGAGGTGTTGGAAAGAAATCCACACAAGGCAACGACATTCGTGGGAATTTAATTAAATTTGTGGGCAAATTGCGTGCAACCTGAAGGCGCAGCTGGTGGTGGCGACGGGGGCGGAAACGGCGGAGCTTCGCACGCACCCGCCCAAAGGGGCGGGAATCGGAAATCGGGAGTCATTTGTCGAAGACCTCGTAGGGCGGGGCCGGCGGCTGTGGGAAGTCGGGCAGAGGATTGAAGTGATTTTGAGCAGTCCTCGAGGAGCCTTTTGGGACTTCTTGATTAGGTTGGAGGAGTCTGTGATTCGGAACAGAGGACGATTCCGTTAATGCTTGAGGAGAAGCTGAGGAGAAGATGAGGAGAATGTGTGAAGGCACGCGGTGATGATGATGGGTTTGTGGAAAAAACCAAGAAGTAAATGAAGAAAAGTTATGGGAAGATGCGTGTGGAGGAGATGTTGAGGAGAGAATTGAAGCGAGAATGGCAGAGAACGAGGAGCCAGCCTGCGCAAAGCCATCGCTCTCGCTCTTGCGCTCAAAAGTTTCGCCTATGCAAATTAATTAAATTTTCGGCGAAAATAAATAAACAAAGCGAAATGGGGGAAATTAATTTCGAGTCATTAGTCACCGAGCGACAGCCGCCAAAAGGTAAATAGAAGAGCGAGGGAGGAGGAGGAGAAGGAGAAAGTCTGGGGGATGGTGAAGAAAAGGAGGTGCAGGAACAGGAGGCCAAGGAACAGGAGGTGACGGCACAGAAGGTTAAGAAGACGACAGATGTAAGTGTGGGTGGAGGGCGAAGGTGAAGGTGAAGGTGGAGGTGAAGTTGACGACGACGGCATTCGTCTCTCGTCATGCGAAATGAGATCCTCGTGGAGCACGTACACGGCGGCAATTAGTCTAACTAACTGTGGGTGTTGTTGGCCTTCCTCTTGCTGTTGCTATTTTCCCTCCCTTTCTTCCTCTCCTCGCGCCTTCATGACGTTGTTGTTGTTCATTTAAATTGCAATTTAACTGCGACTCCTCGGTGGAAGACCGGGGGAAACTCGTTTTCCGACTGAATGAATGTCTTTTGAATGTTTTCGTCATTAACTGCTTTCACAGCAGGTGCGGGAGGGGTCGTGGAGGGAAGGAACGAAAGGGAAAATGAGGGATGAAGAGGAGGGAGGGAGAGACGCGGAGCTCGAATACACAACCAGACTCAAGTGCTGAATGTCGTTTGTGGTGGCCAACAACCGGTGGGTCCTTTGGCGACGCAGCCACTCGAAGCCCTGAGGATCGCGAGGTCCTGCCTTCGGTGCTGTGAAACGGAAATTGCGAACTGGTGTTGCTGGAGGAAATCCGATTGTGTCTTGAGTGAGGATGAATAAGGAAGAAAAATGGGGAATGAAGAGGGATTCATTCTGTCTGTGAATTTCGCTTCACTCTATAGTTGAAAAAATCATCGTCATGTGAATCTTTTTCTTCTTCCTAAGTAGAAAAAAACAAAATTCTTATAAATATTTGAACAAATTTCACTTGGAATGCTTCAACTTGTTGGCCATTTTACAGCAAATACTTTTGAGCAAGAGAAATTGTATCGAATTCCTGAGCTCACTTCTATGCGTTTTCCCCTGTGCCTCCCAACCTTCAACCTTCTCTCCTCCTCTGGACGCCTCTGCATTCCACCGATCTGTCAGCGCGATCTCATCATCGCATCCATCACGACCTCCGCCTCCGCCTCTCCCTCCCCACCCACATGCCCGCCAACCACCTGGCCGCGAAATCCTCACCACAGTTCCGGCATCTGTCCCTCGCCCATAAACGATCTCATTAGCCACAGTCGCCTCTACCACCACTTCACCCCCTGCCCTCTCCCTCTCGCTCACCACCTGCTCTGCCTTCCTCTCGCCCCTGTCCCCTCTCCTCTCTCCCCACTCGCTCCACCTGCCGCGTGGCGTGATTCGCGGCGCTTCGAAAAATTCTCCACGTGCTTCCGACCTCCCATCGTCGTCGTTTGTATATGTTTTTGTTGCCATCATCATCATTGTTGTTGTTGTTGTTATTATTGTTTCAAGCGACGGCGAACATTTTCTCCGTTGGCAACAAAGTATTTGCAAAAAAAATAAAACACCAACGACAACAACAACAACAACACCTACGTCAGACACCTCGATCGATCCCTTGGTTTGGCCAACGTCTGGTTGATTTCCTCGCGCCTCCGATGGTGCTGATGGACATGGGCTGTTGTTGTTGTTGCCGATTCGATTGCTTTGTTGTTATTGAAAAATTGTTATTTTTGTTTTTGTCCACTGCATCTTCGGCCTGGTGTCAGTGTCCGATCGGCTTCCGTCGAAAGATGAGTCGCGGCCTCTGACGTCACGCAGCTGACGCCAGCTCTTTTTCCACGCTGAAATCGAAAGTTTCTAAAATATACACAAACAAAGCCAATTTCAACGGCAACAATAACAACAAAAACAACAACAACATCTTGTCCAACAACACTCGGAAGAAGATTCATAAAAAAAAACTCATTAAAAACAATTCCAAGAAAATAAACATTTTGTAGCCAGATTTTCCCACAGGTTTTTGACTATCCGTCTGAACCTGCACTCTTTCGACCACCTCCCACACTGGAACGAACCTCTTTAGGTCGGTCGTTGGCGTCCTGTTCAGAGTCAGAAGTTTCGGTTTCTTGTCTAGTTGGGAGGAGTTTTTTTATCATTTTAATGATCGGATTTATTTATATTATTTTTCGATTTCATCGGAATTGTTTGCGCCAAGCGGTCGAAGCAAGTTAATGTTTAAATTTTAAAATGATTTAAATTTTAAATGGTAATCTTTCTCCTTTCGTAAATCTTCTTTTCCTCTCCTCCCAAAAGTCGTCGACACCCCGGACAAATGTCGCTCATACGACACGGTGTCCACATGGCGGTGACTTTATTTTTGAGTCGAGGCCTTTTGGTAATTTGTTTGTTTTTCATAATATTATTATTCTGTTATTTACTCTTAAGGTTGTTGTAATTAAATTTAACTGCAGAACACACAACCGGAACCGTCACTTAATCATAAACCGCATCCCAACCGCTGCCAGATGTCGCTCGTTCATTTGTCTGCTTCTGGTTTCGGGGCATCCACTCGCACTCTGACTGTTTATTTGTCTTCCATTCCCTCTTTCTCTGACTCTCCGCCTACATGTCTGTCTGTCTGTGTGTGTGTCTGTCCCTTGCCTGGGTTTGTTTGTTCATCGGCTTGTTCGCCTCTCATAATTCAGGTTCCTATCGGTCGTCCGCATTGGCCTCGCTTGTCCACGTGAATCCCTTGGAGCTCCGTCTTCCCTCCCGCTCTCTCCCCCATCCTCGGTTGTTCGGCTCCCTCCACCTTTTGACCTGGCGACGAATTTTCGTCCTTTTTCGCCAGCACCCAAATACACGAGGCGAAACAAGAAGAGTAGGAAAAGTCCTGGCCAAAAACACAATCACTTCAAAGGTGGCTACCAACATTTCCGCGGCATTGCCAGATGATGACGACGACGACCACGATGATGACGTTGTTTCTGGGTTGTGGGGCGACTGCCTGTCAAAGCAAATGAAGCTGCGGGTTCTGCCAGATAATGACAAAAGCAGCCATAACAAGAGCAATGGAAAAATAGAAAAGTTACTGACAACTGCAACATCCGCAACCAAAGGATCAACTGGAAGCAGCGAAACCATGAGGAAATATTTCTCTTCATCGGCGTTGGATTGCATTTTTTCGCCCTCTTCCCTACCTTTCCTCTGGCCAGAACGTTGTCGACTTGACAACATTGAAAACCGTACTGTTTTTCTGCTCTCGCTTCCTCCTTCCATCGTTCTTCTCCTCATCATCCTTCTCATGCTCATTCTCATTCTTCTCCTGCCTCCGTTGCTGCGACGCGTCAGATCGAAATGCAAATAAAACCAAGGATGACAATTGCGTAGAAATGAACCTACATTTTGATTTTATGGTCACAACAACGACGTCAAGAACAACAATAACAACACCAACAAGACAGCAACAACAAGAGCAAACAGAGCAACAAAGTGTCACATCGACGACGAGGGCGACGGCGACGTCGAAGGCGAGGGCGGCCGCGACGGCGAGAATAAAAACAATGCGGCGAACCACTTGGTGCGGGAGGGCGAGGCCCAGGAGCGCCGAGGGGAGGCGAGGGCGGTGTCGGCGGCGTGAAATGCAGCTGCGTGCCATCAGTTGCCGAGTGGCGTGGGCGAGGGCGGGGGCGCGGGGCGTGGTCCGGCGACTTCAAACTGTCACCCGAATGTGGGCCAAAACGAGGCACTCGACGCTGCGCTGCAGTAAACAAATGCGTCATCCGGGAGCAGGCGCGACGAGGTCGGGAGGCGTCCAAAAGTCATCATTCGTCAGATGCGATGCGATGCGATGCGATGGGAACAAAAAATTCCCAATCTCGAAGATGCACCAGACACGCCAATGGCTCGCAGTGAACTGCGGGCGAGTGAGGGAGACACGGTAGAGAGAGGGAGATAAATTGATAACGTGTTCTCACGAATTTTTCCATTCACCCGCGCAACAATTCGTGGTTTTTTAAAAATTCGAAAAATCATTTCAGTCCATTCCATTTCACATCTTCGGTCTCGCCGATCGAATCTGAATCTTGTATGGGTTGACTTTTGTTTACAACTCCAGCGCCCTCTGACGCTGATCTATGCTACCTATTTCGTGTGGATCACGCCGCGAGATGGACGGATCGACAGACAGGCCGACGGAACGATTGACGGAACGACCGATGGAGGGACTGGGAAATTGATGGAACGGAGCTCGGTCAGACACTTGCTTAGAAGCGAATGCACAAACGTTCATTTGTATTATTATTCTTCCGATCGACTATCGCTCTGTCCATCTGTCTGTCCGGTCATCTGTCTGTCTGTCTGTCCAGCCATCTGTCTGTCTGTCCTTCCAACTCTCGGTCCGCCTGCCTTTGGTTTGTTTATTTGCTTGTTGATTCCTCGTTTACGTTCGAACGTTTCCGAAAGGTGCAACGTTTTACGCATCTACGAAATTCAAAATTAAATAATGTTTTTTCTCTCTTCCTCTCTCTCACTCTCTCTCTCTTTCTGTCTCCTTTACTCACTCGCTCTCTGTCTCTCACTCGCTCTGCTTCGCCCTTCCTCTCACTCCCTTTGCTTTTGATTGTATTATTTTTATTTTTCTTTTTGATGATTTATTTTTGTGTGATTTATTTATTTCTTTTTCTGCTGATGTTGTTGTCGGTCGTCCCTCTCGCTCGCGCACACACGTTTTGTCTATTTTTAAGCGAAATTATTTTCGAATCTGCGCTACTTTTCGTCTTGCGTGTGGGTTTGGCAATTGAATGGATGGATGCTGATTGTATTGTTGATGTTGTTGATGTTGTTGTTGTTGTCTCTGGGATTATTGTTGTTATTGTTACTTTGAACTTAGTGCTGCAGGTAGACACCAGATATCAACGATAAATCATTGACGATGTTAAAGGCAAACAAAAAACAAAAATAAAATTTAATTACAAGAATTGAAAAGTCTTCAGAATACGATGAAATTTCAGAACAATGAATTCTTCATTTGTTTGAATTTGTTCTTATTTTACTTTTTAGCACAACATTCCGAGCATCCGACATCTGTAAATGTGTCAGAAACTTAATCGTGTTTTTATATTAATTTGTTTCACTTCTTTCCAAGGGCACGGATTTTGTCTGTAAATGTAATTTTTTTTCATACGCAAATTTTTCCAATTTTTGACGCATTTTGGAAGCCTCGCATTTGGCTCCAAGTGGCCGCATTCGTGTCCAAAATGCGGCGTGGCTTCCCAGAAATCATTTTCATTTGCTTCGCTGACGTCGACGTTGCACAGCGTCAATGGGTCGAGGTGTTTGGGTGTGTGAGAGTGAGAGTGAGTGTGCGTTTGTGTGGCTGCAGTTGTTGCCTCGATCATGCAGTGAAAGTGAAAGAACGGCCAGAGTCAACACACAACACAACGACCAGACTCAACACGTTTAAAGAACACCCAAAAAGAAGAACAAGCGGAGGATGCACGAAACAATGAAGAACAACAACAGCAACAACAGAAAGCAGATCGAATAAAAGAACTACAACAAGTAGAGGAACAGCAGCAGCAACAAAAGCAAAAACAAAAACAGAACGCAGACAAAAAAACGATCACACCGAATGACGTCAATCGAATCTATTTCGGGCGAAACTTTTAATTACAACAAATAGTTGATCATCGCCGTGATCTCCCTCTCTCTCTCTCTCTCTCTCTCGCGAGCCTCCGCCCACAGCCCGCCCGGCCGCTCGGGGCTCGTTGCATCAACGCACCGCAAAAGCGCCCTTACGAGCCGGCCATCCATGAGATACAGATAAATGCGCACGTACCACCACAGATGCTACTTGCAGATACTTTATTTATTTCTGGCTTGACGTGTTGTTGCTGTCGTGCACGAAGAAAATAATGACGATGACGATGATGATGATGGTGTTGCTATTGTTGTTGCCATCCGATTGTTGTTGTGCTCTTCGCTGTGGCTCGCTTTTATTGCTCGTTGTTGTTGCAGCAGCTCTTGTTGTGGGTCTGGTTCCTCTATCGCTTGTTACCAATGCTGTCGCTGTTGTTGTTGCTGCAGTCGTTGTCGAAATTCACTTTGGGGAAAAGTCGAAAAGTATCTTACTGTGTCTTCCACACCTCCCACCGTCCGCCGTCCGCCGCCCGGCCTGTCCATCGGCCGGCCCACTGTCTGTCCTCACATCCATCCATCCATCCACCCATCCATCGGGCGCTCTGCTCGTTCGTCCGTCCGCCTGTCCATCTGTTTGTCCGTTCGTGCATCCCGTATTTTTGTCATCGCTCGTTTATTTGAAGCCGCATCCATGTCTATTTGCAGCTGTATCTCGGAAAGAAGTGTTTGTGGCATGGGTGCGTGTGTGTGTGTGTGTTCGTATCTCATGGATGCAGTCGCAGTCGCAGTCGCAGCACCCGTTTGGCATTTGTTGCTAAAAATACGTATCTGTGCATCCATAAAATGCATCACTGCCAACCGTGTCTCTGGTTGCCGTGTGTCTGTCGCTTCATTTTTTTCATCGACAACAACAAAGCTGTTGTATTTTTTCTCTTTTCGGTCGCGATGCAGTTTCGATGATCATTGTTGTTGTTGTTGTTGTTGTTTTTATTGTTTCTATTTTGTCATCCTCAAAATAAATGCGTTTCTATCACTAAGCATAAAGTTGTTCTTCTTGCTCATACTCTTGCTGTTGTTGTTGCTCTTGCCGTTGTTGTTCTTGTTGTAATCTTGTTTCTCATATCGATGTTTAAAAATATTTGTCGCCGTCGACGTAAATAAATAAAATTCGTGTCCGCTGCGTTCGGGCGCCAAGAGTCACAGCAACATCGGACATTGGACATGGGGACAAAAGCAAAAAAAATGACTTCAAAGTATTATTTTGTCGCTGCCAAGAGCTGGAGCTACAAATAGTCATATTCCTGAGGTCATATTCCTGAGGTACTTTGATCGAAAATTCTCACCATTTCCGTGCCGTTTGCGCGATCGACTTGACCACATGGCTTCCGGTAACTCGCTAGCCAAGCGAAGCCAAGCCCTCGAATTATTATTTCTGTCAATATTTCCGGAGATTCTTTCCGCCAATTTATTTCCGCAATTCTTGCTTCGATTCCTGCCCGATTCCGGTAGGAGCAATCGCGATCTCTTCCAACTCATTGCAAACCACAGCCAGACTTTCTAATTTAGTAGAATGTGATGAAACTTCGAAGACTTCCGTAATGGTTGGAGTTCGAAAGTCCTTCCGGCCAGAATCGAAATCCTCGTCGACACGTTTCTCTCTCTCTCTCTCTCTCTCTCCCTACTCCGCAAACTTTTAACAATTATCCACACATCCAGGGACGGTTACAAGTGGACCCGACCGCTCTGAGCTCGACACGATAATCCTCGGGAATCCCAAACAAATAACGGTCTATTTGCATAAACCAGTGACCTCGATCCGAACCGACCCGACCCGACCTGCTGCCCGCTGCCCGCCATGGCCGAAAGCAGGAGGATGAGAAGCTTTCAAGGCGTCTTCCTTTTCACTCCCACTCCCACTTCCCCTGCCTCACCGCTCTGCCTCCCTCCTCCACTTAACGAGATTAAGTGACCTTTTTTTACTCCTGATTTGGCCGCGGCGCCCGAGGGCCGACGGACGGGCCGCGGCAGGGATGACGGCGGAAGGGGCGGGGTCTGCTGTGAGGGATTTTCCATCGCCACAACACAGTTCATCAATAGCCCTGGGTCCTGAGCCCTGAGCCGTACCAGAGCTTATTAAAATCCTCGGACTCGGTTCCTCCCGATGACTCGGTATTAAATGCGAGCGGAAGGGACCGAGGACCGAAGAGCGAGGGGGTCACGCGGTCGGGTCGAGCGGTGGGGTTTCGGGAAAAGTTCTCAAAACTTTTCTCGTATGCTTTCAACGCCATATTGTTTGATGTTTCCTGAAATCCCTTCGTTTCCTCGGCTTCCTTGCAATCTGTTCTTCCCTCTAGCTGTGGTCTGGATGTGTGTGTGTTGCCGAGTAGGGTGTGTGTGTGTGTGTGTGCGTGTGAATGATGATGGTTTCAGGGCTGGGTTGCCTTCACGGATTTCGAACTCGGCGATCCTTTTGAAGACGGTGGACAGGCCGCTCTTTCTTAAAAACAGGGGTTGGAACGAGGGAACGCTTTAAATAATTGGAACATGATAAATCCGAGAAATTGGAACATGATAAATCCGAGAAATTGGAACATGATAAATCCGAGAAATTGGAACACGAACCCTCTCTATGGGGTTGGATTGAAGAATAGTCTTCAGACAGGGATCTGGAAATCTTCCAAGGCCTTCAATATTTGCCTTCTTTTTACATCTCTCTATTCTCTATCGACTCTATTCATTTTCTTCATCTGGAGCAGCCTCTCTAAAGAGATTCGGAAGGAATTGAGGAAGCAACAGGTACTGAAGTTGAAGCCTATGATATCAGGAGTTATTTCTGCCCTCGCTCCATTTGCTCCCATTCTTCTCTTCTCCATCACTGTGGCTGCTGATTTGCTCTCCTTCCTGCCGAGTTCAAGCCCACTGACTAAAGTCATTGGCTTCTGGCAGGAAGCGAGAGATTTGACGAGGAAGTAAGAAGTAGAGAGGAGAGATTCCAGTCGAGTTTGGCATGCGATAGATTTAATTTAATTTTGGTTTCGCTCCTGGTTTTCATTGGCCTGTGCATGTGGAAAATATAATTCTTCCCCGATTCTGGAGTCTCTTCTATTGTGGATCTTGCTGTGGTTCTAATTTTGCTGTTGTTGTCGTCTCTCCTACTGTTTGGTGTTCTGCTTTTATTGAATTTCTATTCCTGCTGTTCTTTTGCTGCCGCTCTCCATATTTCTGCCGTTCTCAACATTGTTCCAGGTCTGAAACTATTGTTGCTGCTGCCTCCAGCGAGGAAACACATTTGCCCACAAATCTCGAAAACTAACTCCGATTGAAGAGTGCCTTCCACTGCTACACGAAAGCAGATTCCATTCATTCCAGGTCCATCCTGCTGTTCCTTTGTTCATCATCGCCTTGTCTCCTTTTCTCGACTCCTCCCGATTCCTCTCGTCCTTCTCCGGATCTTCGGATCGCAGTCCTCTTATCGCTTCTTCTCTCGTCCTCCAACCGGCTTTGGGAATTGGGAAATCAATTCGCATTGTGGTCTCTACATCGGGCCGAGGACGAAGGTCGTAGCAAGAGGACCAAGAACAAGGACTCGTATTTGGAGCCTTTGTTGCGTGTTCGAGAAGGATGGGAAATCTCCTCTCTCGTCTTGTTTCCAAATTGGTCTTTTAATTACTTCGGCCTTATTGTCGAAACTATTCGAAGAATCCTTGAGTTCGTGCCGATGGAGGTCACTGCGAGGGTCCTTGGGATGTCGTTCCGGAAGGCCGAATGCAACGCGCTATTGTTCAGAGCTCATTTTGTTCGAATCCATTGAAAACCCAACGACTGCTCTTTCACGACAAGTTTACGAATTATCAGAAATCCCCTCACAACAATCAACATATCAATGCAATTTTATTTAAAATTATTCTTACAAGAAATGTTTGCATCCTTTTTAACCATTTCTTCCATCTTTTCCTTTCAGTTCGTCGGCTGGGAGGAGGTTCCGCGTCCGAACACCCGGGCCGAAATCGTCCAGGCCATGCGGCGCATTCGGGTAAGTCGACCAAATGTCCCTCCCCTCTTCACCTCATCGCCCCTCGCCCCTCGTCCCACACCTCAGCTCTGACCCCACAAACCCTTCATCGTCGCTGAAAACACCGTTCTTATCACCTGCTCGCCACCACGGCGCGCGGCTCTTCCGGCGACAACTTTTGTCATCATCAGCCAGGAGCCAGGAGCATATCAGAGATTACGGCCTTCCGCCTCCTGTTCCTGCTCTTCTCCCATCCACCAATCCTGCCTGCCTGGCTACCATCGGTGACACGTCTTCCTTCACCATCGCCAACCATCGCCACATCGACTTCATCGCCCTCTGCAGCCTCAGCGACAGGCATAATTTATGGCTCTTTATCAGCTGGATCAGCAAAGTACAGACATCCACACCACGCCCCCAACTTAAAACCACCACGAACACACTCACTCTCGCTCTGTGACCGGCGTCGGGAGATGAAAAAGTGGAAGAACCACTGCGACGTTTCCATCACGGCCGAGGCCTCCGGGTTCGGTGTTGGTTGCCTTTGGAAACCTCGCTCCGTCGCTCCGGATCCTTGACAATATTTCATTTTCCATTCGAGTACAAAAACGGCTCACGACCTCCTTCACGGGGGAAGGGGAGAGCTAGATACTCCACTATGTGTGTGTGTGATGGTGAGAGAGGGAGAGGGAGAGGGGTTGAGGCTTCCGGCGAAGCCGATGAGCGGAATTTAATGAACTAAATTATGTGGAGAGGAGTCTTTAATATTTAATGCGATGATCTATTTTCGCCCGGGCTGCGGCGCACACGGCGCGAGGCTGTCGACAACCCGCCCCTACCCCCCACTTTGAACCTCGCAATAGGGGCAGCATCAAGTGGCCTCGTTTACCAAGAGATGTTCTTTTTTGCCTACTCTGTTTTGCTTTCATGTGATGATGTCGACGAAGGCTGATTAGGGATTTAATAGACTTTTGAAGTAATTGATTGGGGCAGGGTGGCGTTGAAGTTACTTATAGTCTGGGGGCTGTGGGTGGTGGGCGATGGGTGGTGGGCGATGGGTGGTGGATGGATTAAAAGGCTTTTTAATGAAGTTGCGATTGACGGAGAAATGACAAATTTGCCGCCGTCTGTGATGAGGTGCTTGGAAAGATCGACAATCGAAAGGGGGACAATTTGGAAATTTTATTCCGGAAATAATTTGAGCCGTGCGTGGATCGAGGAAGGGACCTGTTCATGAGGTATGTGGCTTAACAGTAGATGTGTTGAGATGGCGAGAACGGATTTGCCAAAACTGAAGTCATCCAAGATACGCATATTAAGATGTGAGATGTCACCATGAGCTGATGGCGATATAACAGATTTCTAAATAATCAGCTCTCATTTCCATAAAGGCATCCCTTAAAGCAGATGCATTTCGGATGGAACGACCGAATATCGATTCCATTCCACTTGCCCGACGACCTCAATCCGGCTTCGTCTTCTATTCCTAGTATTCCTACAGCTTGTAAGCCGTTCGTAATCGATGCGGGGAGTCGGCTCAGACTCCCAAAGGCCATGCACATGTGGTCGGTTGTAAATCGTGTCGTGCTCCATAGTCGAAGATCGCAATTAAATTCCACAGACTTAACTCGCATTCGGCCCAGCCGTAGACACTGCCACATGCAACACATACAACACACACACTCCATCCCATAAACTCACACTTGAACCGGCTTCAACAAGCCTCGACACTCGCACACAAACACAAGGACACCCGAACTCCTTGTTGCGGAAACATTACTCGAAGCTTCCGGGCAGAAGAGAGAGAGAGAGAGAGAGAGCGATTAGTACAGGAAGAGAGGGAGGGGAGGGAGGGGATTTATAAGTAAGCAGGGAGCTGAGAGAGAAAAGGAAGTAGAAGTAGAAGAAGAAGAAGCTGAACTGAATGTGGGAAATCAGGAGGAAGATCGAGAGAAAAGGAATGGAAATGAAATCAGAACCTGAGAACGACAGAACGACCTGGAGGGCCGGATGAAGACGCCAGGATTCTGGTCTGCATTCGACCGACTCGCATGCAAATGCATGAGAGGGCCGAGGAGATATTTGGGTGGATATGTATGCGTTTGTGTGTGAGTGTGGGTGTGGGTGTGTGCGAAAGAGTTTTCTACTAATATCATAAATCAAGTTGAAGTTAAAAGGCCAGCCCCAAGCCCAGAGTCGGTCTCGCCGTGTGGCTCTCTGTAACCTTCCTTCTCCAATGTGTTCCTTCGTCTTCGCATGTATAGGTTCGTGTATGAAGATGTGTGTGTGTGCGCGTACATCGATGTCAATGTCATGTCTAACAATAGGTCGCCATCCCTCATCCCGTGGCCTTCGTCCCCACCTCTCCTCAATCCCATTTAAATTCCAACGTCGGCTGCATCGGTGCGTGGCCCCGTCTGACTTTGTGTGTGTCTGTGTGTATATGTGTCTGTGTATGTGTGAGCGGATGGTAAGAATGAACTTGGTGTGTGTGGTGGTGTGCGTGACTTCGAATGCCTCGGAATCAAAATATGAACAAACGAAGAAGGACGAACGAGGACGAACGAGCGAACGAACGACCCAATGAATGAATGCGAAATTCATTGTCCTTACCGCCGGATGTTGCCACTCGCAGCAGTGGGTGTGTGCGTGTGCGTGTACGTGTGTGTGTCAGTGTGTCGCTGTGTGCGTGTGCTTGCGTGATTTTATTTGGTTTCGGCTCATGTTTATGTAGAGCTAGGATTTGGAAGGAGGGCGTGTTTTTCCCACATCGGCGAGATTTAATGCTCTCCATGTATTTGTCCCTACTCCACTTCCTCCACTTCACCCGGATGACTGTGTGCGTATTTAATTATGTTTGTTGTGGTTGTCTTGTTGTTGTCGCTGCCATTGTTCACGGATCGCATGCTGTTTTAGGCTTTGTATTGTTTTAGTTCTTGTTGCTTTTGTCGTGATTATTTATTCGGTTTATTTTGATTTTGCTGCTGTTGATATTTTCGCCCTTTCGCTTTTCTTGTGGTGAGGATTTTGTCATGTGAACTCCAATTTTCCTATTTTCCAATTTCCACTCCATTCATGCAATTTGCATACGGTATTCGAGTGTCTCTGGTTGTTGATTCCTTGCCTTACACTAAATTTTGTTACCACTTTTGAATTTTCTCTCTTTCTCACCCAGAAATTCTTTCTCGACGTCCAGCCCCGATTTCTAACAATAAACTAGGAAGCATATAAAAATCCATTTCGATCATCGTTCGGTGAGGTCGTCAAAAAATTTACCCAGAACATTTTGGCCCACATAAAAAATACACCTCATGTCACTCGCCTCCGTCGCGTTCTTGGCCCCCTATTAGTTTTTGTTGTTGTTGTACCCTCTTATTTATCGCCACTGTATACCGTATATTTGTGGCCATTGTTGTTGTTGCTGCTCAATGGACCAGTTGTTGCTGCTGCTGTGGCTGTTTTATGCAAATCCCTAATTTATTTCCATTTGCATACCATTTCATCCTACAAAGGGCATGCTTTTTTCGTTACCTGGGAGAGAGAGAGAGCGAGAGGGGGGAGGGGGAAGAAAGGCCGTGTCACTTCCTCGTACTTATGGCGACGACCCTTGGGTCTTCTCCCTGGACCCTCCTCTCACCTACGGTTTACCTTGCGGAACCGTCCGAGACTCCGGCAATCTTTTCCACGAGCCGGAATCTCTTTCCGTATTCTCGCTAGAACTTCGTCGTCTTCGTCCCTGCCTACCACCGAGACAGAGGCGTGCGTGACTTGGTGAAGCGAGCTCAGCATTCGAACTCGAGCCTTCGACCTGTGTCCTGTCGCCGACGTGGGGCTGAGGCGACGACGAGGGAGAGCGAGCAGATCGTCAACAGGACTCAGGAGAAGCCTGGGCGGCATTCAAATGCCTCCTTCCTTCCTTCCGACCGACCGACCACCGACCTACCGAGCGAGGGTCGCCGACCTGCGACCGGGTGACGGAGTTCGTCGTCGTGCGGCACTCGGAGCTGCTCATTGAGATTCACCCACACACAGCCACACACGCACACGCGCAAATGCGAGCAACAGCCGCGTGGTGAACTGAGGTGACTCCGCGGTGGGCAACTCCGGAGCTGGGGGCGAACTCGAAGGAATACAAAAGGTGGAAAATAAAGAATGGTAGAATTATCGATATTAAAGGGAAGGCAGTGGAAGTCCTTGCGATTTATTGGCTTCATCTTTGACACTACCTCTCGCTCGCCCCTTCTCTCTCTCTCTCTCTCTCTCTCTCTGTTTCTTTTCCTCCCCCTTTTGCCCCACCTTTAATTCATCAACAAGGTCTTCATTTCATACTTTTCTCTTGATCCTTTCCGTGCCTTCCTCATGATCATCTGGTTTTTATGACTTAATATCGTCTCCTTCCCCATCATCGTCTTTCCACTTCTTCTTCTTCTTCTTCTTCGTCATTATCCTGCTTGTCTTCCATGCCCATTCTTCTTCTTCTTATTCTTCTTCTGTGTCATTTTGCCATCAATTCCATTCGTGGTCGGCCGGCTTCACGTGAATCCTTAAATTTTACGAGGCAGAAAATTAAATAAACTCCTCGTTTCATTTCCTCCTACCGCCTGCCGTGTGTGCGTGGCTGTGTGTGTTTGTGTTTGTGTACGCCCAATGTGTTTGTGTTTATGTGTGCTCCTATGCGTGTATTCACGCTGTATGGCGATTGTTGCTGTGGTTGTTGTTGCGCCCGCATGAGTCGTCATAAAGAGAGCTTCATTTGCTCACGCCGTCCCGTCCCGAGGAAGTCATCGGGCGACCGCGTGCCAGGATGAAGGACGAAGCGCGAAGGTGGCCATAAATTATTAAAGTAATAGAAGGGAAATAAAAGAGCAATCGTCCTGGGTCGGTGCTCAAGAAGGATGAAGAAGGACGGATGCTGGCGAATCCTTCTTGGCCTGCCGGGTGTGAGAGGGAGGAAGTCGAATAATTTCGGCTGCAAAATTGTTTTATTTTCCCGATGAATATTTAACGAGTGGCTGTTGTTATTGTTGTTGTTGGGTCGTTTGGTTGTTTCTACCATTCTTGCATGTGTCGTTTCTAAAGCGAATCCCATCCTGTGGTCAGAGGAAAGTTTCCGGAAACTGGGGCAAAGTTGAAAAATGCTTTCAATTAATGATGTGGTGGGTCTTGTCGTTGTTGTTGTTGTTGCTTTTGATGTCGTAAAGAACATGTGTTTTGTAGAAAGTTGTCGCAGACATCGTTTGAAACTGAACTTCTTCATTTCTTGTAAATCTGAGAGCTTTTACTTTAGGGTTTCGAAAGTTCTAGAAGAGTTTTCGAGGTTTTCCATTCTTTTATTGGTTTTTTCAGTGCTTCAGGGAGTTTTGAAAATTTACAAAATATTTTCCTGTTATTTTTTGTCTATTTTTCTCTCTATTGCCACATATTTTCATGCTATTTTAATCCTTCTTTCGTTCGACTCCTCGATTTACGTTCTTCTTCTAGACTTCATTTTTATCCTTCCTAACCGTTCCTTTTGCCTACTCTTAGCTGAAATTTGCTTTCTTTCTCGACCGCCTCCTCCGCTGCGCCTCCTCCCCTTCCCCGCCTCTCCAGCCCAGCCGTCGACCCCACAATCAGCGCCCGCTCAATCGCTCGGATCCTCCGCGCTGCGAGTGACAGGCGGCGAGGGCCGGGGTCAGAGGCTGGCTGGGGGTTGGAGGAATCGTTAATTCGCATGTTTATACCACACACACGCACACGCACACATCGACACCGGCTCACCCCACGCACACCACACGACAGACAGCGACAGAGGCAGCCTCAGCCACCAGCAGCTGGCAGCGCGAAAGCTAATCCTGAACATGTGTAAAAAGTGTTGCCAACTACAGCGTCTTCTACGCCACGAGGAGAGCGCGCGGAGGGGGTGGCGCGGAAAAAACGGCGTCTGAGAGCGCCGGAGGGCGACAAAAACAGCAACAAAGGGAGAGAAAGAGAGAGGGAGAGGGAGGAACAACCGAATGCGAAAAGTTTTAATGTATTGAATGTGTGTCCTCGAACTCTCTCCTCTCCGCCTACTGAAGCCTCGTCCTCGTCTTCGTCCTCGCCACTCATCCCCTCCCTCTGGTGCTCCGCTCCAAATGCCTGCGAAGCCCCTTGATGTGGGGCGTGGCTTCGTGAAGGGAGGGGGCGGAGACGAGGGTCTGAAATTTGAGAGGTTTTCGTTAATAATTTACGAGGCTCGAACGAAAAGTTCGGAAAGTTTCACGCGTTGACTTCGGTTCGTTCTTGTCGCCATTTTTGTTTTTGTTGTCGTTGTAGTTGTCTGTTTTCTGAACCTCCCACACCGCAACATTGGCAGTTACAACAATGAATTCAAACTCGCTGACTGACAGCAACATCAATGCTGGGGCGGGAGTCGCTGACGGATTTCGCGCCGAATGTGACATGATACAAGAACTAGCGAGGGCAGCGAGAGAGGGAGAAGAGTTTAGGAGTCCTTAAAAACCCCTCTCTCTCTCTCTCTCTTCACTCGTGTCTTCTTCAAAGGGCTTTAGCTGTAAGTGTTTGCAGAACACTTCACTCTTCACACGAGATCCACCAAACCTCTGGGAGTCCCAGACAAGTCGTTAAAGCTCCTAATTGCAGGTGTCGAAAGTTTCCAGGCGAGCTTCAGAACCTCCTCTGGCCCTCCTCTTGTCCATCGCCCTCCGTCGCGTCCATCGTTTTCGACGACAGCTCCGGAACTTTTGCAAATTCAATTTTAATTCCGGGAGAAATTTCACAAACAGCATTTGCTCACCTCCCTTCCTTCCACCCGAAACTTGTAAGGAAATTGACTTTGTATACAACAACAAGAACCAAAAACTGCAGACTGTCCGATGGCAATAAAAACAAGAATTTAATGTAAAACAACTCCAACAACCAAGAGATTTCAATCATGGTTTTTTCTTTTCTTCTCTTTCCAGTACGAGTGCAAGGTTCAGAACCTGAAGAAGCGCAAAGTTACCATCAACGTGTCGGTGAACGGCGTCCGCGTCGTCCTGAAGAAGCGTCGCAGAAAAGTGAGTCCCACAAACGCCCCACGCCCCCTTTCGTGTTTATGAACTGCCCTTTTTCGTTTCCAGAAAAAGAACTGGACCAACGACCCCGAGGAGGTGGAGCTGCTCAACCACCCGATCTACCGGATCTTCTACGTGTCCCACGACAGCAGCGATCTCAAGATATTTAGCTATATTGCACGAGATGCCAGCACGGACACCTTCAAGTGTTCGGTGTTCAAGAGTCACAAAAAGGTGAGTCCTCAAGTCGTCACAGAGTCTTTCTCTGGTCGCTAGGTGTATGGGGTTGGTTGATATCGCCGTAAACAAAGGAGTTTTTTGGTATCATTACAAGTTTGAAAGGTCAAGAATGATGCAGAAACGAAACGAGTTCGTTCTAACTTTACACCGAAGTGAGAAAAAGTTGAAAAGTGGTGTAAAAATTGCTGTGAACTTTCCCAGAATACGGAAAACCTCAACTCAAATTCACCTTCCGATTGCTGTTGGAGCCCACCGAAGGTCTCGGATCTCCGCCGGTGGGTCGGGCGGTGGGTCCTTCGACCAGAGCGACGACCACCCCCTGCCACCCAATGCGCTTCACCCCCGATCGCGGCCGTCGATCGCCGACGGTAATTAACAAATTTTCGCACACATTTCGAAAGCGGAATGGAACCGAAATGCGATGAAACGAAATGAAATTTCCGTGATTCTACGATTCTACAATTCTACGAAAGCCCAGTGCAATGCGAGCAAAATTCAAAAATTAAAATAAAGCATTTTTCCCTGTCGGATTTCGCCAGATTTTGGCAGAAATCCAGCGGAACGACAACCAGACGGAGCCGCGGCGCACCGGAGACCAGACACAGAGAGGCATCGGTGGATTGGAGGCGGGAGGGAGCGATGGGGGTGAAGAACACGGCCCGACACGGCCCGGCCCGCCCCGTGTCGAGGGTGACCGACGATGACCAGAGTCGGGTCCAAAGCCACGAACAACCCGAGCCACGACTTCGTCTTGCCGCACTCGTTCCGGCTCCTGTCGTGTTCCATGCGCTCCACCCCTGCCGCCCTCTCCGCGCCCTCGTCTGCCCCCGTCGCCAGGGCCGTGCCGCAGACTGTCGACGTGGCGGCGGTGGATGCGAATGTGCACGTGTTGGTGGGATCGGAGCGGGAGCTGGCGGGGTTTGGGCATGAATTATAATTGCCAGATGCAACAACAACAATAAAGAAGACGACGACGGCGAAAATATTCATAACTACAACAAGGACAAAATAATAACAACAGCAAGAACAATAAAAACATGAGGAAAATTGTAACAACCACAACTACAAAGAGAGTAATAAGAACAACTACAACAATCCAATCTACTGTGTCAACAATGATTACGACCGACTAATGCGATTTTCCCCAATGAAAACAAAAACAAAGTCGGCGGGTTGAGCTCGAGACAAATGAAATGCATTTGTAATGTTAGGCGATTTAAGAGATTTCGATGATGAATCACCAGTAGAATGGGATGCGGTGTGTGCGGTGGGCGATGTGAGGAAGTGAAGAGGAAACTATTTTGAAAATTTGTCAGACATTGCGGAAAACGCTAATTTTTCCACAAATCCAAATTTAACCGCTCGTTGGACTCTTGTTTTGTATTTAAATCTATGTTTTATAAATGCAAAAAACAGCTCAAGTAAATTGACAAGAAGTGCCAAAACATTGAAAAACTAGAAATGAAAAAAAAAAAAAAATACCAATAAAAGAGAATTTCCATTTCTGTTGTCTTTGCGCCAAGTGGTCGCTGCCTGACGTCATGATTGTCTGCCAGATGTCGCCGCCTCCAAACTGCTGATATTTATAGCCGACATGCGTGTTGCATTGATCTATAAATTGCACACCAACACTAGAACAATAATTATAGTTATAATCAGAACAACAACAACTGCACAGACAACAACAACAGCGACATTTATGTCCATCATAAATAATTCTCAGTCTCAACAAATGACAGCGAAGCGATTTGGTTTAATGCATTTCAGCTGATTTATTCGACTCTCATTTGGCTTCAGAAATGATGCACGGCTCCAGCTCAAGCATCGGGGGCGTATGAGGAACCTGGCCCTTATTTTCCGATAAAGGCTTTCAGTGGTTTGGGAATCCTTTGAACCAACATATTTTGTCATCAGCTCCAATGATCTTTTAATTTCCACCCCGACTTTCGGCTTCTTCCCTGCCTGTCTCATTGCTTTCCGTGACTTATCGGCAACCTTTCCTACTCTTTTCAAAAATTATTTATTCAAAACATCACCACTATTCCACCTGTCTGCCGCATGACTCGGCCATCGAGCATCGCTTGAATCCCCGAAAATCCCCTGGAATCTGTTGGCGTCTTTCCATTAACGCCGCTTAGGGCGCTGCTTCGGCCACTGCTGCTGCTGGTTCTGGCGATGGCTGGCCAGAAATAGATTTCGAACGAAATGGAAATGATTTATTTTCGTCTCGCACTCGCACTCTGTTTTCCCTCTTCCCGCCCGTCCCCCTGGATTACTCACTTCTTTCTCCTGCTGGACTCTGATGTCTCTCTGAGTGACTTTCTTTCTGTTCGACTAGCTCTGAGAATTTCTCTCTGTCCTACCATTATCTCCTGCCGACTCTTTAGATATATAAATTTCTTTGATCTCTCGAGCTCGATTCTCTTGCTTCCTTATCTCTGCCCGCTCTCTGTCTCTTGCTCTTTGTCTTTGTCGGCCTTTCTCCCTGCGGCTGCTGCGACTTTTGTTTACTTCCGCGATTCCCCGCCAACGAGCGATCGACCGACCCACGAAATGACGTCACGAGACTCACTTGCGGGCCAATAACTAAATCGTCGGAGCCATTTTTCTCTCTGCACTCGCCCCGTCCTCCGGCCGCAGTCGCGCACTCAGCGAGTGCATCGGTGGCGATGGTGAAAAAACGAAAACCATAAACAGAAACAACCTTTAATTGCGATCCAGAGACAAGAAGCGATCACGATGAACAACAACGAGGGTCTAAATAAAAAACGCCCCGACGCGCTGGCGATGCTGTTCGGTGTTGCTGCTGTTGTTGCTGCTGCTTCAGTACTTGTTATCTTGGTTCCTTTGTTGATTTCCCAGAAGCCATCGCTGCGACCGAGGCACCGAAGGAAGGATGGACGGATTCCTCGGGAGAGAGAGAAAAACAGTGTGGAGTGATGGAAAATGCACACGGATTCGGGCAGAGAGCGACGAATAGCGAGAGCAAGCCAGGGGATGGAAAAGCTCAGAGAGCGAGCTTTCGCTCTCCTCCTCTCGATCTCGGCCGCGCTCTCGGCCACACGGCGACGCTCGCTCGCCGGGGTTTCACCGATGACGTCCGCGATCGGCTCCGCATCTGCGTCTGCTTTGTTTTTGTTGTTGCTGCTCCCGAGATCTGTCGGTTTGGTTCTGTTTCTGTTTTTGTTTTCGTTGGTACTCTTGTTGTTTTTGTTGTTGTTGTGGATGTTGCTGACTTTTCCGCCGTCTCAGCGGGCATTTTTTCAGTGCGGCCCAACGTTCAGTGCGTGGCCAACTGTTTTGCGGGAAAGTCGCGTTTTCTCCATCTCGCAGTGGCGACAAAACTTCCACATTTTGGGGAAAATCAAAAACATTTCAAGAAATCCGCTCGTTGGGAAAATAGTAGCTGTGTTGTTGTGCAACAACATCCATCGTGAGGTGTTTTCTTGCCGCGAAACGTGTGTCGAGATGGAAGAATTATAAATAATTAAATACGAGAGATTGCGAAAAGTGAAAAAATAACTCAGTGTTCCGCGAAGAAGCGAAAATTAAAAAATTCTATATAATTCCAAAATTATGATAAAGGAAAAAATCACAAGAAAAAATTTAAAAATATATTTCAGTTGGAATTCATAACGTAAATATTGGTTCAGTCGAGGAACAAAAAAAAGAACGAAATCATTTGAAATTCATAAAGAAAACCTTACCTAAAAATTTAAAATTAAAATCGTCTCCCCGCAAAAGTCGACCTCGAAGATGAAACAATAAAAAAATAACAATAAATAAAAATCCTCACCGCTAATCCGTCATTTTCAGCAACTGCGAAGATTTTCACGGTCTCAAAATAAATTTTGAAATTCTTTCATTTTAATTTTTTTTTCTTTTCGTTTTTTGTTAAGTGTTTCCATTATGATTGTTTTTTTCGTGAAAAGAATTTCACGCCTTTTATCACTCCCTGACATTCTTCGTTGACGCCTGTTTTTCCTGGCTGCTTATGATAAATTTAAACCACAACAATAACTAAATACCAATCGAAAGAAAAGGCAAATAGAAAACACAAACTGAAATTCTCGGTTTTTGCAACAAGTTTTGCTCTTATTAAAAGCCTACAACAATGGCCATGACAACAACGACCAGTTTCCACCCAGATCCCAAGCCCCAGGTAGACATCTTGAAGCTCATGCGAGCACGTGACGGACGCCATGGAGATGAGCGAAAACACGACAACAACACAACCACATTAATAACAACAACCTGAACAAAGACTATGAATTTTCCATATTTTCATTTCGATTTTTGATTTTTGTTCTCTACATTATTTCTGTGCCTTTGAGACGAACATTTGACGGTGAAACTCGTCGCGACGAATGATTTCTCTATTCCGGGCCTCGCGAAAATATGAGAAGAATTTCCATATTTCGACCGCAAATATGCGAGCATTTCGCATTTTCGAAAATTTCCCGAATCGACGATTTTTAAAAGGCCGAACTGTGGAGGAAACTCAGTAATAATTCTGTCATCTGCACGAAATAAATCGTAAATGAATTAAAATATTTGCCAATTATTTGGAAATAAATCATGAGTAATTCATGCTTCTTTCCGGGGGAAGCCGGCCGCCGATCCCGACCAATCGAATCCACTCAATTCGCCATCGTCCATCGATGACGTCGTTTCGCCTCCTCGAAGGCTTCTCGAGCTGCGCGTTTCTCAAGTGTGTCGATTTAAATTATCTCTTTCGTTGTTTCCCATAGTATTCCTTCATTTCCATTCACTCATCGTGCATTTTTTGTTCGTTCTTGTTTTTTTGGCAAAAGAACTTCCTCTTTTAAAATCGGCAATAAAACTTAATTTGAATGGGTTTTTTTATAATTTTCCTTAATACTCGGCATGAGTTCTATTTTTACAGAAAATCCATTTGAGTGCCTGCTGTTGAATTTCGCTTATTGTTTCGTGTTTTACGAGCCGCACGAGTGCTCCTCGGGGATTTCGGCCACTTCAGTGGCTTCAGTAATCGTCCTCCTGCACAGACAGACTGAACTCTGTCGTCGTTCCCCGGAGCCATTCCAATGATTCGCTCTCGACAAGTCCGCCGTCCTCTCCGCGAACTTGTCGCTTCGTTTAAAACTCAATTCCGAACTTAGGTCGATAATGGAACCGAACTGGACCAAATGGAAGGTGAACTGGAACAGAAGAATTATTTTCCCCAGTGCGGATCTTTTCCCGCTGATTTCCCTCCTTCTTGATTGGCTCTTCCTGGTGGTTCTTTGGCTGAATTTAAATTAACTCATTTGTATTTTTAAACATTTTTCATTTTTATTTAATTTTATTTCGCTTTTCATTTTCGCCGACGTTAAGTGAAAATGTACGACATGACAGCGCGTTTTTATTGTGTGTCTTCGTCTGTGCTCGTCGTCCTCCTCCACTCCTCCTCTTCTTCTCTCTTCCACTTCTTCCTTCTGCTTTTCGTTCCCCGAGTTCCACGGGCTTTGAAACGAAAACATTTTCACTGTTTTCCGAAACATTAAATTTCCTTTAGTCTCGTTTTCGAGCAATTCAATTTTAAATTTCTCATCTCGTTCACTACACCGCTTTCACCTCTTTCTTCTCTGTCTGTTCTCCTCTGCGCCGTGTTTTGCTCGCCCATCGATTAATGGATTATGGGAACTCTTTGGACAAACTGTAGTCACGAACATTCTCATTAGTTTATATTTTGTCCCCAATTCTGTATTTTTATTTATATGCCTTTTGCATTGATATTTTGCCGGAATATTTGCTGCTTGTTGTGATTTTTGACATTTTCATAAACATAAACATTTATGTTTTGTTTCACTACAGTCTCGAGTAGAATATTTTGTTTTCGACTTTCGATTTTTTCGCCATCTTTTCACCATTTATTTGTGGTCGTCGAAGTATTTAGTTCACGACTTTCTTTGATTACAATGAAAATGCGCCATTCCGCAATAGTTGTTATGTTTTTAATATGCTGCTGGAATAACATTCCCATCATGTGGCAAAAAAGTATTCATCTCTTTGCAGTGGAAAATTTATCTGCGACCCGTTTCTTAATCGGAAAATTTCCGCTCACTGGTCACTCGTCGAATAGTTTATTTCTCTGCTGCATGACTTTTGAATTTTCTATAAATTGTGCTCTTACAAAATCTGATCGTCGCACGCCGTCACCCATTCAGCCGCATTCAACTCGATTCAACCGCATTCAGCGCGTGATTCAATAAATTAAAGCTGAGAACGAGAAATTCCGAATTCCTCGGGCGAGTTGGGAGCGATCGGTCGACTTACAACACTGCTCATATCTTTATGAATTCGTCGACACCTTTGCGGCGACTCTTGCCTCATCTCCCTCGCCACCGCCCTCGCCCACCCTCTGTCTTTGTCTTTCTCTTTCTGCCCCTCCCACTCACTCGCTCTGTTCCTCTCTAGCCTCCTCTATATATATCCTACAATAACAATGACAACTGTCTGCCGCCTTACATTTGGAGACAGGTCGACGCCAAGATCGCGAACGCATTCCGGGGGCGTCGGTGGGGCCCGCCCCCAACCTCACAGCCAGATCACGCCCGCCGCCCATCCCATCACAGATAAATCCCGTCCCTCCTCCGTCTCCTGCACTGCACCCGGTTACCGTCCGCTGAAGCGAACGCGTTTTTTGCCTTGAAACTATAAGTGTTTGATTATTTATATTTCTGTAAAATTCGGAAAATCTTTTTTTCGGCTTTTCTCTCACCCACTCTCTTCGACTCCGCCATCGATCGTCTGCTCTATTTCCGTCTATTGGGAGATGTTTTGAAACCCGGTCGCTCGGCCGGATCCGCCCGCGCCTCCGTCGAGGCGTGACCCCTTCGGCGTGAGGTCAGGGGAGCCGGCCGGAGGGGCTGGGGCGGGTCTTAAGGTATTATTTATGATTATTTATGTCTCGGTGCCTCCGAAATGACTTCGCAATTGCGCAAAGATCGCTTAAGCGTGTCCTTGAATCGCACGACTCGCACGCTCGTAAATCATCCATGGATTTCGTTTTTGTTTTCGAACAGCGATTATTCTCTTTTCCCCTCGCTCTCGTCTTATTTTTAACGAGATATTGTGTTGAAAAACGCTCCGCTCATCGGATTTTAATTGATTCGTAAATGATGGGGCGAGAGAAGTTTCGGGAATTCTGGGAAACCATGTGGTGGCGAGTTTTCCGAAGAGGCCACAAAATAAAAATCATAGTCTGAAAATCAGAGATTAATGCAAATTTAGTGGGCCAATTAAAAGTGCAAATTATTATTTATTTCAAAACTCAGTTTTCCTCCAATTAATGCGCCAAATCACAAATGAACGCAAATTTGTAAGGAAATAAAAAAAATGCAAATTCGTTTTTGCGAATGACAATCAAAATGGGGGTGTAATAAATTTATGGATCCTTCGGTTACAACAATTGCGTGCACGACGAAAACAATTATTCCGATCTAAAAATAGCGAAGCGAGTTGAGAAATTCGAAAAATGCAAAATTCGAAATGTGGTGTAACGTGTTCATTGGCAGCTATTAATTCGAACACGAAGTGAGAATTCGAACACACCAGGTCTCAGATCTCGGATGGTCATTAAAATTGTTGTAATCGTTGAGGCAAAAATGCAAAGCAGCAGCAATTAATTCGAACATTTTAATTGTAAAATCGAACTATGAAAACTCGAGAAACTGTAAAAGTCAAGCAATTGCAATATCGAACGTGACGATTGCGGATGATACAAGGAGAAAAGTATCCAATGAAAAGCGATTAAAAATAACAGGTTTATTAGACCTACAATTTATATTGAATTTCATTAAAATTATATAAATATAACACAAACTGAAAAGAGCGCAAAAAATAGTTTTCAATAGAAATAAAAAAAAAAATAATAAATCAAATTTGAACCAGAAATTGAAATATACAATACCCTACATCAGTCAGCATATAACTAAAAATAAAATGTAGAACATGGATATACAATCGAACACAAATCGAGCAAATAGGGAAATCGGAATAAATGATTTTGCGAATAAAAATCGTACTGAAAATTTGGCACAACAACAATTGTTCTGAAACCCATGCGAATCCAGACTTAAATGTGTGCTCGTGCGATAATTCAAAAACAATTGGTCAATTAGTTGTTGTAAACACTTCACTGTTTGTGTTTCTATTAGCAATTTTGTTGGATTCCCTCTCAGTTTGCCTATCCAAAAAATGCCTGAATAATTATAGCGAAAATCGTTGTTTTCTTGATTTCTCAACTCTCTCCTCCCCGACATCCTACTTATGTTACTTCGACTTCTGTTTATGAGAAATTGTTCACGCATTAAGTGTTTTCTTCGCATTTCCCATTGTGTACTTTTTGTTTTTGTTGCTGTTGTTGTTGCTGTTGGCTTCGTTTGGTTCTTCAAGCATTAATTATTAATTAACAACAAATGTTTTTCAAACACATCCACAATAGCAAAACAGCTAAGCCACAAGAACTCGGCGATAATATTGAAAACAAGAAGAACAAGACCAGCAACAACGCCGTGTTGTTGTCTACACAGTACACGATTACGTCAACGTATTCGCAGAAACCCCAACCCACCCAGCAATTTGACTTTTGCTCCTCCGTCCCTCTTCTGCTTCGTTTGTTTTTAAGTAAGCGAGTATTTTTACTCTTACTCTTACGATTTCCATCTCAATTCGCTGCTCCTGTTGATATTGTTGTTGCAGTTTTTCGTTCGCAATTAATTAAAACGTCCCCCGCCAACGTGCCGAACTATGGCGGGGGGAACAAACGCTGCAAATGTTTGTATATTTTGGCCGCAGACGACGCCGTAGACGTCGAGATGTGAATGAAAAAAAGACAACAAATAGCAGAAAGTTTTATTAATAATTAAAAAATGAGCAAACATTAAATTCCAACAAGTTTAAATACAAAATAAAATAAAATTTTGTATACAAATTCCTTTGATTTCTCAATAAATTAATTTCATTTTGACTTCATTCAAAAAGTGAATTAATAAAACCGAGCAAGCGAAGCAACATCTTCAAAAGTAAACACCTCAAAATCTTCAAAAACAAACAATAAAAATATATAAAAAAATTTCGCTCCTGCTCCTCCTTGGAGGGCGACCACGGCGTCCTTCCTGGAAGCCCGACCGATGCATCACCGGCTTCCCGCGGCCAGTTCAAATTGCACCGTTGTTTTCCTCCGTCCGAAACGGATTCGCCTGCTCTTATTCGCGGCTGGTTTTGGCAGTTCTTTTTTTTTTTTTTCATTTTTTACGGCGACTCCGGCGCTCCTGCCTACATCAGTTCGCTGCGAGTGGGAGTGAAACCGACATTTAATAAACTCGTTGTTGTTTACACATTTATCTGGGCGATGGCGTCCATGTTTTACTCTCGCCAGGCTGTCCGTCCACCTGACAGTCCGTCCGTCCGTCCGTCCGTCCATCCGTCCGTCTGTGTTTTCGGCTGCAGCTCTTGTGGGCGGGATTTCTCTTGTTCTTCTTCTTCGCCTTCTTCCTTTCGAAATTGTTTATGAACTTCGCCCGTCCACCATTAATTTCGTTCTTATATCTTAATGCCCCTGACTTTTCTCACAGCTTCCAGTTCTGCGGGAGAAATTTAAAAAAATTTACGAAAAATGCAGAATATTAAATATTAAAAAACGCATTTTTATAACATTTTTAAACACGGAACACGTTCATAAATTTCTCACATTCGTGGCTTTTTATGTTTTGCCAAAAATCTTTATATTCACATTTTGTTCGACGTCTGGGACGTCTAGAAAAGCGACCATAAACATTTGGAGGCTCCCGACATGGCGACCGCCGACCGTCCGGATCGCTCGGCGCTGGGCATTACAAGTTGTTGTTGTGGGCGCCGAACTGTCTTCCGGCCAACATCTCAACTACTTCACTTTTCGCTTCTTGTCGCTTCTCGTCCACGCCCCACTGTGCTGGGGAGCCATTAACCGATTATATATGTATATATAGAATGTCTTGGGACGATCGCCCGGGTCGTCCTTCAACCGCGATTCGCGAACCGAACCGCCGGCGACCTCGGGCAGAAAACTCGGCGAACGTCCACGAGGTCTGAGCGCGATGTCGATCAGTGATGGATGGGCGGATTTCAGGGGGGTTGGGGGGTTGGTTCAACGGAACTACTTGAGGAGGTTGACGATGCGGGGAAACGAGACAAAACACAGAAATACCTGCGTGTGTTTCAAATGATTTCAATGAGCGTTTTGGAAAATGTTTTCTCACAGTTGCCGTGAACAGCCAAAAAAAAAACAGAAAACAAAAGAAAAGCCAGACAAGAAAACAACACAAAAAACAATAACAAATCAAGTGTGACCACTAAAATTGTTTACAAAAACAATCGCCGGTCGATAGGAGAAGAAGAAGAAGAGGGCAGATAGTGTGAAAAGAGTGAAACATTGAGAGGAGACGACAAATGAGTCAGCGAGTGTTTCGCGAAGGAAGCCGCGTGCGAAACTATTCGAGGTGAAGGTGAAGACCCGGGCCGCGGAAGCGAACGAGAGACAGAGGGAGAAGGAGAGCGAGACAGAGGCAGGCGAGGTGGCAGAGGCCTCAACGTCGGCGTCGTGCCGTGGAGTGAACAAACGGGCCGAAGGTTCTGGCCGCGAATTCCGCCGAGGAGCGACGACAACAACCGATGTCCGCCAGACGACGACCTTCGCAAGCCGGGAGCCGCGGAGGACGACGGCGCAACCTGAGCGCGAAGTAAATCGGTAAACTCGGAAAATCGAACCCAGACATACCAGCGACGGACAGACAGATTGACGGAGCAGCCGAAAACAAGAAGAGATCGCCAAAAACAGAAACCAAACTACGCCGATCGATCGTCGATCGTCGGTCGGCCCTCGAGCGACGCGGACGGCGGTGCCATGATGAAGCACGACACGCCCTCCAAGCCGATGCCCATCAGCCACCACAACAACAACAGCAGCAAGAACAACAACAACATGATCGTGCCCACCGCCATCGCGAACTCGCCGTCGTCGGGCAAGCGGAGTCTGTGGCGCACGCGCAGCTCGTCGGAGGCCCCGACGGGCCCGCGGAGCCCCATCACGAAGGCCTTCGACTTCCTGCCCTGGTCGCGGAGCAAGAAGAACTCGACCGCGGGAGGAGGAGGAGGAGGAGGCGAGAAGGCGACTACCACGAACACGACGACGATGTCGATGCCGACGCCGACGCCTCCGCCAA
Organism: Coelopa pilipes; assembly: GCA_947389925.1. Classification (NCBI taxonomy): domain Eukaryota; kingdom Metazoa; phylum Arthropoda; class Insecta; order Diptera; family Coelopidae; genus Coelopa; species Coelopa pilipes. The sequence goes on along the minus strand of OX376699.1, from coordinate 37,764,004 downwards.
CAGGGGGCGGGTCGAGCGTGGTGGTGGACGAGGACAACAACAACAAGAAGGACTGCATCCACTACCACCGGAACATCTTCCGCAACGGCGGCGGCCTCATCCGCGACATCCTCGGCGACAAGCTGAACAAGGACAAGCAGCCGTCGGTACAGTCGGGGCAGGGGGCGCTCGGCCAGCCCAAGAAGGGCTCCGGCGCGGCGAGTCCGCGGAAGCCGAAGCAGGTCGTGGCCCGCAACAAGAGCCTCGACATCCACGAGCTGATCAACTGCGTGGAGAACGAGCTGGCGGCCGAGGGGAAGCGCGGCGTCGGCGGGCGCGGCCGCTTCCTGGACGACACCTTCATCGAGAACATCCTGCGGGCGAAGGGCGGCGGCGCCGGCGGCGACCACAACAACAGGCTCTCCCAACACCAGCAGGACGATCTCCACCATGGCGAGATCTACGCCAACGAGGCGATGCACGCGGGCGGCAACAACAACAACAACGACAACGGCGGCCACCACCCGTCGGCCGCGAAGCACATCCTGTTCAACGACGAGAACGTCGTCTACCTGATCAAGAAGGAGCTGCCGGTGAAGCGCGAGGCGAGCCGGACGAAGGCGGCCGCCGCCGCCCTGCTCGAGCAAGGCGGCTCCAAGACGCTGCCCCGGACGTCGTCGTTGTCGTCGTCGTCGACGGCGGCAGCGGCAGCGATGTCCGAGAAGGTGCTGAAGGCGCGCCTGAAGCTCAAGAAGCTGACGCCGGAGGCGACGTCGCAGCCGCAGTCGGAGTCGAGAAGCCCAGCGCAGCAACAACAACAGCGCAGCTACCTGCAGTCGAAGTCGGTGATCGACAACTGCGCCGTCATCGGCCTGGGCGGCATCGGGCTCAGCCTCAACGGCGTCGGAGGGGGCGGCAGCGGCGGTGGGAAGCGAAGCATTTTGCAGCGCCAGAACACGATGCCGGCCGGGATCCACGGCGGCCACCACCACGACTACGACTACCACGACTACGACCCCCACCAACAACACCACCACCACCACCACCACCAGTCGCACCGACGCGTCGACAGCCCCGACCCGGTGCGCCGGACGGACGGCGGCGAGGGCGGCCGGCGCCAGCACCAGCTGTTCCAGCGGGCCGAGCAGCGGGCGCAGATGGTGCGGCGCCGGTCGCTGACGGACACGAGCTTCGAGAACTCCAGCCTCTTCGACAACAGCAGCTCCAGCAGCATGGGCAGCGGTGGGCCAGGGGGCGGCGGCGGCGGCGGCGGCGGGATCATCGTGGAGCGGCCCAAGACGGACAAGCCGCGGAAGAAGCTCTCGTTCCGGGAGCCCGTCGTCTCGGAGAAGACGCGCTCGCGGCGCCGCAGCTCGCCGTTGCAGCGCAGTCTGGGCGGGAGCGCGGCGTCCATCGTCGGGGGGGTGGCCGTGAACAACAACAACAACAGTAGCAACAACAACACCGCCAACACGAACAACAACGGCACAATCGCCAATGGAAACTGTGATAACCTGAGCAAGTTGCTCGAGAGCCGGTACGTGGCGAGGGGCGGCGGCCACGGTGCGGGCGTCGAGCCGTCCTTCGCAGCTGCTGCAGCGGACGGCGGCCAGGGCCAGCAGGACCCGGAGGTGAGACCGGCGGCGGGGGGAATTGGGAGTGGATGGATGGGGGGATGGTGAACATCGCGATCATGGGGATCGCTTCAGTCTCTTTAGTTGTCATGACTTTGCTCCTTGTTGATGTCAATGTAACGAACTCTCTCTTTCTCTGTTTTTTCATTGCAGTCACAAGCCATGCGCATCGTTCGCACCGTGGGCCAAGCATTTGAAGTGTGTCACAAATTCAACCTTCATAAGAATTCCCTAGATAATAACGACGAGCGGTCGGACGTCTCGTCCGATCTGCTGGACGTCGAGCACATATCAGAGCATCAACTGAGCGACGACGAAGTTGCCAAGAAAGGTGAGTGATCGCTAAATCCCCACCGTCCACGTCTAATCGAAGGTTCTACTAAAAGCGGACAAGATTAGTAAATTCTCTTTGAAATACAAAAACCGAATAGTTCAAAGAACCGACCGTAACTCAAGGTGATCGAGACAAATGCCTTTGTTTTTCGAAGACAGCGCGCAGCCTTCAATCGATCGAATTGGCATAAAAAACGGTAAACAGAAATCTGGTCAACATCGTTGCAATTTGAGTTGTTTGGAATCGGGACCAAGGATTCGCCGGCTGGGGCCAGCGGCGAGTCACGGCTGCATCCTTCACACCCAAACTCTCTTTGATGTCGTCGGTGCCAGTGGCGGTGGCGGTGGCGGCGTCGATAACAGGGGTGAAGGCGACAGTCGCCGGTGCAATAGAAGTCGCGAAGATGGCGGTGAGGTGGGGACAGACAGAGGACGGGACGGGAGGGGAAGGAAAGAAATAGTGTGCAATAAGATGATGGATGTTTTTGGCACCAGAAAGGTGCGGTTACTTTGGCCAAATGTGTAAGCGATCGGATGCAATGGCGAAAACCATAATCGACAACGAAAATAACGCGAGCAGCAACAACAACACCACAATACACACTTACAACAACCTCACCAGCAGGCACCAAAACACTTTTCGTTTCTAAAATGATTTAAGAGCTTCACGCTCTAACGCTCGCTACAGCAATAGCAACCGTAAAAATAATAACAGCAACAACAACAACAACGAGAACCTCATCATCATCGGCATCATCATCATCGACACCATTGTTGTAGACGCCGTCAGATGGCGCTGAAGATCATTGGCAAAGGTACAACAAGTCGTTCGATTCAGCCTCCCTCGTGCCACGACGTCTCGTCCACCATCATCTGATCTGCTCACTTTTCTGCTTTCACTTTCTTCCCACCGTCCGCCGCTGGTTGGTCACTCGTTCGTTCTGGCATCGTTGGTGCGTTCGACCAACGTCCGTGCGTCGGTCCGTCCGGCCGTCCGCTGTCGGATCTGGCGTCGATCGCTGTCGCAATGCGAACGAACACTTGAGCAATTTCAGCCCCAGTCAGTTTTCGAGAACAAGGTGGACTTTGACGTCATCGTCGAGTCGTCGAGTGGTGGTGGCGGTGGCGATGGCGATGGCGCTGGCTGGTGTTGGCCGACACCAACGTCGTTGCGTCGTCGTCGTTGAGACGTCGTCGTCGTCGTCGTCTTCGCCATCGCCATCGCCACCGTCGCACCAGCGACAGGAGCGACATCGTTCATCGGCCAAGAAGACACGACGGAGCGCAGACACAGTGCGGGAGAGCAGGGAACCAGAACAAAGGGAGAGAGGGAGGGGGAGGGGAGGAGTCCAAAGAGTCATAAAAAGCATGAGAGGAGGAATTTTAAAGATGAGGCTATTTTTATAAAACAAACAATGGGCGGGCGTGCAGAGGGAGCCGCGAAGACTGAGAGACAGACAGACAGATAGACAGACGAGGAGACGGTCGGACGCATGAACGAGGAGGCAGTCGGCGGACAGACAGACAGACAGTCGGGGAGGCGAAGAGGCAGTCGGACAGTCAAGCGAGAGACAGTTGGTCAGACAAGCGAGAGACAGTTGGTCAGACAGAGAAATGGAAAAATGGTCGGAATGGTCTGAAGAAAACCATTATTGAGATGAAATTGCGGACGGACTGTAAGGGAAAAAAGAACACGACGAAGAGCATGGAGAGCAAGACAAATGGAGAAGCTGACGAAAGGAACGACCGACTGACAGACAGATGGTGGCCTGGACAGTCGGACCGACGGTCTGACCGACAAACAGATGGCTGTCGCCTGCAGCTTATTGGTAATTTATTTATTTTTGTCTTAAATTTTGGACATTCTTGACAGACAGTCGTCTGCTTGTTGTGTCGTCTGATGTTGTTCATTTTCCTGTGTTTCGTATTTTCGCAATTGGTTCGTAATGGCAATTGAACAACAACAGTGGCAGAGCACAGCACAGAGCACAGAAAAACCGAGCGACAGCCTCGAAGGCGAAGACGCCGAAGACGAACTTCCTGACACTCGTTGCTGTCACTGTGTTTATGTGTCAGAGGAAACTTTGAATTCGCCACGCCTCGGGTTTCGGTGCCACCCATGCAGTTTCCGTCACCGCGTTTCCCACCCTTCTTCTTCGCCCCAATCACTTGCTCTCCCTGTCGCCTACGCCATCTCCCGGTCTCGCTCTGGTGGGCGTGTGTGAACTCTTTCGTTTTTATTTCGGGCGCCGTGACATGTCGCGGTAACGTGACTTTTATTACATGTCGCACCCGTCATTAGAACGAGGCGGCCCCGTGTGGACGTCGCCACCCCGGCTCCCCACCGCGTTGCCCACTCTGATTCCAGCCATAAATCATCTGGCATCACTGATCGTCCCCTCCCTCCTCGCCTCCTCTGGTTTTCACAAGTGGCAACTCAGCAGACCATCGTGGGGAAATCATTTTAATTGGAACGCAATTCTGTCTTGCTTCGAGATTCGATCGAAATTTCGGAAATAATTCGTTGTCCTCCTTGTTGTGAATTTCGTGATTCGTGCGAAGGAAAGTAGGTCGTGTTCGATAATGGAGAAATTTCAGTTCCCTTCGTTGTAATATTTGTTGAATTCTCTGCGATTCTGACCGTCTCCCACTCTGAAAGAGCTGTTTAATTCCAACGAACCCACTTTGTGGATGTCCTTGGAAATTCTCACTGTGCCCACTCCACCGCCACCGTTGCTCCTGCCTCCTTCTTTCTCCGTATCGCTTACCATGACTCCCAAACTCATCCACATCTCCACCATCGCCGTCGCTGGGGCATTGAAAATAATTCCCAATTAATTACAGCCTTCGCCAAAGGTTTCGATGTCCCACGGTTTCGCGAGGGAATCTCCATAAATTACCTGACGTCATGATGTTTTACCGTATTCCACATTATATTCCACGCCGCCTTCGCGTTCGGAACCCCGCTGACTTTTTATAAAATTATTGATTTTACCGAGCACCCAGTGGTGCCTTCACCTCTCCCCTCCACCTTCACTCAACAACATCGAGCGCCAGCCCACCTACCACAAGAACACAATTTTCGCATCGATTTACAAAATATCATCATTCTTACCGCACCGAATCGACTGGCCGGATTTCCTTGGAATCGGATTCCGGGAATCTCGTAACTTTGAACCTGACTCTACTTCCCGCCGAGTTGTGGAAACTCTTGCCTTGGACTGAATGACGACGATCTTGTTCTTGTAGTTGTTTCTCCTGCTCATTGTTGTTTTTCTTTTCTATGTTTATTTTCATTTAGTCGATTTTTATTATTTTTGTTTTGATTTTTGTTGTTATAGCCGATTCAACGCACTTGTCAAGGCTTGGATAAATATGTTAGCGAGCGATTTAATCGCACCGGAATCGCAATTGCGGGAAAACATAATAAATTGGGAAATTCGAACGATTCGACGGCCGCTCTCACCTTGATGTTCTCGAGGTTCCGATACTGTACTTTATAAAAGCAAGCGGTGGCCTCCCCGACCAGTGGGAGGGGGCTGAAACTAGCCACGAGGTGTATTCGGGGGTAAAGAAACAATTAAACTGTGGATGTTGTTTTCATTGTGATTTAAATAGGTTGTCGAAGGGCGTCGAACCGTTACTCAACAAGTTTTATGGTCCAGAAGTTCAACATCAATCGAAATACGCTTTCGAACTGTAGACTCCAGAACAGGAGATTTTTGCATTTCCCCCTTTTGTACAAGTCGATTATTGGATTTTCCGCCAATAACGACTTCGGTTTTATTTTCCCCAATCGAATTCCATAAATAGTTTCAGATACGATACGATACATGTAATGGTTTTGATTTGATTTTTCCTCTTCTCCTTGCAGATCAAACCGCCGTCACTCCGGATCTGAATCCACCGCAAAGACCCAACCACTTAGAGTTAGTGCCACAATCCAATATGAACATTCGCAAGTCACCCAGTGTGCTGGTGAGTATCGATTGCACCGCGTACTTTAAGCAAGCGTGTCGAGGACCATACGCAATTCATCTCCCGAGTTCGAATGGTTCCCGAACCCGCCAATTTCCCGGTCATCTAAATTTAATTCCCCGTCATTCGCCTATTGAATGGCTTCCATTTCATGAATGCTTCGTGGTATCAAATGCACGGAATCCTCCGGCCAGTCCACGACCGGAGGCAGCAAAATAAGAACTAAATCAGCAATCGAACAAGAGTCCGGCGACGAGTCCGACATGAGGGAGTCGTCGAGTTTTTGAACCAAAAACTCACTTTGATGTTTTTTCGGCACCCGAAGCCAAATATTTACAGTTATGTTTACGATGCAAAAAAAAAAAAACACAATAAACAAATGTTATCGAAAAAGTTCACAAAGGTGAATTTTGAGTATAATTGAATTTTTTGCGATTACGAAGAAATGCGATTGATTTTTCGAATTAGACTTTTGAATGAAATTTCTGCATTTCTATTCTATTTCCATTCCGAATGTTCAATTTTTTTTATTCACCCCAACCCAACCTGTCCCCAGCGCGAATCCATTGACGACGGCGCCGGGTTAAGCCCGAAACGGATTGTGCGAGATTCGAATTGATCGATGTCGAATTCGCTTCGATTGCAAGTGATTTGTTTATTTTCGGCTTTCGGTCTGTGGACGAAAGCCAAGCCCAAATCGCCACCCTCTGCTCCACCCCCGGGCCGCTTCTCCGCCGCAAAGGGGATGACAGGGAAATAAACAAATACGTTTGGGGAAATTCGTCAATAAATCAATTTCAATTAAAAACATGCAAATTAATTGAAATTAAATTCGAATTTCGCTTTCACCCCGGAAGTCCATGACTAATCATTTTCTTTCCTTCTTCCCTTCCCTTCCGCCCAGACCGACGAGGACAAGTCGCCGACCACGCCCTCCTCGCCCAGCCGCGAGATCCACAAGCTGAAGGATCAACTGGAGCAGCAGGCGCTGCAGACGCGCCAGGCCCTCGCCCAGCTGATGCTCGTGCGCGAGCAGCTCATCTCGGAGACGAACGCCCGCATCGAGGCGCAGGTGGGTGTTGCCAACCCACCGCGTTGGCTTCCCAAGGTGGTCCAGTCTTCACTAACTCCGTTCCTCTTCCTCCCCCAGGCTCGCACTCAGCAGCTGCTGCAGCAGAACCGCGAACTCCTCGAGCACCTCGCCTCGCTGGGCGCCTACACCGAGCAGCAGACGCCGGGACTCACGTCGGCCAACATCGCGATGGCCCCCCAGGTAAGTTGACTGCGACCCCACCCCCTCCGCTTCTCCGCCTCGCCTTGATTTTGTTGCACTTTCGTTGTTTATCATCAGTTTTTTATTGCCCGCAACCCATGTCAAGTGTTGCTTTATTGTCGTTTATTCCATTGTCGTTTATTGCTGTGAATGAGTTCGCCTTTTTATGAGTTCGAAGTGTTGCCCATTTGGGCGCCTTTGTCAGTGTTGTACTCGTTATTTGTTGCTCGCGAAATGCATGTGCTCGTGTTAAGTTGCCGGCTTTTTTACCTCTTTTTCGCCCTCTTCGAAAGTGTTTTGTTTTTGTTGTTGGCAATTTTTGTTGTTTCCTGCTCCTGTTTCCAGCAAGTGTATTTTAAGTTGAAATTATGTTTTTCATTTTGTGATGTGTTGTTGCTGTAAGTTCTGTATTGCTGCTTTGTGTTTTCGATGGGTTTTTGCCTCCTCCACCAACACCATCGCCATCGCCATCACCAAGAACTCAATCTCTAATTGGACCTCTTCTCCTCCACCCCTCTCCACTCCGCCACTCCGCCACTGGCTGTGCGCAGTCTCAGCTACAGATGCTGCTGCAGGCGACCAGCAACAACAACAACCTGGCCACGATCAACCAGCAGATCAACAACTTGGGCTCCATCAACCAGCAGCTGACGTCGCTGAGTCACCAACTCAGCGGCCTCAACCAGCAGAGCCAGAACCTGCAGAACCTGAAGAACATGAACGTGAACGTGAACCTCCAGCAGCAGCAGCAGCACCAGCAACATCACCACCAACAGCACCAGCACCAACAGCAACACCAGCAGTCGCTGACGCCTCCGACACCGTCGGCGTCGCTGCACCAGTCGCAGCTGCACCTGAACGTCTCGGCGGCGAACACGTCGAGCGGGTCGCCGGGACCCCTCTCGAGCAGCCCCTTCCCCTCGATGAACCAGCTGCAGAGCATCAGCACCCAGCTGCAGAACATGTCGCTGCAGAGCAGCCAGCAGCAGGCACAGCAGCAGCAGGACGCCCTGTCCAAGGACCTCTTCCAGGTGAACCAGGAGCTGCTGAACCGACTGCAGGCGCTCAATCTCGGAGCGGCCGCGAATTCGGCCGGCGCGGCGCTGGCGCTGAACGGGTCGCCGCTGCCGCAAACGACGCAGCAGCAGCAGACGCCGTCGCCGCACAGCTCGTTCTTCTTCGTCAACCCGATGTCGTGCAGCCCGACCGCGACGGCGACGACGACGATGAACAACAACAACAGTCCCAGCAACTTCAACTTCCTGGCCTCGCCCGGCTCGCTGGGGGCGACCAGTGGCAATCTGACGCCCTCGCCCATGGGCACCCTCAGCCGCAACAGCTTCTCGAACAGCACCACGATCAACGATGAGCTCGGCCTGAGCATCGACCAGAACCTGAACGCCCTGGACGAGCACCTGATCAAGCCGCTGGCCCAGATGTGCCCGGCCACCTCCAACGGCAACATCGCGTCCGGCGGCGGAGGCGGCGGCGGACACGGGTCGGCGGGCAACAGTCGGTCCTCGTCGACGATCGACTCGCCCTCGTCGCCGAGCACCCGGAATAATAGTCACCACAACAACAACAACAATAACAACAACATGGGAAACGAACCGCGCTTCAACACGGTGATGCTGAAGGTCACCGACGAGGCCGGCAACGTGACCAACCAGCGCAAGCTCTCGGCCACGCCCAGCTTCATCACGCGCAGCACCAGCGAGAAGGTGCCCAACCGCAGCCAGATGATGAGCCAGGTCCAGCGCACGGCCTGGGCGCGGCACACAACGAAGTAGAATCGTCCATATCAAGGGGAGCAACGAGGTCGCGGACGCGGTCGAGTCGAACAGATCAGGATCAGGATCAGGAAGTAGCGCAGGACCCTCGAGCGTGGAGACCAACCGGTCTTTAGTTCAAAGTCTTAGTGACTGGGAGAGAAGAAGTTCAGCAATTAGAAGTAGTTAGCGAAGAGTTCAATGAAGAGCTGAATAAGTATAAGAATAAGATAGATATGTGTGGAAGCTTTGTAGAAAACAGCAGAGAATAATGGAGAAGGAATGATAAAATCAGAAGCAATAGACCGTGGTAGAGCCTAGAGTAGGACAACTAGAATGAACATTATTTTTCGTAACCGGTACAGTTAAGAGTATTATATTTAGTCTTCTATTTAAAACCTAATATTTCCCTTAATAATTGTTTAAGATTAAGTTGTAGAGTTTTCCTATCGAGAGCCCGCTCACCCCTCGGTTCACATGCATTGTGCAGCGCGTGAGTGCTTTTAGATGTAAGAAAGTATTTATTTATTTAGCTTCGAGTCAATTTCTTCGGACAGTATTAAATTTAATCAATCAAACAAAGAAAACTAAAGAAAAAAAGAATCCTCAATACAAAAAAAATGTCTCCTCCTGTTGAATACGTATAAGAATTGGCATCGTTGGTAAATTAATATTTCTTTTATGTTTGTTTTTGATTATTGTCAACAGATTTCTCTAGTCTATGTAGTAATACTAGTTATACATATATATTTCTAAATCTAGCTCTAGTTATAGTTACGTTTTCATGTTTCTATTTACACGAGTTTTAAAAACGATAAAATGCTCAACATTTGTAAAAGGTTGATGAAAATTATAGTTTTATTTTTATGAGAAATGTTACATAAAAAATGTTTCATAGTTCTTTCGGAACTTTCGTCAATTAATTCGTTTCGATTGACAGTTGAATTTATTGAAAACCCTTTTTTAATTGTAAAATAAACACTATACAGAAATGTTGGAATTGATTTTATTTCATATTTTCTATGATAGCTTTTTCTAGGAAGTTCTGTCATATCTTCCACACTCCTCCTTTGAAATTGTATGCCAGCACTGATATATATATATATATATATATATATATATATTCAACTATTTGTCTCTAACCTCTAGTCTGTGTAAATATCATAATTTTTCTAATTGTCGTCAAACGAAGAACGAAAAGTTGAAAACCAAGGAAGCGATGCCAAAAACTAAATGCGCAGAACGACATTATTGACAAAATTGAGCAGAATTAGCTGCAGTACAAGGAACTAACAATCGCCCGGAGATTGTCTGCCAAATTTCCGAAATATCAGAAACCGTTCAAACTATTCAATAAAACATATGATACAGACTAAATCAGCAATTCATAGAATAAAATATAAAAATATAGTAAATGGTAGACGAATGAAAGGTAGACTCTTTTTGAATGTACATGGTCAGAGTAAATATAAATCTGGGGCTTTCATTTGGTATACAAATTGTAGGGATATTCAATTAGGATTTTATAGACTTTAGTGTAGTTGGAGAGTAAATAAAATCGAACTATCGATGCTTACACTAGGAACGGGAGAAGGTCCATATAACATGCTCTGCAAATAGAATATCGATTTATATATTCAGGGGTCACCCTGTGAAATGCGAAACCATGATTGTTTATGTTTTATAATAAACTATTTAATGTAGCTTCCAAAAATTATATACTAATGAATGTAAATGAAAATGAAAATAAACAGAAATATATATAGAATTTATTTATGTTCATTAAAACTCATAAATGAATGTAAATTATATCTGAAATATAATGAACTTAAAAAAGAAAAATATAAATCAAGGCTCAATTAGTTTAGTTGCACGAAAGGAAAACTTGATGAAAACACACAACAAAAAGAAAAAATAGAAGTAAACAAATCATAGTTAATAAAAAAGAAAGCAAACGAAAATGAAATAAATTTGACTGTAATTATTTTCACATGCCTTTTATTTGTCGACGATGCCTTCGATATTCGAATGTTGAAGGACAGCGATGTGAAATTTATTACTTCGAATGATTTCATGGGATTTCGGTGGGATTTTCTCACATGATTTAATATGCATGTTCTTTAAATTTAAATTGAAATATTTTAATTGGGTTTTAATTTTTCAACTATTTATTTCGCATTAACTCAATGGAACCACGGAAGCGTGCGAGTATTTATGTTCGGGTCGCGTGGTTGGCAAATTGTTAATGTGTGAGTGTTGGTAATTTAATTTGCGCTTTAACGGTAACTCTTCGTTACAGATAACGGCACACACACACACATACTTTCGCCCAAGCACATTCTCCCATGCGTAGCATTCGCTGTCTTTATAGCATGAAATTTTATCGACAGTTAACCGCAAATTTGATGACTTAAACACAGACACGAGGCTGTCTGTGAGTTGGTGAACCTTTCAAAATTGTGTGTGTGTGTATTAGCCGTACAATTAACGTTAATGTGCGTTCATTGAATGCTGAAAAATAAACGCCTCCCTGGCCCTCTTCGAAGCACCCTTCCGGGAATCATTAGGTTCGCTCCTCAGTTTCCGATCACTTGTATCGTGCGATAAAATTACAGAGCGCAATCTCATGCGAGCGAAATCGAACGACAGATTTGGGGTTTCTCCTTGTCTCCTAATTGCTGGTTTAATTTTCAGCTAGGTGGAATTATTAATTTTAAATCAATTGATTTTCATATGCTCACAACAATAGTTCAAGAATTTATATTTTTTAATTCATGACTCTTGAGCAGTTCTTCAGGAACTCCTGTTAAAGATAATCAAGTTTAAAGTCTGAACCCACAGAATTTGCCATGAATTTTCCATTGATGTTAAATTTTGTCCACTCCTCAAATATTGACTTTGCATAAAAACGAGATTCGTTTCCAATTTCCAATAAAGGACTCAGCACATTTTATGTCGCTCATCAGAATGTCCTCGGGAGAGCGATGTCAGACATGAGAAAGCTTTATGTTCATTTTATGCGCTTGTGAATCCGGAATGTTTGCATTTAATGTCCTGTATTAAAGCGAACACCATCTCGAACTCCCCTCCTTCGGTCGCCACAGAAAATCCTCGAACATAAAACGGAATCCCTGAATAAAGACAAAACCCCAAAATCCAAGGCAGTCGACCGAGGAAATTCCTCTCCTCCATCACAAGCCAACGGCCGGGGCTGCGGGGACTGCGGGGGCTTCGACGACAGGACGTGTGGCAGCAATGAGAATGTTACAAAGCTTCATCTTCCGTTTCCTCTCCCTCCGCCCTCCTGCACTCGGGACAAGGACTCGTCCACCGAGTGTCTGGGCCGATGTCATGGGCGATAAATTCAAAATTAATTGTCGCCATGTTTCACGTTCCTGCCTCGCGCCGTAAAATATTTTATCGTCTCGATTTCACACCCGTGCTCTTATTTGCTTTATCACTTCCTATCATTCATTCGTTCCATTGTCTCGTTCGCAGCTCTCATCGACGGCAAAGGTCGCCCGGTGGTTCCAGCAATTGCCCTGGAACACGGCCTCCCTCTCGCGACCCGAAAGCGGCTTCGTGTCCGGCGACTCGCGCTCGGAGAAGTTCCAATACGAGGATCACATCTACCAAAGTGCCAAAGAAACGGATGATTTGTGCGACGAGTTCCTGCTGGTCGAGGGCAGCAGCACCATTTGGACCAAGCTGAGTGCCAAAAAGCGACGGAAGCTCCTCGGCATGCGGCTCGGCAAGGTGACGACCTTCTAGGCGAGCGGGCCCTCCACACAGACAGACAGACAGATAGACCGACCGACAGGCAGATAGCTGGATAGATATCTCGTAGAGTCATTCGAGTGTCCACTTGAGGATATCATTACGACGCACTAACCCATTAACGAGCTGTTAAGCATTTAGTTCATAAGTGTGAATCCGGATCAAAACTTCTGGAGCGATTTTGTGTCGCAAGCGATTTTCAAGGCGATTTTCAAGGCGATTTTCGACGCGACTTCCGAGCGATTTGTGCGCGATTTCGATCGCCTGTAGTTTTAATTTCGATTTAAGTGAGAGAGAAAACCTAAACAAATGCAACAAACGGATACTAAAACAGGTCAGCTAGCAATAAGATATTGAGTGCGAGCCTTGGAACCCTCAGATCCGAGGGTCCTCCTTGCTTCTAGGAAATACGTCATAAGAATCCAGTTTAGTTAGCGTTAGGAGAATATAGTAGAAACGGAGTCGTGGTGCCCAGGGTATTGACACACACACACACCAACACATACTCACATGCACCACAGCTCTCGAAAAGGCCATTTTTGCAACCGAAAGATTATCAAAATTCTTAGAATAAGATTTGATGAATGTATTTGAAGTAATATGAGAATTCCTAGATTTAGAATAATAACTTTATCGAAACCCAATGCGACTCGTAACCCTTGGCCAAAAGCGAATCAATTTCACCGCAGTCGGCGTCGTGAATCCTTGATCATAAGTCCTTGTGTGCGGGAAATCCTGTCAGGACCCGTGAACTGTGCAGAGATCTGAGGTGATCGAAGACGAAGTGGTGGCGAAATGAAGACGAACGATGACAGGATGACGGCAGAAAGAGGTGAATGGACGCAGAACCAATTGACTGTCGTCTGTCGGTCTGTCTGTCCGTCCGCCTGCCGCTGCCATCTGCCATCTGTCGTGGAAAATCCAATCCAATTGCTTCGGTCTCGTCTCCTCCCTTTCATCCACTCGTCTCGAGCCCGTCTCGTCGTGTGCTTCATGTTTTATTCAAGATTTGATCCTCTTTTTGAAAATATGAAAAGAGAATTCAAAGAAATAGCATGAAAAATAAAAATATTACAAGCGAAATTAGCAACATCAAAAATATAAAATAAAAAACTTTACCTATACAAAACTTTCCTCAATAAAGCATAAGCAAATTTTCAATGTAAAATTGTTCATATATGTTTTCTCCCTTACCTCACCTACCACTAGCCCTGTGTCTATCTCTCTCGCGCGCACCTTGTTTCGATGGCCATTGAGAAATAAGTTTGATATAAAACTCTCAAGCATACATACAGAAGCACAGACAGAAGGCGCAGGATGCCACTCACGTCGCCTCACACACACAGGGACACGTCCCGAAAGGATTTAGGATCGAATTCATGAATCGATTGACGATTTAATTTAATAGCAGCTCCATTTCAACGAAAACCTCTTGGGGAGCAGCCGATGGGAACGAGTTTCCAAGGTTGTGTACGCTCGCATTATGAAGGGCTTTCGGCAACAAAATCCTATTTAGAATTCTCCGTAATTTTTTTCCAAGTATTTCACCAGAATATTAGGCGCACAGTTGTAGGGTTGCAGCCAGTTTTTAAAAAGGACCTTCCTATTTGAACCCTTCTTGAAAACCCCCATTTAAAGTAACCATCCAAGGTTCGATGATTACATCTCATTATTACTTAAGTTTTATATTCCCAATGCTATTTTACAATTATATGTTTATCTTTATAACGACCTAGTTTAAGGTCGATTAGTCTGTTAAGCGACCATATTAATGTACCACTAGACTTAAGTCTGCCTAAAGTCACTAACGTAACTTATTACTTTTTGTATTTCGAGCATTCACCGCATTGCATTGAACCATACCATAGACATTCGAGCATTGTCCAAGTTATCTTTTTATTGTATTAGCAAATGAAATTATCTAAGACTGACAGACAGCGTGAGCGGTTAAAGTAACAAGGTGAAAATCAAAAATGATATTTTAATGAAATAGAAAATACATTAAGAAGCAAATAATAATGCAACAACAATTATTACTCAAAAGAAACAGAATTTTCCGCAAATGAATTTGTTGGCTAAAAAAAAACAAAAAACATTTATAAAAAAATATGCATGAGAATCGAGATTCGTAAAATAAAATTCACCATTCCATTCGCATTAAGTTCTCACTTAACTTAATAATTTTCATAAATAACGTAATTTTATTTTAATATTCATAATAAACCCAATTAATAGCATTAATAATAGTGGTAATGATGAATAATATCATTTATAATAAACATTATATTAATAAAAAAAATGCGCATTTCTTTTTTGCGGTTAGTTTCAAGAGTTTATATATTTATTCGCGTATTAATTTAATGGCCAATTCATGTTGAATCGGGTGTGGACTGCTGGAGTGATGAGAAACGGAGGCATCGGAATTTGCTGTCAATTTGTCGGTGGCCTGTGGGTCGTCGTTGTTCTTCCAACCGAAGGAAGGAAGAAATTTTTTCAAATCATATTTTTTATTTTAATTTCCATTTTGATCGAAATATTTAAGTTCAATTATTTAAAAAGTAATTAATCAAAAATGTGAAATTGTTTACAAAAGTTTATAAAATTGAGGATATTCAGAATAATCAATTAATCTAATTGTCTAATTGCTTTCGTAACTAAATAAAAATGTGTGTGATGAAAATTTAAAATTGCCCAGTTCATTTTTCGTAGTATTTCTGATAATTAACCTAAAAGGCATTATAAAATTTGATGTACTAAAATTTTTTTTATCTTAAATTTTCTTTCACAAAATTTTATCTTCGCCCTTACCCTGTACGCTCTGCCTTGGCGGTAAATGGCCTGTCAGCGACGCGCTGAAAGGTATGCAATCTTTTTAGGAGCGATGATTAAAAGTGAGAACAGCAGTGCTGCCTACTTTTGTGCGCACGCAATTGACGCCCAGAGTTGCCAACACCAGTGGGCAACGACGGCGACCTCCCACAACACCCGCCACATCCGGCGACCACCTGACGACGTCCGGGCTTCCGCGAAGTGAACCGGAGACAAAGAGGCTTCCTTCCGAAACGGGTGGCAGCCCTGGGCGTTACGTTGCGTTGCGTTGCGTGGCCGAAGCAACAAGCGCGAAGGACAAGTTCAGCGCATTATTTACGACCATGTAAAATAATATCCCTCGGTCGCGGACCTCGACGCCGACGCCGACTCAGGCAATGGCGACGGCGACGGCGACGGCGAGATGATGGTGACACAACAGGAAGTGCGTGTGGCGGCTTCCTGCGAGCGAGAGAGCGTGTGCAGGTGGGCGGTGAACGATGTATGGACATTTGTAACGACACACACACCCATACACGCATGCACAGACACGCAGGTGACGTCGCTGCAGCTGCCAGGACACGCCGAGAGCTGTCGACCTCTTTTCGGCGGAAGTGCGAACACGACAGCAATAGAGAGAACAACAACGAGGCCACATAGAGCAAAGTGCCGTTACTTTGCATAAGCACAGACCGCCTGGCAGACAGACAGGACGTGCGAAAAAGGATACGCGACGAGACAAGTCGGGTCGGCAGCATGACAAAACGTCCTCTGGCCGCGATGTCGCGATGTCGTCCGTTGTCCGCTGTCCGTCGTCCGTCGTCCTTCGGCACGCATCGGACGTCGTTCACGCCTATGTGCGAGCTTCTCACCTCGTTCGCTGTACCCCACCCCACTCCGCTCCCCACCACCGCGCCTCCCCTGCGCTTCGGGCCTTCGTTACATTACGCTGGATTACGTTGCGTTGCGGCGGCGACGGCGGCGGCCAGCGAATGGACGGGACAAACGTCATGTTATGACCCATACAGTGGCAACAAGAGCAACAACAACCACAATGTAGACAAGAACAACGACAGAGACAAACCCAGAGAAAAAACAACATTCTACAAAAACAACACAGAAGCGTCATTGCGGTTCATAAAATGGAAAATGAAGCGGAAAAAAGTCGACTCGTTCAAGTTGAGTCCTCGCATTTTCCAGTTGACGGCGAGCAATTATCGAAGCTCTGCATGGAGCATAGTTTCGTTGAGGATTCACTGCGAGGCGGACGTGTGAGCTCTCTCTGTCCTCTCGCGCTGCCTCGCAAAACAATTGCAACAACAGTCGAGTTTAATTCGCCACACACCCAGCCCAGTGGACGGCGGGGGAATTCAAGGTGCCAACCAGTGTAGGGCAAGGAGCCAACGACAACGACGACCGCGATCAGGAAGAGACTCGTTGACGAGTTTTCCTCCGCCAAGTGCTTCGGCAAGTGCTTCTTCAAGGACCTCCTACAAAAACGGTCGTCCCTCCTTCCCAGCAGTCGACGCCGTTTTCTTCAGCATGCGCCGCCAATCGATCGTTTGCAACCCGGACGACGCCGATGCCGACGCCGACGCCGACGCCACCTCCACGAACTTTGGCGCCTCGCCATCTGAAGACACTCGCCACCGTCGTCGACGACTCTCCACATTCTCACCGCCGCTGCCTCCTCCACACATGGAGCCCGTCCCGCCGCCGCTGGCCCCGACGACGAGCGGCTTCCAGCGTCGACCGAAGCCCGGCATCCTGCGTCTGGACATGAACAAACCGCGGCGCTCATCAGGTGGTTCCGTCGAGTTTCGCGCCCAGCCGCAGCTCCTGGGCGAGGTAAGTGCGGGCGGGGACGAAGGACGAAGGGAATGATGCAACGACATGCAATTTCCCACGGACGACCGAGAAAGCCAAAGCGATGGAATGCTTGGCAAGTTCCGCCATTCCGTTTTCGTCCATCGCTTTCTGTCCGATCGGTAAGCGCCCGACAATTTGACTCGGGCTGCGGCTCCTCGGGGCGACCTGGTAGCAAAATGCAATAATTATAAATTCTTATTTGACGGCAGGGCATAAAGTTTGCCCCTTACACCGCACGATGCACTTCGCCTCCTTCACAACAGGCGGCTGGCGGCTGGCGGTTGTGGAAGGATCGGGCGGGATCAGGGTGCACCATCACCACCAGCGGACGATTAAACTCGTGCTGTAACTCGCGCCATTAGCAGACGCTTTTAATTAACGCTCAACACGACGTGCGACGCGCGGTCGAGACGTGCGGTGGGGGAGCGGGAGGGACGGGACGGGACTCGGCGACTGGGGCGAAGTTTCCTCCAACTGATTCCGTCAAGTAGATCCTTCTCCGAGTGCACGTGCAGCTCGTCCAAAGTGTCTTCCAATCGTTCGCAGTCTTACATGAAACCGTCTGTCGTCCGTCGTCCGTCGGTAGACCATGATAAACCAGAAGTCTCGACAAGACAGGAAAATGAGGAAATTGCCTTCATTTGAGTAAATTAGTGCACTGACAAGGATATCCCTAATTTTGTGTAGAAGTCAACTGATATTAATTAATAAAAGATTAATTAATAAAAATGTAATTAAAGAATTCTGGCCTAGTAATTGAAAGAGAAAAAAAGAGAAATGGTAAAATCTCGTTTCGCAAAGATCTTTTGAACAGTATTTAATAGTTATTAAATAGTTTTTCAATATCTTTCGAATATTTTGCAAAGTTGATCATTCATAAATTTCGACATTAAGAACTCAGTCAAGCAAAAGAGAAGGAAAGTAAAACATACAAATATTGTTTCACTAATTATAAACCTTATATTTATTTTATTAATTTTTTTAATTTTATGTAATTTGTTTTTTTTTTCTGTGTGTTGCTTTTGTTGCAATTCAATATCTCTTGGCATATTTTATTCATTTGAAAATTCAAAGTTAATTTTCATACATTTCTTCATACCTTGAAATGGATGACCTGATCACCATCATGGCAAAAACGTAACCATTTCTAAGAAAACTGACCGACTGGCCGACATTTAATTAAAACATTATCTCGATTGAAGGCAGGACGAAATCGACGCCTCCGCCGCCGGCGTCCACGTCGTCGTCGTCATCGCTTAATGATGCGTTTGCAAAACCCATCCCTCAGCAGACCAACCTCAACCCACCCACTTCCCCTCGCCCACTTCCACACGCCCTTATTTTCCGCAGATGGAATTTTTCAATTTAACCCATCGTGACGAGAACAACACGACAAACAAACACAACAACAACGAATAACTCTAACAGCAGGCAGGCGGTCAGGCGGGCAGGACACAAGCTCAAGTTGCCGCCCACGAAAATTCGTCCACGACCACGAAAATCATTTTCCATACGAGAAACCATTAAACTTTCAGCAAGCCATTAGATTTAAATGTGAGTGTGTGGGAGTGAGTTCGGGGAGAGGTTGGAGCGGCCTGAAAGGCCCGAAGGGAGGAGCGTGGCAGAAGAACAGCGAAAGACGGAGACGGTGACGGTGAGACGGAGAGGGAGAGACGGAGCGAATGCATGTGTGTGTTTGGGTGTCTTCTGTTTGCTCAGCAGCATTTTCCGCCCTCCATCATCATTAATCAATGGGCAAAGAGGGACGAGCCCGGGATGACGGCGTGCCAGAGGCAGCGCGCTGGACGACGGACGACGGACGACCCGACCATCCCGTGTGCCAGTGAGTGAGAGATAAAATCTTCTGAACGTCCGAATAATAAAGAAATAATGATGACCGAATCCGGAACCGGGCGACGTCGGCTCCACGACGTTGGTTCCGTGGTCCGTGGTCGGTGGTCGGTGGTCCGTTCGTGCAGCCGGCTCGACGACATGTCGAAGCGATGGCGCGCCTGCCGTTGGGAGGGTGCGGACGGAGGTCGTCGGTCGACGGGCCTCGCCGACTGGTGACAAGCCTTTATTTTCGATGGTGGAACTTGAAGCATTTCATGCAAATTTCAGTGTGTGTCCGAGCGCCGTCCTTAATGAACGAGTATTGAGCGCTCGTCTGGAGCACCCTCTCTCTCTCTCTCTCTCTCTCACTCTTCTCTTCCACTCCCACTTCATATTTCTCGTTGCTCTGTCGCGCACGGCCCACGCTTTGGCTGAGGAATTTCTGGGAACTCTCGCTGACCCTTCGCAGGAGGCGCGCTGGCGGCGAACGACATCCGTCCGTCCGTCCCTCCGTCCGGCCGAGCATACCACGGTGACTGGGCCACAGGCTCTCGCCGTATCTGGCCCAACTGGGCGAGATGGAGAGGGCGAGTGGGCGAGAACGGGACATCGACAATGAACGTTCTGTTGTGTTGTGCTGTGCTGTGTTTCGAGCCACGCGGCCACTCCCGCAGAAATTAGCTTTCTCTGCTTCTGCTTCTGCCTCGGTTTCGGTGCGAGGCGAAACATTTATTAAGTCACGAAATGAATGATAGCGACAGGTCACTGCAAAGTCAGCATACCTTTCACCCCTCTCCCTCACTCCCACTCTCTCCGAATCCATCGGTTTCGCTGCCGTTCTCTTCCTTCACCCTTTGTCCGCCCACTGTTCCGTCGGCATTTGTTGTTGTCCCGCCCGGAAATGCCTCGGTTATTTGAATGCTGCTCATACGCCATGTGGACTCGGCGTATGAGCCGGCCTTGGGTTTCCCACACAGCTGGAAGGATGGTGTTTTTCATTCATTCATACACCATCTGCGGCAGTCAAATGGAATGGAATTTATCAATTAAACAAAATATTCTTATGGGTAAAACATATTTATAAATATCTGCAACTTATTTACACTATGGACAGGACTCTAAAATCAATCTGGAACTTATTAATATAACCCAATTTCTCTTTAAAACTAATTCTCATTCCGGTTCTCACATCCAAATCATTCCAAAATCCCTCCTTCTTCAATCGCTCTCTGGTTTCAATTGTGGTTTCTGCTCACAGACTTCGCAGAAACAAAAATTTCCACACCCTCACTTTTCCCGATGCCGCTGTCATTGATGCCCTAGCGTCCTCCGGAAAATGAGCCGTCCCTACAGATGGTTACTCGAGAGTGCTCGCATTGCATTATTTTTATCGTTCGATTTATTTTTATGCCTTCGCCTTCGACTGCGCGCGACAACCTCGACGTTAATCAAGTTCCGTCCGAAGGATCCACTGCGTCGATCTCCACTCGAAGGCTCTGCCGGATAATGAAACACCCACACTCGCCAGAAGTCTTTCGTGTCTACACGACACACTCGCTCTCGCACTCACACTCAGTGCCATGCATTCATGGTCGTAAAACGTCCTTCGATATAATTTGTCAAGCGACAGCTCGCTGCAGATGAGTTCTATCCTTCTCCAGCTCATCCTCCTGCTCATCTTCCAACTCAATCTCCAACACAGTCTCCGTCTCATCCTCCAACTCAATCTCCTGTCCCTCGTCCTGTGGCCGACATGTGGGTCTGTTGAATTCCTCGTGTCCGTGCTGGTGTTCGGTGTTTGTCCGGCACCCGGAGCACCCACAATACAACAAAAGCACCAACAACGACGACATCAACCAATGTCTGGTCGTTCTGTCTGTCGCTGGGAAGTGCATGCCGAATACGATTGGCCACATGTCCTAGTTTCCAGACCGAGTTCAGATATGGCAAGGGCACTAATAACGGGTCGCCCCAGAAAGTGGGACAAAACGGCCATAACGCCGGATGCACGACGAGTGGGCCAGGGCTGGGCGACTGTGTTTGGATGTGTGTTTGCGTGCGTGTCGGAAGAAAAGCAGGTCAAAAGCATCGTTAAATTGGAAATATTTATTAATTCTACGATTAATGGATTCCGGCTGAAGGCTGTGCGAGCGCTGAGGGGAGAAAATTTTCGATATTCAAATATTCCTAGAGGGGGCGAAAGCGGCGGAGAGGCGAAACTGTTTCCATCTTCGCGATATTCCGCACATCCTTCGCAGCCCCATCTGCCCGAGGCCACGAAGTCTTCATCGTTATGCGCTTCCTCGACCCCCTCCACCAACGGAAGTCGATTTCATATCCGCCCTCGCGCATGGGAATAAAATATGCTCGCATTTGATGTTGATGTCAAACTTCCGTCTCTTCCGCCCGTCTCCCTTGGGGAGGCGGACCCTGTGCTGGTCTCTCCTCCCACTGCTGTCCCCTTCGTCCTTCGTCCTCCGCCCACCATCCTCCTTCCGTCCTTCCTTCCATCATCCGCCTGCCTCCTCCCACCACCCGAGGCCTCCATGCTGGGAATCGTAATTCATTCAATAACGCCCGAGTCGCGGGCAAACAGCAACAACAAGAACACGCGCGATCTTTCAAAATATGCCGGTGTATGCGTTTGGCTGTCTATGGGAATATGGGATGCGAGTGTGTGTGTGTGCGAGCTGCTTCCTTTTTTCGTCCCCCCCTGTATGGCATCGAACGACCATAAAACACATCCTTAAAACCTGAAACTGCTTTCGCACACTCGTTGGCTGCCGCGGCCGGGCGACGGAGGCGCAGGATGGATAAGGAGTGGAAGGAGTCGCCTGGAAGGGGCTGGGGATGCAGCGGCAGGAACCAAGGAAGGAAAATACTTCATACAAATATTGCTCACAAATATTCCAATGCGATGTGGGCGTGTGTGCTCGTCTTTTTTGTTTGTGTTTGTCTTGCCATATGATTTCAAAAAATTATGTAAACTTCAACACGTCGTTTGCTTTCGCTTTCACACTTTCCCCAGATTCTTTTAAATTTCCCCTTTTATAGATAAGTTTCTCTGTTTGCGATTTTTTGCTGTTCTTCTGACCGTTGAGCGTTGCGCCGGTTCCCTCTTTTCGTCCCTCCACCCCTTCGACCTCCGAGCCGTAGCCCGCTATCTTGATATCGTCCCTTTTGCCGACGTCGCGCTTCAGTTTTCTTTCGTTACTCGGTTTCTTTCACCCTTTTGCTTATCCGCTTGCCCTTTTCCTTATCCCCTCTCGTGCCCCTCGACCGCCGCCGTCGACCCGTCTCGCACATCATTGCGCTCGAATTGAATAAACGCCGTAAATTTCCGCTTAAGGAATTGCTTTCAGCGAAGGCTTTGTACAAATTTACATCATCGTGACGAGGATATTTCGTGGATATTCCCGAACAATCCCCATTCCTCACCTTCACCTCGTCTCCACTTTACACTCAGCATCCCACCCACAACTCAGCAACAACTCGTTGATTTGTTGTCGAAGAGCTTTAAATCGAGTTTCCATTGTTCGGTTTGAAAAGCAGGTCAATCGCATTTGGGGTTTCGGGAAGTCCTGCCTGGCGCGGTCGCACAAGAGGGGGTCAAGGGCCCGACTTGGGCGACTCGCCCGCGACTTGGTTTCGCTTTCGTTCTGATTCCGAACATGTCCTGTGGCGAGCTGTTGTAAGAGGATGCTGGAGCTGAAATCGAAATGTCGAGGCGAGGAGAAGAAAGCGAAAAAATATCGAGAAGTTCCAACGGCTTCCTGACAAAGAAGACGTCCTGTCGAAGGAGTCGTAATGTGTGTCGAAGGAGTTTCACACGAAAATGCTTCATTCGAAGCCATTCAAATCGTTGGTTTTATAGGATTTTCTTGCCAAATTAATCACTCTCGTTCCTAGGTGAAAATCTCACGAGCTTCGCTGCGTGCACTTAACGGTGGAAATCTTTGAAAAGTCCGTTCCCGGAGGACCGACCTTTGTTATCATGTGGTTATCCGCTCAGTGTGGTTGTTGTTGTTGTTCGATTTTGTTGCTGTGTCGTAAACACGTGCATGAAATATGATAAATTTTTATCGGCCACACGCAAACGCATGACCGCGCCGCAGGACCTCGACCTCGGCACCCACCTCTAACCCTCTCTGGCTCTCGCTCTCTCCCGATAAATTTGGCTTTAATTAAGCTGGAGAGCGCGCGCGCGCGAATTAAAAACGCCGTTTGAATAATCAGAGCCCAGCCCTCGGCCTCCCCGCGGCCATCGACCGGCGACCGTTACCCGCGACCTTCCTCCAGCTCAACTCGCTCCACCCAACTCCGGTCCACCCACCCAGGCCCGGCACACGCGACCCGGTCAACAGACGCTGCCGCGAGTCGAGTCGTGCCAAGCGCAAGGACTCCTCGCACGGACACGTTTTTCCACGACGACGACGGCGGCCGCGACGGCGACGACGCGATGTGACGGATGCGGCGAAAAATCCGCGAAGGCGCCCGAAATCCAGGAAAACCAGGTGTGGTGCCTGCGGTGGTCACCTCAACACACACACACGCTCACACAAACACACGCGAGAAGAAGAAGGAGCGCTTGGAGGACAGAGGATGAGAGCTCGCGATTTTCTCTATCAACCCTTGCATGTTTGATTTTCATTTACATGCGATGGCCGCCAGAGCGAACACGAACCTGGTGGTCTTTGGACTGTGTGTGTGAGTGCGTGTGAAGGGGTGCGGGTACGAGTGTGAGTGTGTCTGTGGCTGTGGCTGTGTCACTGATGATAAGAGCGCGGTGTTTGTGGGACGAAGAGACAAACACTCGGACAGGGACATGAAAAAATTATTGCGATTAATAAAGTTTTCTGCTTTCGCTTTCCTCCGCGGCTTCGCCGCTGTGCTTTTGGATCGCCGGCCGCCGGGCGACCGCCCGCCACGACCAGTTTTCGCGCCACGGGACGCCGCTTCGAATGTCCATTTCGATGTTCGAAGCCCCTCCCCCGCCTCATCCAGCCGCCGAGCGTTTACCATGCGCCACGGGCCACGGGCCACGGGCCACTTTCGAACTCATTCGTCTCTGTCGTTCTCGTTGTCGTTGTCGTTTTCGCCATCACTTTCGCTCTCAATCTCCGCTCCCCGATCGGGGTCCTCGCCCCACCGCTCCCCGGCAATCGTGTGTGGCTGTGGCTGCGGCTCTGTGTGGGTTGTCTATGGAAATTCCGCGGTCGCCGCCTGCGTCGGTATTTGTGCCGCACCGTGGTTTGACCTCAGTCGCCTCCCACCTCGCACCTCCCGCCGACCTCTCGCTCATTTTTATTCTTGATTAGAAAACGCGAGAAAAGAGTCCTCATTCGATGCATGAAAAACGAAAGGACGAACCGAACCGAACTGGGCGGGAAGCGGAGCAATAGAGAGAGAGAGAGAGAGAGAATGTATAGGAAAACGTAATGTAATGAAATGTAGATGTGAATGTGAATGTGGTTGTGAATGGGTTTGAAAGTAGCGAGATATGGATAGAGAGATAGGGATATAGAGTGGGTGAAGACGAGGCAGAAGAAGAAAACGCAAAATTGAATCGTCGTCCTAGTCGTCGTCGTCGTCGTCGTCCTTAGGTGTCCGCGACTCGAGGCGGTTCAGTCTTCGCAATCAACTCCTGGGACGCGCGTCTAAGAAGCCTAATCCAAGGACTAAAATCCGAAAAATCATCGGAAGCCAACGGAAACAGGAAGCGATAACGTCAAGCCGCCAGAGGCTCGTGTGTGTCTGTGTCTGTGTCAATGGCGCCGGAGTACCAAAAATCCTGCGAAAGGAATCATTTCTGAATCATTTCGAAACATTGACAAATCTCAATAACAATCGAAGTAAAGCAATTTAAATTGAAAAGCTCGCGGGAAAATTTTAAGCCCTCAGGAGTTTTCAATCGTCGATTTTTCTCGATTTATTAAAGTTGTTGATCTTATTCCTCCGATTGTATCGGTTCGTGTTAGTTCGTATGTGTGTGTTAGTGGGTAACACGTAGTGATTCGACATTGTGATTTACGTAATTTTCGTACAATAGCAGCCTTGCATTTTAAACCAATCCCAAATAGTCGCTAATTAATTTTTAAGAGAATTTCCCAAGTGCCAGAAACGGATTCATGGAAGAGATATAGATTGTATACTAGATTTTTAACAAACTAACTCTAACTAAAGTTCATTAACGTGGATATTAACGTCCGATAAGGGATTTTTTACTTGGTAAATAGTTTAAAAACTCGGAGATTTAGTTGTCTAAATTATTTTTTGTGGACTTTAACTTCAGGATGATTCTTTTGACTTGGATTTAATTAATTTAACGGTTTCTTGCACGACTAAATATTAAACATCACCAAATCGAATGAATGGATTTTCTCTATGGATTTTCACAGTTCTTTTGTATCTGATCGAATTGGTTTTCATTAATTTAACTGCTTTTTGCAAGACTGAAATTGAAACTCTCTGAGGATCTCTCTCATTTCTGCAATCCGATCAAAACACTCAATTTCAAACTCTTCAACTGCTTAAGGGAATGAAAACCCTTAAGCGATTATCCTAATATTCCCAAGTCTACATTTTGCCTTCTTCCTTCCCGAAGTGATCCGATTATGAATAAATCCTTCTGCCAGTAAGGACTTGCCTCCGAGTAAATACCTATTGTGAGAGCTTGAGCCGGTCCTGAGGCTAAAATAAAAAATTCCCAACGATATTTTCGGACATTTCTCTCTCATGCATTGTTCATTTTGTTTGCTCTTCCTTTGCGCGCCTCATTCGAATCAATTTGCTCTTTTCGGCCGGCCGGTCCTTCTCGGTCGCTCCCCATTCCTGGGTGCTGCTCCAGGACATCACATCGCCGTCCAGCGTCTCCTCGCCCCACCAGCTGTCCGTGACATGGGCCACGCCCTGCGACTTCAGTGAGGAGGGCGGCGTGAAACTCAAGCCAATGCACTCCAACTTGGACCCGGAAACAGGGGCAACAACAACAGAAACAACAACAACATCGCCAGGAACACCATCGTCGGTAGCAGCAACAGCAACAGCGGGATCGGCAGCAGCAGTCGGACTGAAGGACCGAAGAAGGTGAGTGGGCGAGACGAACATGGGGGCGAAGACTTGAACGAACACCGGCCCAAGACCACGGGGCATCGGGGCGGTTGGGAACGAGAGTCCGCCTGATGCAACCGGCTGGATGGTTTCAGGTATCATGTTGTCAGCAATTCACAAGCAATTAAAATTTGTTCAATCGCAACATATCCGAAAATCGATTCGATTTCCATGTCCCGACGAGGAGACGAACTACGCCCGACCGACGGCTCTCTCCTCACACGTTCGGCATTGACTAGTCCAATCTCTAGCCAGGTTCAATACAAATCTTCCTCTAGTACCATCTCACTGTCTCTTTCCCTTCCGCTTTCCGCGTCCCTCCCTCTCTAGGTCTGTTCCACAGGACGAGCAGCAGCCACCCGAGTTCGCCGGAGGAGTCGGGAGTCCAGTGCTTGCAAGCGGTGAGTCGGAGTTTAATAAAATCCTTCGCCAGGACGACCCAGGCCGACGACGACGACGACGTTGACGCCGCCGGACAGGAATCGAGATCGAGCTCGAGATAGAAATGGAGTGAAATGTCATCGTGCAGCAGTCACGTGCCCATCTGGATGGACAGATACGTTAATGTCCTCGGATGGCTCCGGGGCGCCCACGTCGTCGCCGTCGCCATCGTCGTTGTCTCTGTCGCCGGAGCTTTGATTTCTCAGCAATCTTTTCACATTTCCTCTCTCGCTCCTCCCGGCCGTTCGGTGCATCTGCTCGGCTCCGTGTCCAGATTACCATCGCCACCATCGCCCATCGGATGCGGGATACGGCCACGAGTTCGGACGAGGGGGCAGCACCAACCACCACCACCACCATCTGTACAGCGGCGACTACGACCAGGACAACTACAACTTCAACGAGCACGAGGACCGGGAGCGGGAGCGGGAGCGGGAGGAGGGCGAGGACGACGACGACGATGAGGACTACTCAATCTCGGTGTCGGCGATAATGCAGAGACGTGCCAGCGTACGCGGATATCGTAATAAGCGTGGAAGTCGTTCATCAAGAAGAGCCTCCAGCCCCATGGATCACGTTTTGGACAACGCCGAGCGCCGTCGCTCGAGCGTCTACACGACCAGCTCAGGCAAGTCGGGATGCTTTTTTTGTTTTGTGTCTTTTCCGCAAAGGCAAAACACACAGAAAAGAAATGAAGGAAAAAGGCAAAACACCGAGCGGAACAAAAATATGCAGTACGTGCAATCGCTTTCCACTCATTGCCCCCGGCTTCGGACGCGGTACGGCGGAGAGGTCGGCCATGTCGAGGTCGCGGATTCTGAAATTCTGAAGTCAGACCAGTTGAAAAGGAATCCCGAAGAGAGCCTTTGATTGATTGAAACCTTGGTTCCCTCTCTTCCGGAAATTCCAAAATCCCAACCCAGTCCCAACCACACATCTCCGGACTCATAATCGTCAACAGTGGGTTTTTCCTTCATCCCACCAAACCCCCCCACGGTCGCCGTACCCCAGTCGAATGAAACCATCCAATCGCGCTGTTTCCCAAATAAATCAAAATCGCTCCTCGAGGACGCCGAGAGGCTCCCTCACAGTCGTTTACGCTCACGGTATAGTTAATTTTCCACTTGACTCTGGCAAACGACTCTAATCAAAGTCAACGAACGTCAAGCGAATTACGTGACTTTTTCGCCCCCTCTCGTTCTGGCGGGCGAATTCAGTGGCATCGCCTTCTCGTGCCTTCGTCCTCCATCCTCCATCCTCCGTCCCGCGTCCGTGCCGTTCGAAGCCCCGGAGCATTCATCAAACTATTTGCACTCAAATATTTTGCTGATTTCCTTCTGCTCCAATTTTCGCCAACGTCGCCCTAACGTGTATTTTCCCCTCCCCAACCATCCTCCCCTGTCCTCTCTCTCTCTCTCTCTCTCTGGCACCAACAGACGAGGGAACGAATCAGGAATCGACGCAGGAGCAAATATTCGAAAATATACGACTCCACAAGGAAGTCATTCAGTCGGTGAAGCTGCAGCCGTGGCCCATTCGCAAGAAGCTGAAGCTGGTCCGGCAGGTGAGTGGCGGGCTCGAGGGCACCTGGGCGCCTGGGCACGTGTGCGAGTCGCTCCCCCCGGAGCGCTTGAGGCCGGCCGGGCCGGGCGGGGCCGGGGCTTCGGATAAAGCTCTCCTCTGGCAGCCTTTAAGCCGCCGCACGAAGCATAAATCGTGGCCACAGATTTCCCCAATAAATCACCGAATGTATTTCTCTTTTTCTGTTCTTCTCTTTCTTCTCTTCCCTCTCCCCCTCTCATTTTCCCTCTCAATATATTTCCTGTTCCTCTTCCCGTCCACTTTCTATGGTTTCGTTGTTTGTTGTTCGTTGTTCTTCCTTCATTCCAGGCCAAAACCTACGTGGCCCGCCATGAGGGAGCGCTGCAGGAGCGGTTCGCGATGTCGCGCAGCACGAAGGACCTGTGGGCCAGGTTTAAAATCTTAATGGCCGCGGTAAGTGCTCCACAATGATCGTCGTTCCTCCCTCCGTCCGCCCGTCCGTCCGTCGTCGGCAATTTATTCGCTCGCTGAGTGAATTTCTGCATGATTTTTCGCTTTCGATCCTCCTCATGGCCTCAAGTGTCGTCGAGAGGTTCATGCGATTTGTTGTCGTCACAGTCGCCGTCACAGTGATTGTTTTTTTTGTTTTTTTTTATCGTCGTTGTTGCTCTTGCAAAGTGCATGCTCGCCCCCAGCCCGCGCACAATGAAATTAATGACCCCCGGCGACCACGGAAGCGAAGCCAATGAGCGCCGGAAGTCGTACGAGCGCGGCCATTACAGCCTTAACTGCGAGCTCGTATTTCACACACACGTGGGAGCGAGCGGACTCTGGGTGTGCGTGTCTGCATTGATATTCATACAGGTGACATGTATGTGCGCTGGATGCGTGCGCGCGTGTGTGTGTCGGAGTCCGGAGTCAGCTGCCGGGATCCCGCGGTATCTCATAAAGCCAGCCTTTATGATGGCACCGATTGCACTTGGCCACCTGTGCCTTTGCACTTAACGACGCCCGACGCCCGGCGCCAGGCGACCCCCAGCGTGTTGCGCCCTCTGTCCCTCGTTAAATTCTGAATCATGTTTAAACCACACCGAATCGCATTAACTTTGAGCCCGATGACAAGGGCCTTTCCGTCGGTGGAGAAAGAGTCAGGGCTTCTTCGATGTACATCCGGCCGATTGAGTCGATATCCGGTTTCGTCGTTTCCTCTTCTGCTTGCTCTGATTCGTTCGCATCCAACTGATTTTTGCTCTCTCCTTTCATTTGCTGTTCGATTCAACAACACAATTGATGCAATTTTGATTCATAAATTTCGCGCAGCGCTGGCGGCACTGGAAACGTGAAACCGCCAGCTTCCTCACCGTCCTGATCCCCTGGGAGTTGCGCATCAAGGAAATCGAATCCCATTTCGGCTCCGGCGTCGCCTCGTACTTCACGTTCCTGCGATGGCTGATGTGGGTGAACATCATGATTGCCATCCCGCTGGTTGCCTTCGTCATTGGCCCCGAGGTGAGTTACAGCGACCGACTGACAGAAAGACCGACGGACTGACAGACTGACAGAGAGTCGGACGCCGTCGGCGAGTTGCGGAATTATTTAAACTTTCGCCAACTCCCGCCAGCTCCGCCCGCGGACATCCCAACCATCACCGCCATCACCACCATCAGGCCGGGATCTCTTTTAACTGATTTCCATTAAACTTTCAGTACTTCGCGACGAAGCACGACGAGGCGGATCCCCGCAAGAAGATGTCGGACCAGGAGTACAAGGTCGCCGGCAATCTGTTCACCATATGGGAATTCGAGGGTTATTTGAAATATTCCCCCATGTTCTACGGGTGAGTCAAACACGATGGAATTTTTTCTCTCTCTCTCTCTCTCTCTCTCTCCATTGTCCTTGCCTTTGGCTGAAGTAACATGTTGTTTGAAACTTCCTCTCTCATCCTCTCCACAGCTATTATTCAAGCATATCCGGCGCCAGCTCCCTCGGCTACAGGCTGCCCCTGGCCTACTTCCTGACAGCGGTCGTTGTCTACATCTACAGCTTCGTGGCCACGTTAAGAAAGTAAGTCTGTTTCTCTATCATACTCTCTTCCTGTCTCTTCCTGTCTCCATAAAATTTATTCCGGGTTCACGGAGTCACAGGAAAGGAATTTAATTCGAGATTGAAGGAGATTCATGAAATTAAAGGAACAACTTGGAAGCATCAACCGAATTAAAGCGATACACAGCTATGATAGGAGATCTATTAGATCTTTAGTATCCAGTAGATGCCCTTCCTTGGAGGATTCCCTAATCAGTATATATTATTCCCATGGACGACAACCAGAGAACAGCCCATTGAGACGTCCCTTCCTCGAATTTAATGAAACAAAAGTTAGCCTGGTCTACCCAGTGATCAATAGCTCGGCATCAGACCTTCTCCTCGTCCTCGGATTTCTCTGGCTCCTAATTTGGTCTCTCCCCGCATCCCTGAGACTTGAAAACTTGTCAGCTCGACATTAATTAATTATGACTCCCGTCCAGAGCACAAGGAACATCCCATGAAACGTCAATTAGGTTGTTCGAGTTAATAATTGCTCTTTTGTTGCTTTTCTACTTCTGTCCCCCATTCACTTTTCTTCTTTCTGTACTCCTCCCCGACTCTCTGCCGACTTATCCGTCCCATTCTTGCCGCAAAGGCCTCGCCCAAGTCTAGACACAAGCCATCAAGCGATTCATTCCATGGACGAAGTTTGAATGCTGGCCCCAAATACCAGAAGCTAATTAAGGGTTAAGCGGGGGAGTCACCCGCCTACCTTCGCTCTCCTGCCCGCGGGGCGGAGGAACGAAAATTAAACAGCAGTTGAAGAGAGATTTAATGCGTTTGTCTGTCTGTCTGCCACGAGAACCAGAACGAGAACGAGAACATGAACCAGAAACAAACGTCTCCACAAGCATCCCTCGCAGGCGTTCGGACTCACTAATAAATCGGCGCAATTTCAACACCTACCGACCTCCCCGACTGGAGGCCCAGGCCGAAGGACTCGAGCGGCGTACGTGCTCAGCATACGCCTGGACACTCACATTCGATTCCCATTGTGTGCCTGGGCCTGGACCTGACCCGGTCCTGGCCCAGTCCTTCTCAAGCAGTGCTCGAGTAGCCGTCATACAGAAGGCTTTGGTCCTGGTCTTATTTATTGGGGATTTTGTTGTGCAGCATCGAAGCCTTTTTGTATAAATTATTGTCGCCCGACGTTCCGTTATTTGCACAGGAAATTTATTAACCAATTCGTTCCCTCAAGGACCCATAAGCCTCGGGGCTACTCGATGGCCTTCCAACTCCGAGGTCCGAGGGTTGGTTGGTCTTTATTAAGGCGGGAAATGAGCCTAATCCGGTGCGCGGTCGTGGGAGGGAGGCGGACCGAAAGAGGAGACGAAAGTGTCGCTAAATCGCACACTTCCCTGCATATTAAGCAGGAGTCTGGAAGTTTATGGCAACGATTAAAGGCGGCTAGGGGACGGCACGAAGGAGAAATTCCACCAACTCCCGGGGTGATTTTTCATTGGACAAAAACCAATTTCCGCTTAGAACGGGATCCGCGGAAGGCTCCAAATATCGAGTGAGATATTGAACATATTTCCGCGCCTCTCCCTTTGTTTTAATCATCCGCATTTTCGATCAATGTCCCTTCTAATGCCTTGTCTTTTCCTCTGCAGAATGGCGGAGAACTCGCGAAACTCGAAGCTGTCCTCGAAGGACGACGAGTGCACCTTCTCCTGGAAGCTCTTCACCGGCTGGGACTTCATGATCGGTGGGTAGCACACGGCTCACGTGGTCTCTCCCTTTGTCACTGGCCCCTCTAACGGTTGTCCGTTGCAGGTCACGCGGAGACGGCGCACAACCGCATCGCGTCCGTGGTCGTCGGGTTCAAGGAGGCCCTGCTCGAGGAGGCCGAGAAGAAGAAGGACAATCGCAAGTGAGCACAGCATTTCATTGATCTGCTATTAGAACCTATCCTTCTCATCGTCATCCTCTCTATTAAATCGTCCTTTTTGCAGTTGGCGCATCATCCTGCAGCGAATTCTGGTGAACATCCTAGTCATGGGTCTGCTGGCCGCCTCGGGCTACACGGTCGTCGCCCTGGTCAACAAGTAAGTTGAGATTGGCCAGCAGTTGGAAGGGAGGAAAACGAGTCTAATCTGCTCTCCCTCCCTCTCTGTTCATGCAGCGCCGAGAAGCTGGCCCTCTACGACAACTGGCTGAGCCGCAACGCAGTCAACGTCACCATGGCCCTGCTCTCGTTCTTCCTGCCGATGATCTTCGAGGCCCTCGGGCTCTTCGAGAACTGGCACCCGCGTCAGCAGCTCCGCCTCCAGCTGGCACGGTGAGTCTCCGTCGTATTCCATTACGTACAGCTATTTATACAACTCTTTCTCTGCCCTCCGCGACAGAATCATGATCCTGAACATGCTGAATCTGTACTCGCTGATGTTCTCCTTCATATACAAGATCAACAGCAAGGAGAAGCCGCTGCAGGTGCTCAAGATCAGGAACGAGACCGCCTCCAGGGAGTACCACGAGCTGACCGAGCTGATCGCGGCCCTCAAAGCGGCCACGACGACAATCGGCTACCAGGATCTGTCCTCCACCATGCTCGACGACAGCACCACCGTCAGCAGTAGCAGCAGCAGCAGCGACTTCTACGGCTCGACGACGACGGAGTCGCTGCTGAGCACGGCGGCGGCCGTCGTCTACAGCACCGTCGGTCGCCTCAAGTGCTACAACATCACCGTCAAATGCTCAAAACCCACGCGCGTCGGGAGCCGCAACCTGGCGACGACCTCGTTGTTCCTGCTCCTGAACCTCACAACCACCATGCTGCCGCCAACCCCCCCTTCCACGATCGACCCCGCAACCACCGCGCCCATGTGGACCACCTCGCTGAACCCGGACACCACCTCAATGATGCCCGAGATCACGACGATCACGCCGGACACCACGACGATGACGTCCGAGTTCACGACGACGACGCCCGGAATGACGACGACGACGACGACGACGATGATGAATCAGGACAGCACGACGGTCACGTGGCCAACAACACCGCCCTGGACGACTACGAGCGAAGAACCCTCGACGACTTCGGCGACTTCGGCGACGATGACGACGATGACGACGATGACAACGATGGCGACAACCGATGACGACGGCGATCTAGGGACGACGACCACCGGCGATGAGGAGTCGACCACGACGCCGCAGACGTCGACCACGACCACGCCGTCGCCGGGCAACGACAGCTTCTTCGAGTACTACGACTACTTCGTCGGCATGCCCATCGACATGGACCTGGACGCGGACGTGGACGTGGGAGAGCAGCTGGACACCGTCAAAGGGACAGCAGACCAGGCGGCGCAGGAGGCCCGACGAGTTCCCAGAGCGGCTGCCGGGGAAGACGAAGCCGAGGCCGAGGCTGCGGCTGCGGCCAGAGCGCCGCGCAAGAGCAAATACAGTCGACGCAATGAGGGCAGCCGCGTGGTCCCAGGTCAGGCGTCCGCTGCAATCAATGGCTACAGCGAGGACTACGCGGAACCCACCACAACGACGGCGAGGACGGCCAGAACTTGGTCGTGGCTGCGGGCAAGGCCAACGACGACTTCGGCCGGCAGCACCAGCGCCAGCGCCACAATGACGACGACGACGACAGAGGACCCGACAACGAGCCAGTCTCCGGAGGACGCCGTCAATGGGAGCAACCAATCAATCTTGTGGGAGCCGAACGAGAAACTGCGGAAGCTGGTGGACTATTTTGCCAACATAAACTCGACCCGCGAACCCACGACCACGAGGACACAGGAGCCGACCACCAGCAGGAATTCCATTGCAACAGCAACCAGGACAACGGCAACGAGGCGTGCAACAACAGCCAGGACTACAACACCAGCACCAACGAGCCTCGATCCGGAGGACCGCACGCCGTACTTCATCGGCGAGGATGAGATCGACGACATCGGGGAGGCGAACTACTACGACGCCGGCGAGTTGGACGAGGAGAACTTCGAGTCGTGCATCCGGACTGTGTGCGAGCCCGTCGACACGTTCCCCAGCACCACGGACGCGGCGGAGGCGGCGGCGGCGACGACGTCGCTCACGGGGACAGAAATGGCTCGACCGACTCTGACCCCGCTGGAGATCCATCAGCGGCGGCTGAACGAGGTGAAGCAGACGCTGAAGTCGGTGCAGAGCAACCTGACGAGCATGTGCTGGGAGACCTCGCTGGGGCAGGAGCTGTCGAAGGTCATTGTGTTCGATGGGGTAAGTCTAATGGGCGGGGCGGGGCGATCTGTGGTCTGGGGTCGAGGGGCCGAAGTGGTTCGGAGCACATGTGGAGGAAACATATGTCGGTGTAATTAAGGATTGGACCGGGATCAATCGATGACGGAGAAGTGGAGACCAGGAGCGAGGAGCAGTTGTGGGGAGCAGTAGTTGGGAGAGTTGACAGCGGCTGATGAGGTTGAAGTGGACTTTTTGGGTCGTCCTGCTTCCTCTGCTTCAACTTGTAATCAGAGTTCGAATTGGCGGAGGTTCGATGGTTAAGTGTTTGTGTGAGTAGGAGAAGGAGATGGAGATAGAGATGGACTTGCAGAATGCCAGAGGGAACCAGCATTGATGGAAAACTCCTGCAGCCTTGCCGCCCCTTCCCCACCTCAACCAATCGGAAAGCAATTCAATCATCCATGTTCTGTGAACTTTCGCAATCCCCTGAACTTGAAAACAATTTGTCACCAATGACAAACCGCAGCAGCAGTTTCCTGGTCCCTCGTCGCCATGGCCATTCCCTTCGATCCTCAATCACCATATTTTTCTGGTTCACATGCTGCCTGGTCCCATGTCAACCTTATCCCATCGACTCGGATTCCTTTGGTTTCTACTCCCATGGCGATTTATGACTGAATCCTCTCTCCCTCGAATCGGTTCGAATCAATTTGTCTCGCTGGCTTTGAGCTTCCACAGCCATCCACCGGCTCAAGAATCCTCAATGGAAGCCACATCGAAATCCATCAAACGTAAATATTCAAAGCCACGAGGGGAGGAGAAACAGGACGGCAAGGCAAGGACACGAAAACAGAAACATTTGCTTGTTTTCGGTTAGTCCGGGGCACAGGCAAATCCCAAATTGCCAAATTATCCGAAAAATGCACAAAAAATTTGCTTTTCGATTAGAATTTTCAAAAGATAAGCACATTTCGGGCTTCCACCACCATCCACTCAACCCACCCACTGCCTCCTCCGACAGCCAGCCACATCCGCCCATTCGTGCACCGGCAGACGGAGCAGACACGCTTCGATGCCAGGGCAGAGGGAGGAGGAGGAAACACAGACATAGCTCGAGTAGGGGACGAGTGGGGGACGAGTGGGCGATGCAGTGGTGTGGGTTGGGTTTGGCTGGCGAGACAGTTTGGGGATGCCATGAATAGACGGGCAGGAAGAGACACTAATCGAGGGACCGACAGACGGACGGACGGACGCCGCAGAGAGACGGGTTCGACGCGTCGTCGTTCGATTGGATGCGGTCTGAGCCTTCGTCGTGTCGATATGGTTCCGGGAATTTATCATAGAAATCTCCAGAGTGGAAAATCGACCCGCTTCTGCTGGTTCTTCCGCTTTTGTTGATATTGCTGCTGTTCGATATTGTTGCTTGTCAGCTATTTGTTGTTGTTGTCAAGTACTCGTAATTGGCTGTCGATTATTTGTGGCTCTTGACATTATTGTTGTATTGTGGGTTTTTGTGTTTGTTCTTGTTTTTGCCACTACTGTGACAACAATAAATGCGATACAATTTCTCTCTTTAAAGTGGGTACCAAAAACACTTCACCTCGATGCGATATCAAAATTATTCAACCGACCACAGGGTCTCAACGCGAGAAAGAGAGAGATTGGGTTGTTAGGGGGGAAAGGGAAAGGCAACCGTGAACAGTGCATTATGTGGTAAATTATTTTGAGCCCGAGTGCGAACTCGCATGTGTGTGTAAAATGCTGATAAATCGAAAAAGGATACGACGATGGATATGGAGGCGAAGGCATCAAGAAAACGGTCGATTCGACGTCGGAAATTTTTGCTGGCCAGGTCATTAATCTTTGGCATATCTGTCGACGTCTCAGCCTCGTCTCGATTGTCAGCAATTACTCCGATCTCTTTCTCTCCCTCTCCACCCTCGACCACACGTCGGTCTGCCCGAAAAGGTCACTCAACGCTTAATGAAAGGCCGCGTGAAGGGTCTCGACGGCCTGGCTGTCTGCTTAAATGCCTTCGGTTCGGGTCCCGAATCGAAAGTTAATCTCTCGCAAAACTTCGACGTCTCTACGAACAATGGAAAGCATGGAAAAACTTATCGGTCTGTGTTTTCCCAACCCCCTCCCTCGTCCGCTTCATCCGCTGACTTTTCTTTGGTCTCTTGGTTTCTCTGCTGTGCACGATTTCCTCGTCTTCTTGAGGAACTTGTGGACAACACCATGGGTGGAAGGTGGTGGATCAAACGATTTAAATACGTTCCATAAAAGTTCCCTCACCTTCAGGAGTCGCAAGCACAATAAGAGGGGTCAAAGTTTGAGGGGTGTCCAGTTACTCTTCCAAAGAAGGGAACCTACCGACATCCGACCGAATAACTTCGAGCTCCGCACAGTTTCTCGGACAGCAATAGAAGCCAGCAATGGTTGAAGAATGGAAGAATAGATAGGAATGTAGATCAAAGAGAAGGGGAAAAGGGTAATGGCAGAATGTGCTAGTGAATCTGGGTAGAAGAAGATTTGCATCTTCCATGCCGCCTAGAGAAAACAATTTCCACCAAAATTAGACTAATATCTGCGCTAATTCTGGGGAGAATTTTCCCCAACGAGGGGGTGGGCGGGGAGGTTGACGCGCTCCAGACTGAGTGCCGTGTACATGAGCTTAGTTATGCATGAGCTGCGACCGCTCGGGAATAAAACGTGTTTCGGCGTTAATTCATTGAGGCGTTGCCGGCGGAGTCGCACGAAGTCGCCGCTGACTGACTTGTCTCGCTGCGAATCCCGGATGTTGCACTCAAGTGGCGGCTTCCACGACCACGGCAGCTCCCAACAACCGGCTCCTCCACCAACTCAACCAACTCCACCAACACCGTCCGTCGCCACCTCCCCAGCGTCGAGCGAACCGAAGGCTGCACAACTTGATGTACGTGTTCGGTTTCTACGTGTCATGCTTTTTAAAACACACCCAGGACGGGGCACCGGAAGTGGGGAGTAGGAAGTTCCAAGTACGATGTCGTGAGCAGCTCCTGGTATCCGAGTTGGAGGCGCTCCTCGCTGGTTTGGCCAAGAGGACGCTGATGATGATGATGATGGTGATGGTGCTGTTAGTGCTGATGCCGTTTTAACCCGAAATATTCATATTGTTTTATGGAGACTCACAATTAAATTTACATAAATCGGGCGGAAAATTCCTCCTTCCTTCCATCCACCGCAATTCCTTCCGCTAGCCGTGCTCTATTGTCCGCAAAAAAGATTTATTGCTCTCGACGTCTCTGGCAATTTTCAGGTCCTTCTCCCACTCCCACTCCCTCTCCCTCACACTGTGATGCCTGATGCCTGTCCTGCTCTGCTTTCTTTCCAGCTATTTATTTCCTCTTGCCAAACCTTGTTGCGATTCACTCTACCTCTCTCACTCTCTCTCTCTGCTCCCTCTTCTCGCCGCAGATCATGTCCATCGTGGCCCCGCTCTGCATCGACTTCCTGCGCGCCCTGTTCGTGCGCTACGTGAACCAGAACTGGTGCTGGGACATGGAGAAGACCTTCCCCCAGGTGAGTCCAGCCCTCCCATCCCTCTCGCCCTCCCCTCAAACGTGCTTCACTTCCGTCATTCCGTCCTTCCTTCCTCCCTGCCATGCTTCCGTGGCCACTGCAGTACGGCGACTTCAAGATTGCCGAGAACATCCTGACTCTGATCAACAACCAGGGCCAGGTGTGGATGGGCATCTTCTTCTCGCCGGGCCTGGTCATCATCAACCTGGTCAAGCTGATGATCATGATGTACTTTCGCTCCTGGATCGTGCTGACGTGCAACGTGCCGCACGAGGTCGTCTTCAAGTGAGTTCTCGTCGCCTGCCCATCCCTCTGTCACTATCTCTGATAAAATTCTTCTCTCATCTCTCGCTGTTGGTTTTCCATCTCGGCAGAGCGTCCAAGTCGAACAACTTCTACCTCTCGCTCCTGCTGACGATGCTCTTCCTCTGCGTCCTGCCCGTCGGTTACGCCATCGTCTGGCTGCGGCCCTCCTGGCACTGCGGGCCCTTCTCGGACTACAACCGGATCTCGGAGTTCATCACGAACACCACGCGCAACGCCCTGCCCAAGTGAGTCCTCGCCGGCGAGTCCTGGCCTCGAAGTTCGGTTGAATTATCTTCTTTCCGTCCTTTCCCCACAGACAGCTGCACGACCCGCTGGACTACATGACGTCCTCGAGCACGGTGATTCCGCTGCTGCTGCTGCTCATCTTGATCATCTACTACTTGGTGTCGCTTACCGGGGCCCTGCGCGAGGCCAACCAGGACCTGCGCACTCAGTTGCAGAAGGAGCGCGAGGAGGAGCGCAAGAAGATCTTCAAGGTGCCGGAGGCGAAGCCCGCCGAACCGACGGCGGCGGCGCTGACCAACCGCTGGCGCAAGGTGCTCGAGGCCTCGTCGCCGGTGACGCCGACGCAGGCGCCCGACTTCGAGACGGACGAGTACAAGAATCAGGCGCGCAAGGGTAGGCAACCGACCGATCGATCGATCATTTTCCCACTTCCCCTCTGACACCCTGTCTCGCTTCCTTTGCAGAGCTCATCTCGCGCATCATGAAGAAGGCGCTGCGCAAGGGCTCGGCCACCTCGGACGAGGAGTCCGTCATCCGGCAGGGGCGCGACGACGACGACACCGACACCGAGCACCACGACTCGCTGCCCCACGACGAGGAGTCGAAGGAGAAGCGCCCGACCGAGCGGCTGTCGAAGCTCCAGCAGATCCGGCGCACTCGGAAGCCGTCGCTCGTCGACATCGTGCAGATCGCGAAGAGCGAGCGGGAGCGCGCGGCCGCCGGCAGCCGGGAGGCGCCGGCCAAGGAGTCGCACCCCAAGGGCCGCTTCAAGGTCGACAAACACGAGAAGCGCGAACACCAGGCCACCAAGCAGCAGAGGCAGCCGTCGTCGACCCCGCCGCTGCCGCCGCCGCAGCCCGCCCAGTCGCCTGCCGCGCACGAAAACGATCCGGACGTCAACTCGCGCGTCGTCCACGAGCGGCGCGAGAGTCTGCTGCGTAGGCTGTTGGAGGACGAGGAGCCCAGCGCCGAGGTGACGACGCCGCCAACGCTAGCCGAGGCACTCGCGGCCAAGGGCAGCAACTTCGTGGTCATCGACGAGAAGAAGCCATCGGGCGATCATCCGACCGAGGGCCGGTTCAAGCTGAAGTGGCAGAAGCAACGGGACAAGGAGAAGGACAGGGAAAATGACAAGGAGAAGTCCAAGGAGAAGAATAAGGAGAAGGACAAGGAGAAGGACAAAGACAAGGAGAAAGACAAGGCGAAAGAGAAGGAGGCCAAATCCACCTCTTCCTCTGGCACACCAGACGTGTTCAAATTCGACGAGAAGTCGGTTCCGTCCCACGAGATCCCGACGACGCCCACGCCTCGGCACCTGGACGCCGAGCTGCGTCCCCCGAGGCACAGCGAGGAGGTGCCCACGACGATCGCCGCAGCCGCATCGCAGAAGCACCAGAACGCGGACAAGTTCGCGAGTCTGTCGCGCCAGGGCCGCAAGAAGATCGGGTCGCTGCTGGCGCTGGTGCGCGAGGCCGTCAACACGAAGCGCGGCGACAGCGAGCCGACGAACGGCGCTGACCCCGACCACAGCGCCGTCGCCAGCAACAACAATAACAGTAATAACAACAACAATAACAACAACAACACCACAGCCATCGAGATGCCTCCCACGCCCGAGGTGGAGGCGCCGCCGCCCACGCCGCACCCCGTGTTCGCTACGCCGCCCGGAACAACAACAACAATAATAACTGCCACCTCTACTGTGAGCGCGTCAGCCGTCGTTGCCTCGCCGAAAAGGGCGCCCCTCGAGGATTCCGAGGAGCTGGACCTGGCCGGACCAATCACGTTCCCAGTGCGCAGCCTCTCGCAACGTCGCCGGACGATGGAGCGGCCGGCGCCGATGCGCCAGGACTCGCAGGCGTCGGTGTGGTCGGACAACATCCCGACGATCACCATCAGCACCACCGGCAGCGAGGAGTGCATCCTGGACCCGGAGGCGACGACGTCGCCCACAACGCCCAGGTCAGCCCCGCCCTCGCGACCGCCCAGCGTGGTGAACATCATCAAGATTCACATCGAGGACGAGAAGAGCAACAACGGAACAACGTAGAATGCTCGTGGCATGCATCCTAAACTCATAGTGGATTCCTTTTTCGTTTAAATTAACTAATTTGATTGCCTTTGATAAATTGAATAGGATTGATTGAACAAATATAAAGTGCATAGAATATGAACTTGTCGGGGTCGAATTAATTGACGGGGCTCAGCTACGTGCATACATATTGTGTTGAATTCGCAAAATGGAACAATTGACCATCTACAAAATATTTTTCTTAAATAAAATGAGATTTATTGTTTACTGTTTTGTACGAACATCAAAAACTGTCTGACGCTGTGGTTCTTGTCCTTGCTATGGTTTAAGAAGCGCTGGTTAGACTGAGATTTCAAACTGCTCATTGAAATTGTTCACTCATATGTTACTAGTCCACAATAGATGACTCCACAGACATCAGAAAGTGAATGCTCTGTAAAAAATTGCAATAGATGAAATATGAATATACAAATGAGAATATAAAAAGTGTAGTATTCACAAGTCAATTATAGTCAATGCACATTTTAATGCACGCAATATTCCGAAGTAAAAATTAACTTTACTTATTTCAAGAAAATATTCGGTTATCAAATTTTGACTTACATTCAATAAGTACGAATGGTCCATGTAATTCAATTTGAAATGTTCCGGGTAAACCAAAAAATTTACTTCCGCCGGATGTAGAAACTTTCGAACATTAGGTAGCTTGGTTATTTAGCAGTAAAATCCATTCTGTCAGCGATTCAATTCAATTTTTATATTTGTACAGAATCCAAAATAGAAATTATGCTCGAAATGAAACAACACAAAATTCGACGAGTTTTATGTAAATCGCTGGACTTATGCGGGGCACAATGAACCCTTATCAGCGCCCTCTATGCTGCCCACGATAACCTTCGACCACTCTTCTCTTCCGTGGATAATGGAACTGGACCACGCGCCCCATTAGGACAGCTCTCTCCAGATATTTCAACTATAAGGGGACAGCGAGCTCCCTTTTTAGTTCATATTGTTTTTCATAGTACTTTGTGCCAAAAGGAGTCCCTTCTATTCTGTTGAAGGATGTTGTTCTTGCAACTCCAAGGCACCTGTGGCACGATCGAGGAGGAGCCGGGGCGATTATCATCTCGTCTTGAAACCGAACCCTTTCGAATCCAGACGTTGGCTCGTCAGCTCTTTGTGCTGAGATTTCTTTGGCATCAAATGAATTCTACACTGTGTTTTTGTTTTTGTTGTTATTGTTGTGGCTATTGTTGCTCATATAATTATTGTTGTTGGTGTTGTTGTTTTTCCTTTATGTTGTCGTAGAATTTGTTGTTGTTTTTGTTTTTCTTTTTGTTGTTGTTTGCATGCCTCAGCCGCTTATCGCGCCAGGCAACGCAATGAGAGGAAATCGTTCGGAATAAAACAAAACTTCATGAAAAGCATGAAATTATTTGTCATGTTTGTGGATGTAAATGCGTGCGGCGGGCGGCAGGGTTGCCAACGTATGCCAAGTGCAACCGATAATTAAAACACAATTCATATGCGTCAGGAACGACTGATAGAATTCATCAGGTAATCATTTTCTACTACTAACAGTATCAACTTCAATGAAAATAAAACAAAACAAAACAAAAATCTCCACCAGCAGATTGTCTTTCAATTTGCCGAAATATTTGTAGCTCTTAGCATGATTCAATCCAATACTCTCGTGGCAGCGAAGATTCTTTCAAACTCGCCGACACTCCGCTCAGCTCAGGCTCTCTCCGCTCAGCCGAAACTCCGTCGGTCTCTCGGCGCTCGCTTCGGAGGACGCTGGCAACCATGCCCGAACCGCACTAAACCAAAACATTTATCTACACAGCCGATCGTGCCGGACGAAATACAGCCCGAGATACAGCAAGATCGTGCAGAGGCAAAGGCAGAGGCAGGGGCACGAGACGTGAGCCGAGAGCCGAGAGCCGTGAACCATGAGCCGTGAGTTCCACTCAGTTCATCTTCGAGAGTTGTAGTCAGTTGAGCGTTGGACGTCCTCGTTAGCGGTGGTTTAAAGGCTGAGCGGATCCCGGACTGCAGTTGGGTATCTTTTGAATACCAAAAAAGTTCTGCTGCTGCTACCAGAAATCTAAAATCAAATCAAAGTAATGGAAATTCCTAATACATAAACCCCACAGTAATTAGTAGCGGTGTCTCGTGTGTGTATGTGTGTGTGTGTTTAGGATAACTTTCGTTCTCTAGAATCGCAGACCGTCTGCTCGGTAGAGTGAGCAAAATGAAAAAACAACCGAGTCAAGTAGAAGATCGTAAAAATTCGAATGAAAAAAAGAAACCAAAAACAAAACTGTCGGAAAAGAGGAAAAAATGTTTTCGTGTTACTCACCGTCAGCAAAGTATCGCATTCGAAGTACACATGTTGTGTGCCCCAGAAATGCAGAGAGTACGCTTTTTCGGCGTTCGGGAGGCGTTCGAAAGGAGTCGCAACGATAATGAAAATTGGTGAAAAGAACACGAATTCCTCGTTCGCGTGCATTCGATTCGGCTAAGTGCAATGCGTCGAAGAAAGTGGGGAGGGCGGCGGTCGAGAAATGGGCTCTTAACGCTGGGAGCTCTCGCCAAATGGGAGATTATGTTTAACATCACAATCCCAACCTCACCCATTGAACCCGCGCATGTGTATTTGTTGTCTGTAGCGCCGCTCCAGGATGGCCCGGGGGCAGCGGCCGTGCAGTTGGAGTTGGAGTCGGAGTTGGTGTTGTTGCTTTTGTAGAGCGGAGAAACGTGCTCGGTGCACCTTCCCTTCCGCTTGCACTCGCTGCAGGCGAGTCGCGTGAGCGGGAGCGAGCGAAATGCTGGCGAGTGATCGTGCCGGGAAGAGAAGAGAGCACAGTGCAGTGGCGAGAGGTGATCGGCGATCGGCGATCGGCGATACGATCTACCTGCGGCCGGGGAGAGCGATTGAGTGAAGTTGGGCAGAGTGCGAAAGAGGCAAACGGACGGACGGTCGGCGCGAAAGAGAAAGAAACGGCAGACAATGCGTGCGATCGCGGGATCGTAAACCTGAAAGTGAAGTTGTCAATAGAAGATGTGAAAACAAAACAAAAATACGCTGAGAAGCAAAAAGCAAAACAGAAAATCCCATCCAACGAAAATTCATTGAACGAAGAAATACAAAATGTGAAAAGATATATGAACAGGATACTGAGTTGTAACTAAAAGTGTGTTAAAAATAAAAATCGGAAATACGT
Organism: Coelopa pilipes; assembly: GCA_947389925.1. Taxonomy (NCBI): domain Eukaryota; kingdom Metazoa; phylum Arthropoda; class Insecta; order Diptera; family Coelopidae; genus Coelopa; species Coelopa pilipes. Next base: position 37,720,028 of record OX376699.1, on the reverse strand, counting down.
GCGTAACTTTCTAGTACGACGAAAAAAAAAAAAAGAAAAAAAACGAATCACATTTTACAAAATAATCACTCACCACCGAACAACGCGACCCAATCCGACCCTTCGCCGTCCCACGATCCGTCCAGACCCATTCATACCCCAAATTCTTATCTTGAAAGGAACTGACTGTGCCTCCATGTGTGCGCCCAGCGACCACATACACAGCGCCCTGCGTGTGTGAACCGGAGAAATCAGAAGAAGTCATTGAGCAGCGGATGTGCTCCAAGTCGCGTCGCCTTCGTCGTGCTTCTCGGCCCCTCGGCTTCTCGGCTCTGCGCTGGCAGCAACCCTTTGCGACGAAGCCAGCAACACGCGTTCCGATTCCGACTCCGAGTGAGGCTTAAATCAAGACTATACTATAAACTACATACTTACTTGCTATATTATGTGGAGAAAGAATGTTTCTTATCAGTGAACGAAACAGATCCACGGAAATGTGAAATATAAACGAAGAACTCGTACATAGAGCAAAGAACATGGAAGTCAGCGCAGTTCAAACGAACAAGAAAATGTTTGCAGACAAAAAAATAGAAAGAAAAGAAAAAAGATCGACAAAAAATGAGTGATAAAACCCCAAATCAAACATAGATAAAAACCAATCCAACGAGAGCGAGAGTGAAACAAGTGAAACCCAAAGCCGGACTCTACGGATTTCCATCGAAATAGTTGAATGGACAGAATATAATAATAATAATATTTTCCCATGTACTCGCTGTGTTGCCCATGCTCGGAGCGAATGTCTAAATTTATAGTTGACTCTATGTGTTTCCTCTAGTTCTTCAACATATGGTCAGCATGTTTTGTAGTTTCCTCCGCCGAGGAACCCGAGGAACTCAGTTCAGTCTCCCTCGGCACTATCGTGTAAATGAACGCGGGAGATAATAAGGCCGGAGTTCATCAGGTTCTCCCTCGTCCACTCTTTATCTCGGGACTACCTCTTCCACTCGATCGATTTAGATCTACATGTATGACTTAATGAATGATCGTTCAATTCACTAAGATGTGAAGAACCCTAATTGAACCTTTTTTTCTTCACTGCTCCTCCTTTATTTGATTTTTGTTTCTGTACGTAGACCGACAGCGATCTTTCTCTTTGTTTACATTCAATCAACTGTATATCGCGAATATTATTTTCGTCTCTCGCGCCTTCGTTATTTGCTCTTCCACTTGGCAATGGCTCCGGCGAGCTCCGTCCGCTGGCGGAGAGATGAAATCATCGCAGCACATACAGCATTGTTTATGCGCTCACCACTGGACTCCAGGCCAGACCCCACTGGCCCGACAGACCGACGATAACGTACTTAAAGCACAGACGATTCTGACGGACCGCTTGTCCACATAGCAGCCGACTGACCACTGTTTGTCTCCCGTCCGACTGGCTGGCTAGCTGCCTGGCCGTATATCCATCCCAGATATATGTCTTTGGTGGGTTATTGAGTTCGTTTCCAGTGCGATTCTTTGTGCTTATTATTATTGTTATTCTCGTTGTGATTTCGGCCGTCCCTTTGTTTACACAGCTTCTTCTTCCTCGTTGCTATTTATATCGCGAGCCATGGGGAAGTCATGAGAATCAATGGCCATATGTTGGCAAATTCTCTGTAACCGGCGAGGAATCCATGTCTAATGAATCCATGTCTCCTTCTGTCCCACAGCACACCTCACCGCTCCGGTCATCCCACTAACCAGAGAAGAAGAAGCAATCTTCTAAACCAACGACTGCAACTATGTTTTAAGTGCGAAGTGCGAATCGCCGAAATTTGTACAATCGATTCAATATTTCGAACGAGAAGTTGGGAGTGATTCAGTGAAAATAAGAACTAGAGAGAAACGCGTTCGACGATGAAGCGCAACAAGTGGAGTCTGGGATCCACCCCGAGAAGGCACCTGCTGTCCGGTGCCCTGTTGGTGTTGCTGTTCGTGCAACACGCCCCGACCTCGGTCGACGCCCATGGAGGAACCACATTCATGCCCGCCCTCGAGTGCTACGATCCGTACGGGAGGCCGCAGGTCAGTACAAATACCCTCTTTTCCCCTTCTTTGGGGGTAGACTAAAGTAAACTCAAAAATATTTATATTAGCGAAGCCATTAAGTGGTTTGTCCAAGCAAACATTCCGACACTCTGACTCTTCTGACTCTGTGGGCTGTTTGAAGAACGACTAATTACGAACTCATCCGCGCTCTCCTGACATTTCACAATGACCCACATCTTCATTAACGAAAGACACACGACGTTCTGCGATTGAGTTGTCGCTCGCCATTTGATTAAATTCGTTTGACAAAGTGGCCAATGGAATAAATTAATCAAGCCATCCGAGAGAACAGAATTCTCCTTTGGTACTGAACTCATTCATCTTCCCTTATGAACTCAGAGAGCTGTAAACAAACATGCGACATGGATTAAAACACCGAGATCTTTGTGAATATATTATTGAATGCAAAGCAATTAATTCTCCCATTTTTCCGAAGGAAGTATTTTCATTAATAGTAGTCGTTCACGTAGGAAGTGGGAGAAGATGGAAGAGAAAAGTTCATAGCTGTATAACGCAGAGCTGCTGCAATTGGAATAATTAATATTACAAGCACCGGATGCTGTTTATCTCGAAATGTGTAACCGCAAGGAATTTAAATGTTCTTACATCAGCGCTGAAGTCACCATTTAGAGTGAAATCGAGGCGAAATGGGTTGTCCAGAGAAGGGGGCGAATTTCGAACTCCTGAGTGGAATTTATAGCAAATTCATTTTTTCCCCCAAGTTAAATTTAGATCGTGATCGCGATCGGCGGCCAGTTCCAAATCTCAATGAGCTCTACAATTAACATGTTGCAATTGTCCAGACATTTTGCAAACTTTCAGCACATTCGCAAGAAAAAAACGAAAAGTCCAAACCAACAACCGTCCTCCCAAACAACTCGACATGAGATCATTCATTTCCTTTGCATGACTTCACGACGCACCAGTGGCAACAACAAAAACAACAAAAATAACCGCACAGTACAGGGCAACTGAACAAGTAGTTTGTTTAGAAATAATACCAGAATCCATTCGCAAGCTCAACACAAACGAACGTACGGACGGACGACCAAACGAACAAACAAACATAGAAATCCAGCGTCTTGTAGCTGCCGTATAACTCAGAGTCTTGTACATTGTAGAGATGCATGCCGGAGTTCATAAACGCCGCCTACCAGCTGCAAATTGAGTCGACAAACACATGCGGCGAACAAGGTGATAATCACTTCTGTATCCAAACCATGAACCCCAATCACAAGAACTGCGAATTCTGCAGGTAATAACCATATCATTCGATCGCTATTCACCCTCTGTACTCACAACGGAATCTTGTTCGATTTCTTTCCGATGCTCCCAGATACCGCGACCACGACCCCGCCTTCCTAACGGACCTGCACGATCCCCAGAATCCCACATGGTGGCAATCGGAGACCATGCTCGAGGGCATTCAGTACCCGAACCATGTCAATCTGACGCTGCACTTGGGTGAGTCTTCAGTCTGCGATCGCTGACCGCATGCTAACCGACAACGTGTGGCATAGAGTTACCACATTCTTATTCTCTCCTCTCCTTTTCTTTCGTCTCCCTTTATTGCCCACAACTGCAGGCAAGGCTTTCGATATCACTTACGTGCGCATATTGTTCCGATCGCCACGGCCCGAGTCGTTCGCCATCTACAAGCGGACAACGCAGAACGGTCCATGGATCCCGTACCAATACTACAGCGCCACATGCCGCGACACATACCTCCTGCCCGACTCGCACGTCATCCGGAAGGGCGAGGGCGAGGCGCACGCGCTCTGCACCAGCGAATACAGTGACATCTCGCCGTTGCGCGACGGCGAGATCGCGTTCTCCTCACTCGAGGGCCGGCCGAGCGGCATCTACTTCCAGAGGAGCGGCGAACTGCAAGTGAGTAGCCAAATACCAGACATCCGACGACGCCCTCAAGGCTCTTTCGGGGGAATTCACTCTGGGCTCCCCCGGCGACAATGGAGCCTTGTTGTCGCTCACTCGAGTGTACAGTAGCTGACCTCACTGTATATAGCCTATATATATAAGTGTGCTTCGGCTTCTTTTCAACGCGGTTTCTCATCATCTCCATCTCTGGTTTCCTTCTCCTCCATGTGATTGTGTGCCAATAGGACTGGGTCACAGCCACCGACATCCGGATCACTTTGGACCGTCTGAACACCTTCGGCGACGAGCTCTTCGGCGACGCCCAAGTACTGAAGTCCTACTTCTATGCCATCTCGGACATCGCGGTCGGTGCGCGCTGCAAGTGCAACGGACACGCGAGCAAGTGCGTCCCGAGCACCGGAATGCATGGCGAGCGCACGCTAGTCTGCGAGTGTCGTCACAACACGGACGGTCCCGACTGCGACAGGTGTCTGCCGCTGTACAATGACGTCAAATGGAAGACCGCAACGTCTACCGAAGTTAACGAGTGCAAAGGTAGGTTCAGGTTGTCTGTCTGGCTGTCCGTCCGTCGGTTTGTCACATCGTTAAACAGGATTTCCATCTGTCACCCATAAACGGGGCCGGCGGCGGGCGGTCCCGTTGTGCCGTTACCGAAGCCATTCCTTTCCCAGAAGATGATGTCGCGATGTCGTTTGCCGGACTTATGAGTGCTGCTGGCCAGTGCTAGTGGCAACTGGCGAATCAGTAGCTCGGGCGTGGGACTAGAGAATGGTTTGTGATCGTCAGGTAACCGCGCTAGGACTGGGTATTTTGCTAGGGCTCATCTGCCCCCAGGCGACAGGACGCCACTACTGGGACTACGGGCTCGAAACGAACAAGATCAGTGTCCAGGCCACGTCCTGGTACTACGTGAATTGTGCGCACCCACGTCGTTTTCTCACGCCTCGACCCGGCAGCTTCTGATCTAACAAATCTACTATTTTCAGCTTGCAACTGCAACGGCTACGCTGACAAGTGCTTCTTCGATGCGCAGCTCTTCAACCTGACCGGCCACGGCGGCCACTGTCTGGACTGCCGCGAGAACCGCGACGGCCCGAACTGCGAGCGCTGCAAGGAGAACTTCTACATGCGCGAGGATGGCTACTGCGTCCACTGCGACTGCGACCCGGTGGGCTCGCGTTCGCTGCAGTGCAACAGCCAGGGCAAGTGCCAGTGCAAGCCGGGCGTCACCGGAGACAAGTGCGATCGCTGCGACAGCAACTACTACCAGTTCGGCCCCCACGGCTGCCAGCCATGCGGCTGCGACCCGCGCGGCTCCTTCGAAAACACTCCGTCCTGCGATCCCGAGAGCGGCATCTGCTACTGCAAGGAGAACGTCGAGGGCAAGCGCTGCAACGAGTGAGTGGGCCAGTCATGTGGTGGTCTTGGTCCGATGAAGTCATCTTACGTCTTATTTCAGATGCAAGCCGGGATTCTTCAACCTGGACCTCACCAATCGCTTCGGCTGCACGCCCTGCTTCTGCTACGGCCACACCTCGGAGTGCCAGACGGCGCCCGGCTACTCGGTCGTCTCGGTCGCCTCCAATTTCAACAAGCACAAGGAGCGCTGGACGGCCATCGACCTGTACAACCGCGAGGTCGACATCAAGTACAACCAGTACAGCCGCAGCATCGGCACCACTGCCCAGGGCAACGAGTACGTCTACTTCCAGGCGCCCGAGCGCTTCCTGGGCGACCAGCGGGCATCGTACAACCGCGACTTGAAGTTCAAGCTGCAGCTGGTGGGCCAGGTCGGGCCGAGCACCAGCGCCAGCGACGTGATACTGGAGGGCGCCGGCACCAAGGTGTCGCTGCCGATCTTCGCCCAGAACAACGGCATGCCTGACCAGGGTGTCAAGGACTACTCGTTCCGCCTGCACGAGCACCGCGACTACCAGTGGCAGCCGAGCCAGTCGGCCCGCGGCTTCCTCTCGATCCTCTCCAACCTGACGGCGATCAAGATCCGCGCCACCTACTCTATCCAGGGCGAGGCGATTCTCGACGACGTCGAGCTGCAGACGGCCCATCGCGGCGCCGCCGGCCAGCCCGCGACCTGGATCGAGCAGTGCACCTGCCCCGAGGGCTACCTCGGCCAGTTCTGCGAGTCGTGCGCCCCCGGCTACCGGCACAGCCCGGCCCGCGGCGGACCCTTCATGCCCTGCATCCCCTGCGACTGCAACGGCCATGCCGAGATCTGCGACTCCGAGACGGGCCGCTGCATCTGCCAGCACAACACGTCGGGCGACAACTGCGACCAGTGCGCCCGCGGCTACTACGGCAACGCCCTCGGCGGCACCCCCTACGATTGCAAGCGCTGCCCGTGCCCCAACGACGGCGCCTGCATGCAGATCAACGGCGACACCGTCATCTGCACCGAGTGCCCCGTCGGCTACTTCGGCGCCCGCTGCGAGCAGTGCTCGGACGGCTTCTTCGGCGACCCCACCGGCATGTACGGCGACGTGCAGACCTGCAAGGCGTGCGACTGCAACGGCAACGTGGACCCGAACGCGGTGGGCAACTGCAACCGCACCACCGGCGAGTGCCTCAAGTGCATCCACAACACGGCCGGCAAGCACTGCGACGAGTGCCTCCCTGGCCACTTCGGCGACCCGCTCGCCCTGCCGCACGGCCAATGCGACCGGTGCTCGTGCTACCCGGCCGGCACGGAGCAAAACGAGGACGGGATCTCGCAGTGCGACCAGGTGACCGGCCAGTGCCACTGCAAGCCGAACGTGATCGGACGCGAGTGCGGCGAGTGCCAGCCGGGCTTCTTCAACATCATGTCCGGCAACGGGTGCGAGAACTGCATGTGCGACCCGATCGGCAGCTACAACTCGACCTGCGACAAGTTCACCGGCCAGTGCTACTGCAAGCCGGGCGTGGTGGGCCAGCACTGCGACCAGTGCGCCCTCTACCACTACGGCTTCTCCTCGGAGGGCTGCACCTTCTGCGACTGCGACGAGAGCGGCTCGAAGGGCTTCCAGTGCGACCAGTCCGGCCAGTGTCCGTGCAATGACAACGTCGAGGGCCGTCGCTGCGACCGGTGCAAGGAGAACAAGTTCGACCGCCATCGCGGCTGCGTCGACTGCCCGGCCTGCTACAACCTGGTTCAGGACGCGGCCAACGAGCACCGCGTCAAGCTGAAGAACCTCAGCGAGACCCTGGACGAGATCGCGCGCACCCCCGTCACCAACGACGACGAGTTCGAGGCCAAGCTGAAGACGGTGCAGGAGAAGGTGAATATCCTGCTGTCCGACGCCAAGTACGGAGCCGGAGAGGGCGGCCAGACCTACGTCGAGGTGCTGGACGATCTGCACAAGCGCCTGGAGAGCATCCGCTTGCACTTGGACAGCGCGGACGAACTGCAGGACTCGGCCAACGATGAGATCGAGAAGGCCCACCAGAACTACACGCATGCCCACGACATTATCGAGGCGGCCAAGCACGAGCTGCAGACCGCGCTCAACCTGCTGAACGACGAGGGCGCCCAGGCGCTGGCCAAGGCCAAGAACAAGTCGGTCGAGTTCGGCGTGCAGTCGGACCAGATCTCGGACATATCGCGGGAGGCGCGTGCTCTGGCCGATCGCCTGGAATCGGAGGCGCAGTTCGACCTGAAGAACGCCAAGGACGCCAATGAGGCGGTGGAGAAGGCGTACGAGCTGGCCAAGAACGCGATTAACTTGCAGCAGAAAGTCAGGTGAGTCTGAGAACTGCTTGAACTGCATGTAACCAGTGCTAATGATGGTAAAATACTCAAACACAGCGATGAGTTGCGCTCGGATGTGCGCCTGGAGCTGAACACGGTGAAGCAGTCGCTCGGAAACGTGGCCCAAACGACTAAAGAGGCACTGCGCAAGGCCAACGAGGTCTACGATGCTGCCTTGACGCTGCTCACGGACGTCAACGGACTCACGGCTCCCGAGATCGACATCATGAAGCTCAAGAAGGACGCAATGGCTGCCAACGAGCAAGTATGTAACCCATGGGACCCATGAGGCTACCGGAGGTAAACGATGTGTTAATTCCGTCTCTCTTTCCGATTCTAGGCCGACCGGTTGATCAAGCGTGTCAACGATATTTCGAACAGCAACGGCGAGATCTTCGCGGACTTCGATCAGGAGCACGAGTTGGCGGAACTCATCGTGGAGCGGTAAGTGGGCTGGCAGTGATATATATAGGAATCCGATTCTACCGCTTTCCCAACTCACTTTCACAGGGCCAACAACCAGAAGGAGGACGACATCGAGCTGCTGGCGCGTGCCCGCGAAGCCTTCGACAAGGCCACCAAAGCGGTGGAGCAAGGCGACAACACGCTCAAGGAAGCCAACAACACCTATCACACATTGGCCGGTACGTAACGCCTAAATAGTGAAAGTGGAACAGAAATAATTCAAACTCCCCACAGGTTTCCAATCGGACGTGCAGAAGTCGTCCGAGAAGGCCGAGCTGGCTCTGAAGACGGTGCCCAGCATTGAGAAGGAGATCGAAAACGCCGAAATGTTGATACGACAAGCTGGCGACGTGAGTCATCGTCTATAATATTAGATTTCCAGTGCTGAACTATATCTTTTTTCGGTTTTTGTCAGGCTTTGACTGGCGCCAATCAGAATGCGAACGAAGCTAAACTAAACGCTCAAGAGGCTCAGGAGAAATACGCTGAACAAGCATCGAAGGTAGGTGGTCTCGATCGATCAACAGGAAGTATTTGAATTCCAAATTTGGTTCTCCACGTTAGGATGCCGAGATTATACGCAAGAAGGCCAACGACACGAAGGTGAATGCCAGGAAGTTGCGCGAGGAGGCCGATCAGCTGAATCATCGTGTGCAGGTGACCGAGATCGATATCGGAAAACTGGAGGAGTCCTCCAGCAAGGACGACAATCTGGTGGACGATGCCAAGCGAAAGGTAAAACCATCAGTATGCAGAATAGTAAGAATTCACTAAGCGATTGCGTGCGTTTGTTTTAGGTCGGCCAAGCCAAGGCTGATACTCAGGAAGCCAAGAAGCACATCGACAAGGCTGTCAGCGAGTTGGCCGCCATCAAGGATGAGCTTGAGAACCTCAAGGACATCAACACCGACGATTTAGATAAATTAGGTGAGTTCGCACTTGTCGCCCTGGTCGCACTTGTTGTCACATTCACCCCATTTCATACGCCCTTCAGAGACCCGACTGGACATCGTCGAAGGGGAGCTGACCCGGGCCAATCTCACGGGACGCATCGACAAGTTCCGCGAGATGCGCAACATGCAGAAGAAGTGGATCGACAAGTACGAGAAGGAGCTGAGCGAGCTGGAGGAGGAGGTCCAGAATGTGCGCCTCATCTCCGAAGCCCTGCCCGACCAATGCTACACTCGCAATAGACTAGAGCCATAAGATATCGCGGAATGTCTTGTGAATATTTTGTAAATGTTCATTTTCAGCATTTAGCAATATTATCATTAATTTTAATGCCACAACAACACGTCGTACACGTCGATTTAACGAACAAATATCAGAAAGTCTATAGTTTTAAGCGATCAAAAATCTAAAATCAAAAAATTCAACTTGAATTGAAATAATATTTTTTGTTTTTTAAAATATATAAATTTTTTTTTATATATTGAAAGAACGATTTACTAAAACTACCAAAATATACGAAAATTCCATAGTGGTTTGCACACAAATTCATGATATCTTGTGTAATGTGCCTTGGCTAAAAACAATTCCTACTAATTGCATTCATAAACTGTATTATATGTGACAATTGTAATTTTCTGCCTAAAATCTGTCTAAAATCGAATACTAAATAATTATTGCAAAATGAATACAACATAATAATCGCAATCTAATTATATATATATAAGTTAAATTTTAATTGAAATTTAGCGCCAATTCTTACTTAACATTTAAGATGAATTCAATTACAAGCTTTCAAATGTTGTACTTCCATGTGCCAAACAAGTTTAATTAATTTTATTTAAGGTTTAACAAGAACACAAATAAAATAAACCTTCATTTCTGTCAAGTGTAAAAATGCACCCTCACTTTTTCAATTATCACTAACACACCCTTTTCACACCATCGTCACTCTAACATACTAAACATGCATCTACCTTCCTCCCTCATCAGTAGACAGTACGAAACAGCCGTTTGCATTATCTGTATAAAAAGGCCTTATCAACGGAAATTTCTGTTCTTTATGTTCATACTCAGAGGAACGTCGGAAAGCTCATTGTTGAAAATCCGCCGATATGCAAAGAGATGGTTCTGTTCGAGCGAAGAATCATCATTTTAACCATCTCCTTGAACTGACTCGACTCCTGGTACCACTCGCAATCGTACCATGCAAAGTGCAACATCTCACTCTGCAAGAAACCAAATATTTGCTTTGAGTTCCATCCGAAATCGATGGTAATGGTAGAACCTCGTTGGTCAATTGCTGTCCATTGTAACAAAAAATAAAAACTTCATATATGACGGCCACCGTGTAGATACACATTTTCACGAAAATCCCCATATCTGATTGCTAGAAAATGATCAGTAAGTATGTAAGACAAAATTGAAAGAAGCTTCCACTCACCTACCCGACATTAGCGACAAATAGTACCATGCCCAAAATGAACAGGAGCATGCAGACCTGAACCAAGCTGATCATATAGTACAGTCCGTCTATCTTTTGATAGTAACTATTGTAGATTAGAAAGTGTAAATTTCGTGTGTCGTGAAGGATACTATATATATACTGGAAAGTTCGCTCGAAATGCTGAATGCAGTGTCGTAGGTAAACAGATCTCTGGGCGGGAGGAATGGAAGGATGTGTCGAGTAACGAATAAGGACCGACAGTATACGAAGCAAGAACATTCCATGATTTGCCAAAACCACAAAAATCCCATTATAACTAATGGCACCTAGAAGAAACACAATCATTGTCTACTACTTCAATAAATATTTACCCACCGAATGAATCTATGCAAACTTCAGAGCCCACAAGTATGTACTGCAGTTCGTAGAAAGGAAATTCAAAGCCCTTTGACTCCCATTTCGGAAACACAGCCGGTAATGCTTTAATTCGATCAATGAAAACGAGCTATAGTAAGCAAGGAATATTCGAAGATTCTCACGTGTTAGAACTGTGTAGTTCGCGGTGCCAACTAGTCGCAATAACCAAGCTCAAGTTCATCACTATCTGAAAACGAGTCAATTCCCATGATTGACTTGAGATATCCATGATATTTTCGAATATCAGTTCTGAAAGCATGCAAATCAGATGTGAATATTCTAGATATTGACATGATTGCAAATAGAACGACGATCACCCATTTGAAATATCTCCAATTGACGTATAAGCTTTCCACTGAGTACCGTGTCCAAAAGATCGTAGAGCTCACGTTTCAGGATTAGAACAAATAGAAGTTTTGATATAGACATGACGGCATTAATTACTGAACAAATACACTGTTAAAAGACTTAGTGCATTGTGTCAAATACGGTTCAGTAAATAGATGAAATAACCTCAACATAATCCTCAAACGGGGCGTTGTAATGTCGCATGATGAAATTGTACTGGCCGTACAAACCAAATCAGCGAGGACCACAAGTAAAATAGGCAAGCTAAGATCAAATAAACATTCACTATGTGATTTTGGAATCTATTTCGGTTACAATACATTTTAAGAGAATCTTTAAATCGACTGGGACCTGAAAAGTTGATACCCACAGCTAGGCCAGATACTCTGGTTTCTCGTAGAGCTCTCCTATTGCGCCTTTCTGCCTCGTCAAATATTTTTTTCAAGTTCTTTGCCATAGTTTTGTCTTTTCTTCGATTCCACAAACAATCCAAAGGTTTATATTTATATCTTGGCTCAGTTTGAGACGACGTCCTTTCAAGACTAGCCGCGATAAACCTACTGTACGCATTTTTCTATTTATTGAAAAATCAGCTGGATACTTGAAAATTTCATCATCAAAAATTGAATAGTGCATTCACAATATTTCACAAGTTATAAGTATGATGATACTGCGAATATAAACATATAATTACAAATCCTAATTACAAGCTATTCCGCTAAATGTTAACTTTAATATTAAAAATTAACAATGCGAATTTCCGAATGACAATGCATTTTTAAAACTTTTGTGCAATATAGAGTATTGTTATAGTATATGCGTGTAATATTCTTTACTTATAGGCGAATTTGGCTAATACCATAGTCTTGTGTGGGCTCTTGATCATCATTGATGATAGACAACGTTTGATCTGAGTTAGCAATGAATATAGAAAAGGCTGATTCTATCAGTCGGTATCAGCACATATAACATAACATTTATTATGAAACTTAGGAAATTGTAATTCTATAATATTTCTCTCCGCCTATTTGACCTACTAGATGAATATAAATGGACAGTGCTTTGTAATACTTTATTGTAATCATATGTTACTTTTTAATTTTTTCAATTAAATTAGCAACAGTGCGAATCTTCCAAGGCCTCCTTAAACAACTCATATATCACATATAAAGTCGGTAGATTCATGGTTGAAAATTCTCCGATACTTAAGGATATGCTTCTGCTAGAGCGAAGAAACATAATTTTCACCATCTCCTTGAATTGATTTGACTCCTGGTACCACTCGCAATCGTACCATGCAAAGTGCAACTTCTCACTCTGTAAGAAATTTAATACTTGGCTTCACTCCATCCCAAATCTTTGTATTTCTCTCACTAGAACCTCAGTGGTAAAACTTGCAATCCGGCGGCCATCATTTAAAAACAAATTTTAATAAATACTTTCATATCCGATTGCTAAAAATAGAGTAGTTTACATACAGGTGTATCAACTGGAATTGTGTTTAAAAGGGAACAACAACTCACCAATCCGATGTTAGCCATAAACAGCACCATTCCCAGAATGAAGAGACTAATAACGACCTGAGCCAAGCCGATAACATAGTATATTTTGTATATTTCTTTATAATAGCTGGTGTGGAGGGAAAATATATATTCACCTGAATGTTCGCTGGAAATGTTGAATGCAGAATTGTTTTATATACTCAACGTAGAGAGGTAAGTCGAAGCGCCCACAAATATGTACTGTTTTTCGTAGAAAGGAAATTCGATTCCCATTTCGGGAACACGGCCGGAAATGCTGAGACACAACAAACGAAAACAATTACACAGCGAGGAAAGGTGAAATTTTGTTAAAGCTTATCTTACATGCGACAATTGTGTAGTTCGCAGTGCCATAGTATTGATGATAGGAATTGATAACCACACTACTAAAAATGTACCAGCCACCTATTGTCAGACTTGCACATATGCACAACATCAACGCCCGACGAACTAAAATCCATGATTGATTCAGGATACACATTACTTCGTGGTATATCTTGACTTTATATTGTATTTCTGCAATTATGAAAGAAGCAGATTAAGTACTTAGTAATGCTTAAAAATTGAAAATTATCGAATATCTCGAATATCTCTAACTGCCGGTTAAGTTGCCAGTCTGAGCCGAATGTAAAAGGTCATAGAGCTGCGGTTGCACAAATAGGCAAAGTATCATTTTTATCATCGAAATTAAAGCTTGAAACGCCTTACAAATGCATTGAAATCATTATTTTTGCATGGTATCAAAGTAAATATTGTGAACAATAGATATCACCTCAGCATAATTCTCAAACGACTCATGAAAGTGTCTTGCTACGAAGTTGTACTGACCATACAACCCAAATGCGGAAAATACCACGATTATGATATTCAAACTGAAAGTAATGATTAAAATAAGTGATTATATATGATTGCATTGCAATTACTAATTAAGATAGTTCCTCAAACGACTGGGGCCGGATACATTTATGCCTAATATGAGACAGATGACCTTGTATTCCCTTAGTATTTTCCTGTTGCGGGTTTCTGCTGCATCTAATTTGTTTATTTAGTTGATGGCCATTTTCTTATTATTTTCTTATTGTCCCAATATGATTGTGTATCGCGTCTGAACATTCCTTCAAAACTAAATCCTATACATCTATTTAACAGCTCTATTTAAAGAATAGAATAGTACACGAGTTGCTTTACTTATAATTACAAACTCGGCCACTACATAAGTTTTTTTTTAAATTTCGAATGACTTAATTATTTAACAAATGGATGTGAGCGCCATTTTTGAATTTCGTCTCGAGATTTCGGCTTTTTAAACTTATAACTAATTCCGCCGGAAGTCGATGACTCTTATCAAAAGTTGAGATCTAGCAAAACCACGTATAAATGGCAACATCAACAAGTGATTTCACAGAATAGCATAGAATACGTTGATATGTAGAAAATGTTAATAACAGGATAATTACTAAGTGGTTAGCTCGAAGTCGAAAAATTAATGGATCGAAGAAAACAATTATATAGTTTTTACCTCGACTGTTGGTTTTAGTTTTATTGTAACTTCCCTGGATTTTACACAAATTGCGAGCATTAAGAACACCAAAAACATCAGTCGACATGAATGGCAATAGATGATTTGTTTTCGTTACTTTCTCTCTCTCTCTCTCTCTGGCTATGTTATGATATGCTGCCGTTCGTGTCAATTGTAATCAGCTGTTATTAATATCGCTCTAGAAAGTTAGAAAATACCTATTCATAAATAAAAACATTGTATATTGCAAATTCATCGAACAGTTCTTATCTAAATAGTCAATAGACAACACAGTCATGAACCTAGAACTGCCGAAACAATTTTGCAAAACAAATCCAATTGTGTTTCTCGACATCAGCATAGGAAATGAATTTGGTAAGTGCACGTTGCAATACACCGCCCCTCAAGAACACCGGTCTAAGATTGATTTTCTTGATAGCCGGCCGAATTATAATAGAGCTGAGGAAAGACGTGGTCCCCAAGTCAGCGGAGAATTTTCGTGCACTCTGCACTGGAGAACGAGGCATCGGTCAGCTCGGGAAGCCGCTGCACTACAAGGGCATATGCTTCCACAAGGTCATGCGCGTGTTTGTGGCATACAGTGGCGATGTTGTGAACAACAACGGCACCAGCGGGGAGAGTATTTACGGCCCACTGTTTGAAGATGAGAACTTCGTGCTGCCGGTACGAGGGATTTATATAAGAATCGTCCAATCATCTGACATCTGACACAAAAATAACTCTTCTACAGCACGAAGAAGGTGTCGTCAGCATGGCCAACTATGGAAAGCCAAATACGAATAACTCGCAATTTGTTATCACCACTGTGGACTGCGTGAATCTGAATGGAACGAATGTAGTTATCGGTAAAGTACTCCGTGGGCTAAGCATACTTTCTGACATGGAGCAGAACACTACGGACGACGGTCAGCCGACACAGGTTTGTTTTCGTACTGTGAAAGTATGACTCGCGACTTACTTTCATATGTTAATGTAGAAGATAGTCATCACTGACTGCGGGGAGATACATCCGGGAGAGGATTGGGCCATCGCTGATAATGATGAAACTGAGGACAAGTTACCGCCTTATCCTCAGGATTGGGAGAATAAAAATCAACTGTTTACAGTGTGTAACAAGTCATTTCTACCATTCGATCTGATTAAAATGAATAACTCATTTTCAGAGTGATGCCATGGTCGATATTCTAATTGGAATTCGCAACGCGGGAAACCATTTCTTCTTTCAGAAGCGTTACTATGAGGCACGGAGAAAATATCGTAAAGCAAATAGATACTACTTACATCTGCGAAAGCAATATCAATGGCAGGAACTAAATAAGCGGGGTGACACCGACGAGGATATTCAGAAACTGAATGCATTCGCTGTTGTCAATAATGTGAATATGGCGACTGCAGAATTAAAATTATCAGAATATGAGAATGCAAAATATTTATGTACAGAAGTAAGAAATAATTGAAATTATTCCAACTAAACTGCTTTAATTTCAATTTAAATTTTTATTTAGGCTTTAAACATTGACCCTCACCATTACAAAGCGTATTACCGCCGAGGTCAGGCACATACCGGACTTAAGAATTATGAGGAAGCCATAGTCGATTTAAAGAAAGCCCATGAGTTGTTTCCAGATCATAAGCAAATACTCAACGAACTAAATTATGCGAAGAAGTTGCTTTCGGAATACAATCGTCAACAAATGGATGCACTTAAGAATCTCTTCAAATAATACCTGCAACTTCAATCTCATAAGTATTCAATTGCGACCTGGGAAACTCCTCCAAGCAGTGAATGTTGTTATCTAATGTTTTAAACCGTTAAATCTGTGAATGCTAGAATAGTAGGTTGAATAGAGTTAACTTGGACTTTCCTGAATTTTGTTTATACTTCCTAGCACATGTACAATGTTTAATATCTAAAATGAAGACAACTTTTGGATATGTGGTAGCCTCAATTCTAGAAATTGTATAAATTTGAATTTTTAATTGGAAATCATTCCATTTTTATTTAGACTTGAAATGTTTGTGGCTTTTTAACATAATTTTTTAACTTTTTATTATAACAGTCCCGCGACGTGGAACACGAAATTAACGAGTTCTAACTAAATTTTATTTAACAGAACGTGAAATAATGCATAACCCTAAATTCATACATAAAAAAATAACCTTAAGGGTAGACAGATTTTAGTTATTTAAATTAAAAATACAATTAAAATTTGTTTTGCAGAACATCATTTCAAAAATGTAACTTCATTTCATATTTTTCGTAGGAAATTAATCAAGTTAGTTTTTTCAAATTTTCTAAGCGTTTTGTTCGTTTACTAACACAAGAGTGTTAATTATAATTAAAAGTACTGCCTACATTCTGAGCTGAGCATAATACAAAGTTCATATTTGTATACTTTTTTGTCCATTACTAAATCAAACATTAATACTAAGTTGTCACATATAAGCTTTCTAAATGTTAAATTAGACATTTCATAAATTTGTCACAATATCGCTGCTTTCCACGCGATTCATGGACGCAGCACCCGCTGAGTAACTCTTCATGCTGATCTCCATATTGTTCAGAGCGCTCGAAACATGATATAAATTCTCCGACAGCACAGCATAGACCTCGAACAACTCCGAGTCCGATTTTGAGACAATAAATGCTTCTGTTTGAGAATAGAAACAATTCATCATATAAAAGTTCCCGCGTAAAACCCTTATGATGTCACCTACCTGTGCGATCCTTCATAACATTTTGAGCGTAGGCATTCAATATGATAGTCAATTCATCACAGTTGTGACGACTATCCATACTGCTGTAGCTGAAGATGGTCAAATTGGGATTTGATGAGGTCAGTTGTGACATTCGCTTGTATTGGCGAACATGAGCAATGGCCGTTGACCACTTCTGCGCCTCGATCAACTCCTGCAGAGTGCTCTCGTACTCGGATCTATCCATAGGTAAGCCAGGCGAAGGAGTAGGTGTGTGTTCGCCTTCGGTCGATGTCGATATATCTAGGGATTCAAGTTCAGACTCGCTGACACTGCGCACAAGAGCGTCGCGAACCAGAGCATATAAATCGGATATGTCATTCATCTGAAATAAATCGACGACATATGAAGGTATCAGTTGACCAGAAAAATGGGGTGTATTGCATACGTTTTCGTTTAATCTAAAGTGATTGACGACGTTGGAGGAGATCTTGTGATTCGATTCTATAAGCAGCAAAAGCTGAAACATAAGTTTATAAAGAGAACGTCCCAAGTCGAGCACCACCTCAGCAGAGGCAGGATCGAAGGGCATGTAGGCGATGCTAGTCGAGCTGGTGACTACGTCTAGGCCAGCCGCAGCGGCATCCACTTCGTTGAACAGCGAGAGCTTGCAGGATGTCTTTACAGCATCCAAACACTATAGAAAGGAAAAGGGAATCAACCATTAACAAGCTTAGAATCGAAATAAATTCACATTTCATCACCTCTAGCACTTGATCCTTGCGATCGAAGAAGGTCTCCAAGTGTTCCTGCACCTCGAGCACATTGAAACGCAGAGTCTCAAAGAGTCGGGGCGTCGTCGGCTGCGTCTCATGGCACCACACGCGCGGTGGATCCGCCCGCGAGCTCAGCAGGTCCGTGAATAGCGAGATTCGATTGCCCAGCTGGGAGCCGATGCCGGTGAAGAACTTCTTCGACTCCTTCGAGATGCTTATGGTCTTCACAGTCAACTCCTTGATCAAGCGATACAACTGCAGCAGTAGCTCTGATGTGTGGGTCGACGGCTGATTGATCAACATCGCCTGCAGCTGCTTGCGCCAACTCTCCTCGGCCTCGTCGCGTATGGGGGCGCCGAATCGAATGCCGGGCAGGTGGGGCGAAGCATTGCAAGGAGTGATGTCGCCCAAGTCGCCGGCACTGGAGCCGCTGGTGTCACTGCGTGACACCGAATTCCGTCGACGTCGCTCACGCAAACTCAGCGAAGTCGGTGGGCCGCCTTGGAAGGCGGACTTGATGAACGATTGCCGGTGATCTTCATCAATTGGAGATTCCGATTCCGCCTCCTCGTCCGATGAGTCGTCAGCGGTTTGACGCTTACGCTTACTCAAAATCGGCGTCTTATCACTGAAGCTGTCCTCCAGCGCCGATGAGTGACCGCCCTTGATGGAGCCGCCACCCATCGCGCTGCCGCACGTGAGGCGCTCCTCATCGCCCTCGAAGAGCGGACGTCGCCGGACGCCCCAATTGAAGTTATCGGTGGATTCGCCGGCAATGCTATCCTCGTACTCAAGGAAATCGAAGTCCTTGAAGACAGTGAAGTCCGGCTGGCCGTCGTCGCGACGAGAGCCGCTACTCAGGTCACCCTGAGGGCCGGAAGTCTCCTCGGTCGACGAGGCGGCCGACGATTGGCGCTCCATGAGATCCGAGGACTGGCTGAAGATGACCTAGAGGGCGGAGGCAGAGGAAAACATGCAAACATGAGTTACTTTGGCTATTCTTTGTTGTCGACAAAAGAAGAGTGATATTAATAATTCGAAGACACAAAACGACTAAACAGTTGAAATTGATAAACAGATTGCGCTTACACTTTGTCTGGTTGCATTGGATCCAAAGAAAAAGGACGCGCTAAATGACTAATTATAAAATGCAAAACAAACAGAGAAAAACAAAAGAAACAAGTGTAAACACCCAGGACGACACATGCACATTCATATAGTATGGATTGTTATTGTATTGGTGGTAGTGGATGTGATGCAAGTTGTCTAACTGGGAGATCGTGCGATCGAGTCAAATAAAATCTCAACTCAAAATGTACTAAGTTAAGAGTGCAAAGGTTAGGTGCAGGTAACATAGGCTCATACAACAAAGCTCTAAACATAGATATGTATAGATGTCCACCATGTCGTATACGCGACTTTCGTTCCGAAACTCTGAGGACGGTTTTAAGACTTAACAACGTGCTGGAATCTGTACTCCAATAATGGGATTCAGTTTTTTTGTATCATGTTTGGTGCTTTTTAGGGAAAACAAATAGTTTATGAAACATAAAGTGTGATGCAGAAACAAATAGGTAAAAACTGAGATGAGAAATTCCGACAGTTAAAGTAAGTAAAGTAAAAAAGTGTAAACAAACAAAAAAGGAGGAAACTATAATGAGACGATTAAATAATTGCACAATTATGTTAATTTTTGGTTTTGTTACCTTGGAGCAGATGGAGTTTATGAAATCATCCTAAACACAATTTTGATATGAAAGTAGAAAATATTAACACATGAAAAAGAAAGAAAAACGTTTTTTGAGTAACAGGGTTCGGTCGATGGCTGATTGGGATGGGTTTTAAATGTACAAGGAAGATGATATATTACTCATATTGTGTGTATATTTATAAAGAATCGAGGAGAATTCGCATGCAGTTACTCCAAAAAAACCCCCTTGAAAGTAGAATCGAATTGAATTAAATGGAGGAGGAGGGAGGGCGATGAAGGAAACATTTCAATCAAACACTTTTGTAAATAAACATCGGGCGAGTCGTGGTTCGTTCAGCCCAAGAGAAACGACCGCACACACAAATGCACTCCACTTACCGAGGGCGATTTCGGCAGGCCAACCCGCTGACCACACGTAGTCAGCAGGTTGACCAGGCACTCGCGCACCCTGCCCTGCGACATCCACGGCCGCTTCCAGCCACTCTGCGGTGCCGTGTCCGCAGGCGAGAGGCTGGCGCTGCGACGCGGCGAGTTCGGGGTTCCCACGCTGACCGCCGACTGTTGTGGGTGGCTCGCACTGTTGCCGGGGTTGTTGCTGTTATAGTGCTGGCCGGCCGGATTGCGAATGTGCGCCTGGTGCTGCCCACCGCCGCCCACGTGGCTGCCCACCACAACGCCCACCGCACTCAACACCGTTGAGGTGGTGCTGGACGTGCCCTGGTGCGAGGCCGTCGACATGCTGGCTGCCGAGGAGTGGTTCGTGGAGTTCGTCGGGGGATTGTGAAGATTGCTCTCCTCCGATTTCAGCAGAATGCGCCGTCCGATAAGCGGAGTTTGGGAGACGTCAAACGTGAATTCCATAGTCCGGCCGGCCAGCTCCTTCTTGCAGAACATGTCGGAGTCCGGGTAGGTGCCGTAGAAGGAGAACGAGAGTCCGATGCTCCCACCCTCGCTGGGCGGGACGACCTGCAGCGACGAGCTGCGAGTGACAATTAGTTTGAGAATTTTCAATGCGTCCTTCCAATTGGGCGTCTGAAAGGGAAGAAGCGAAAGCAATTAAAAGGAACGGATCATAAATCAGAAATCAGCTCATGATTCAATGGAACTCCGATCAACTGTTGCACTTACGTCCAAGTATTTGCCGATGGCCCGCAGTAGATCACTGTTAATTGTTTGGGCCTGAGGCGCCGACAGATCCACGTAATGCAGCATGCAGTGAATGACGTTCAGCACCGGCACCTGAATCTGCTGCGGGCCCTTTTCCAGCACCTCGATGAGGAAGGCCAGCATGTGCAGGCCCATGTGGGCGTACGTGTCGTGGAGATACTTCACCACACACTTTGTCCACTGGAAGGACTCCTTGCAGAAGGTTTTGCGGCTGTACAGGGTCATGACGGTGCCGAGATTCTCGAGCTTAGCGCCCAGTTCCGAGGAAACCTGAGCGATGTTCTCGGCACTGCGTATGCAAATCTCGTTGGCGTCCTCGTAGTGCAGCAGCATGTAGGGCAGCAGGGAGATGACGTTCATGGGGAATGCGCAGCTCTGGGTGGGGTCACAGACGGGCAGGCTGAGCAGGGGCGCGAGCTGGGAGAGCAGGGTGATGGTCGGCTCGTATGTGGCGGTGTGCGTGCATCCCTATGGATGCGGAGAAGGGTTGGTAAAAACAATTCAATTACAAAGTCCGGATGAAACACAGAGTGTTCGCACCGCTTCACAGAAATCGCAACCAAAGCTCACCTTCAGCAGTAGGGCATGTACGCCGGGGTATCCCGCCCACTTCAATTGTTGTTGCAGTTTTTCGACCTTGTCGCGTGCATCCGGCCGATCCAGGGGCAGACGATGCAACACTCGTGTCAGCAGTCGCAGAGCCAGCAGGAATTCGTGCTCGTAGTCACTCTCCAGCAGGGAGACTGACAACCAAAATAGTTGAGCCAAAATTGTCATTTTGTCATCCTGCAAATGGAATCAGTTCGAAATTTTAATCTCTTCTGGGAATAACTGCATCTCCAGGTGGTTCGGATGCACTCACCTGAGTAGCGGTGTCACCGAGCATTTTCAAACTCTGAGCGCTGCGCGAACGTGACAGGGCAGAGCCGCCAAATTTCGAGACGTTCCGTTCGATGTCGATGCCGGACGCCCGGTTGCGAAGCTCCACTGCAATGTAATCAATTTAGAAATAAATAAAACACACATTTATTTGAAAGTCCCATTCAGTGGCTCAAATCGACCACATTCCTACCTTGCTTGTCGCACGGCGAGTTCGTCGCCTTTCGGGTACAGTACGATACCGAGTAGCTGGTACTCCTCGCATGGCTCGGCATCGAGAAATTCGGCGACTGGGGCGCCGCTCCCGACGGCGACTTTTTTCCCGGTAACATCGAGTTCGGTCCGCCGTCCTTGTTGTTCAGATTGGGGGTGCTCTTGAAAATGTCCTTCATCACGTCGAGCGGACGGAAATCGGAGTCCAGACTGTCCACAGCCGCCTCGAGGGTCAGCAGCAGCTCGGTCACATAGCCCTGCATGTCTTCGCCCTGCTCGGCCACGGTCTCGACGAGGCGCGACAAAATGTCCGAGAGCATTCGCGAGTTGATGGGGACGTTGAGGGCGCGGAAGATTTGCAGGCAACGTCCGGCGTAGTGGCGCGAGGAGCAGCTGAGGCCCAGTTGCAGGGCCGTCTGCGCCCAACGTTCGGCGATTCGCGCTTGTGGATAGCTGTCGGCGAATACTTTGACCATGTGCTTGAGGAAGCAGGTGAGTTGCTCGGCCGACTTGATGCTCCAAACTAGAAGTGAGGGGATCCGATTGAAAGACGATTTATTGATTTGATTGATTCATTTTATCTCAACCGCAACTACCTTTGGCCGTCATGTCCTCGTAGTTCCAGAGTGGCTGGCAGGTGTCCTGCGACAGGAACTTCAACAGGCTCTTGATGACGTGCGAGATAGGCATCGTCGGTCCAGGCTGGGGTGGTGCGTTTTCGTCGGCAATGATCAGAGGAACTTCGGAGTTTTCGGAGGTGTTTGGATTGATTTGCAGATTTCCTGAGTTCGGGTATATTTGCTGTGTTTGCTGCTGTTGTTGTTGTTGTTGTTGTTGCTGCGGGGAGGTTTGGGCCTGAATCAAAGGCGGCAACTGTTGTAAATTAGAGTGCTGTTGTTGCTGTTGGGCATGTTGCTGCTGATTGCCTCCTTGCAACATGACTTGTTGATTGATATGATGGTGAGCGAGAATTTGAGTATTTTGCACATTGTTGCTGTTGCTGGCAGCTGCAGCCGATGTTGCCGAAGTTTGAAAGTTATTGGTTCCAGTCAAATGCTGTTGTTGTTGCTGCTGCTGCTGCTGCTGCAGGGGAAAATGGATGGCATTGGCGTTGCCTACAACGGGATTGATGTTGCTCACATTCAGCAGGTAGCTATCGAATTCCTGGTGAGATTCTACAGGTGGAGGGACAAAATGAGGAGAGACAAAGACGAAGCTATTAATTTTAGTTCATGACATCGTAAATCGTAACAAGGGACTTCAATTCCCTTGCTTCCCTACTCCAATGGGTTGCTTGGGCGAGCGGACGTTTACCTGTGAAATTGTTGTTGATTACAGGAAGCGCCGGAACCGTCAGACCGAGATCCAACTTGGTCGTCTCGCTGTTCAGGAGGATGCGAGCCACGGTCAGGTGGTCGTTGTGTTCGGCCAGCACAATCTGAAATGAGGAAAAACAACCAACAACCACCATAGTTGTGACAAATCCTACATGATTACAAATTCAACCGGACACCCACCAGTAGGTTGAGACACAACTGCTTGCAGTGCTCGCGCACGATGACACGTGTGTGGTCCAGTCCCAGGAACAGGATGTGCAGCATCAGAGGCAGATGCAGGGTCCAGTCGACCCCGGGTATGCCGTCGACGACGATGTCAGTGAGCAACATCACGGCCACGTTGCAACTGGAGAAGGGAAAGAAATGAGAAACGAGAGCCAAATTAAGAAAGCTGTCACTCGATAAGTCAGTCAACGCACCGGTGGAAGCCGCTGATCGGGAGGCTGACGTCGGGCAGGAACTCGGTGAGCGGGGCGAAGTAGCCGCCGTACTCGGGCATGGGCAGCGGGTGCGGGGCGGTGGGCGGCACGTCCGCCGAACGCAGCTCCACGTTCTCCTCCTGCCGCAGCTGTAACGAGCAAGGGTTCGGGCGTGCGTGAAGACGACGACAACGACAACAACGACGACGAGGAAGATATCGGCGGTTCGACCTACCTCGGGATCGTTCACCAAGATGTCCTCGGGGCGCGGCAGAATCGAGGGCCCGGAGGCGGCACGGATTTTGTCGGCTCCTCGCGGCGGCCGGCTGCTGGACTGGGTGAAGGCGCGAATGCCGCTGTCTGATTTGCATGTCCTGGAGGAAGATGGAAGGAACGATTTGAGAATGGAAATAATGAAATATGAATTTAAATGGGAGCGCCTTGAAATATTTTAACTTCCGAATTCCGTGTATGTGTTTTCATTTGGCCCGATTGGTTCGGCGAATGCACTGCCATTAGATTTTCCACGACATCAACGTTTGCAGTGCCATATTTTAATTAATTAAATGCTGCCAGTTGAATGCAACACAAACAGACCATGATATGATTCAAAAATAAGGTTCGCCCCTCCCCGATCCAACTCACCACACCCCAGCCCAGCGAACACCTAACACCCATCGCTAGCTCACCGCTTGCGACCGCTCGTGGACTGAAAATCATAATTAGATTTCAATTAGTTCGGCACTCACCCCGTTTTAATTGGATCCTCGCCGCTGTGGCGCTTCGTGTGTATCGTACCCTTCTCCACCGCCAAGTCGTGGATGCGAGAGTCGTTAATGCCCACTGCTTGTCCTACTTCCCCATGTGAAATAAATGAGACAATGAGAGAGGGAATGAGAGAGAGAGAGAGAGAGAGAGAAAAGGGACAGTTTGAGGAGGATATTTAGTGCAAGGATAACAGGAAAATACGATTAAAATTCGAGCTCTGGCATTCGATCGGGTTTTGCGTCTTGGTAATGCCTCGAGAAGGACCACGAAGGAGGCTGAATAGGAACACCAGAGGGTTTCTGATATGAAGTTCTTATCAGAAACCAGATTTAAGATTTCGCTATGAGCTGCACTTAGCAAAAATGATTTTTTGCTGTCAATGATTTTTTGTTGTTTTTAATTCATTTAATAAAATTCACTTAATAAAATTAAGTACTCCCGTTTGCGAACGGGACGACAGGAGTTTTAATAATGCAATAAAAGTAAATGAATTAAATCCAACATTTATTGCATTATTAAAACAGATACGCAACACAAACACCTTCACACACCTACACCTGTACACGAACACATAGAGCCAACTACATACCGTCTGCCGAATGACTGGAGGCCTTTCGCATGCTCGTTAACCGGTAAAATGGCGGCGTTTCCGTTCGCTCAATTAAACAGTTGAGGGTCTCCACCGTCTGCAGCTCCGCCATCAGCTCGTCGAGCAGGCGGTCGGGGCAGGTTCGAGCGAGGTAGAGGGCCACACGTTTCGCCTGTGAAAACACGTAAATCCATGAAGCCATAAAGCATCGCCAGCACACAATACGACACGTAGTAATATCGCTCGTCAATCGTTCCGAGCGCAATATTAATTAATAATTAATGGGAAGGGACTGCAGAAGCAGACTCACGTAGGGCAGGAGCTCGTTGGGCGCCATGCCGGACATGATGACCAGGTAGCGCAGGATGACCTTCAGATTGTTTGGCCAGAAC
Organism: Coelopa pilipes; assembly: GCA_947389925.1. Lineage (NCBI taxonomy): Eukaryota > Metazoa > Arthropoda > Insecta > Diptera > Coelopidae > Coelopa > Coelopa pilipes. The sequence goes on along the minus strand of OX376699.1, from coordinate 37,694,660 downwards.
TGGCACAGTGTCCCCCACAGCTCCTCAATGTCGCGCGGGTGCGAATCCGAAAACTGAGCCAAATAAAAAAAAATACAATATTTCAAGTCAAGGATATTTTTCTCTCCTTATACACTTTCTAACACACAACTCCATCGAAAGGGGCTGTGCAACAAAAACTGAAATTCTGCGAAATGTTTTTCAACGACAGGAACACAAATACTGCGAATTGTGTTTTGCACAAAAATAGCAACTTTACATACCTTGGCCGTGATGTAAAACAGATTATTTAAGATCATTTCAGTGGCCTCTGTCGAGCCGGTGCCCTCGCGGCGGCCACGGGTCCCGGAGTCCGGGAAGTACTGTGGAGGAGAGGAGGAAATAGGGGTCAATTAAAGACTAAACTAAGAGTGCTGACAGAAAATTTGCTAAAATCCTGAAAATTCTATCGAGTTTTAATAGACCTCGATGGTCTTCGCTTGTGGGACTGACTGGAAGGCAAGAGGAACGGAAATGAGCGGATGCAGAGAAACACAATTAGAGTGTTCCATGTCTCGGCAAGACACATGATACCAAGGACGCCCTGCGACCCGACAACCCGAGTCCTTCGACCCCTGCTCCTCTCAAAGGCAATCGTCTTCGCTTTCGAGATTCTGGGGTCGATTGCGATAAGTTCCAACAACTTGACATTACGTTGACGTCGGCAATGATGACAAAGAGACGATGAGCCGAGTGGAAAAAAACGCAACTGGGCCACAGGAAACACCATTGCGGTTTCCGTTCACGCCATCCGCCCACAGTCGCACACAGCCACAGACATAAGAACAGATATATATGCTTATGGAGACAGCTAAAGAACAACGACCAAAGGGAGGGAGCGCGGGGTTGGCCAAAATGAATGGTATGAAAGGAGACAAGTATTATTTACCATGATGTATGACAAAGGAGTGGCCGGCGGCACGCTGGTGGCCACCAGCTCCATGTTGTGCAGCCAGGGCAGGAGGCACTGCAGCAACAGCGTTCGCACATCCTCGCGGGCCGTCTGGAAACGATGCGTGATTTCTACAACAACAACAAAAGGCGAAAATTAAATAACAGCACATATACATTATATACATCAAGACACATTCGCCACATATGTATGGGGAACTGAAATGAAATCGGGAATCGAAGCGAGGGCACAGGACAAACAATATAAATTGAGACAAATTGCAACAGGAATGGAAGCGGCAACGACTACGACAACGGCGACGGCGACAGTGAAGACAGCGGGGTCGTGATCGGACGACGGGATGTGCTTACCAGAGAACATGGACATCGTGAGCTCGGGCCGCAACTGGGCCAGTTGTTTGGACAGGAACCCCTGCGAGCGACAGTAGGCGCTGCTCAGAAGGACGTCCAGGGTGCCCACGTTTTCGTTCTCTGCAAAGAGAAAGTGAAACAAACACATTGAAGTTATTGGGAAAAGAAATTGCTTTAAAAATGATCCATACTAAAGAAAAATATTGAAACCCCAATAAAAATTGTCCATACTAATTAAAAACATTCCAACCCAAATTAAAATATTCCCTACTAATGTAGGGCTAAATTAAATTACTTGAATTAAAGGAGCTTAAAATTGAGATAGGAACTCAAAGAGAAGGATTAAATGAGGGAGAAAGAGAGAGAGAGAGAGAGCGGTTGGGAACCCACCAGCAACAATTGTTGCCGCTGCCATTTCAATCACGAGCAGGACATTAGCTGAAGGCGTGAAAACCTCCCAAAATTATTTCGCTATTCACAACACGTGCCGGACCTCGACACGACAAGCACACGACCGACGAGGACGCCTTCGAACAGCTTCGCACACGAAGGAGCACTGACGACCTGGAAGCCATGGGCCAAAGCCAAACGACCCACCGAAGAATCAGCCAAAGTGCGGAGCTTTCGAGAGCGCACGAAGGATGTGCTGGAATGAAGCGAGCGAGCAGTTCAAACGGTTGAGAGAGCGTGCAAGGAGCGGCAGCAGAGATGGCAAGGGCTCTTCTTCGTTCTTCGACCCCTTTCGGAAATAATCAAAGGATAGAAAGGGCATATTTATTTAAATCTACGATATTTATGGCAACAAAAAGATTTACAATTCGGTGCTTTTCGAAGAATTTTTGATATGATCTAATGGGCTTATGCAGCTTGGGCAAATGGGCAGCAAAACTCATATCCTTCAAATTATTTTGCTTTGCTTTCAAGGACGATATTATTACGTTAACATAATTCCGTCTGAGTCTGAAATTCCATAGAAAGGGTTCCAATGGAACATAAGATGGTAGCAAGTACTTTGTGCCACTGTTATGAAAATTATTAAGAGGACTAAAAAAGTACCTGTCGGAGCAAATGTCCAGAGGACTCAAAAAGCCCTCTAAAAATAAATAACGTTCTAATTAAAGTAACGAAAGAAAAGATAACATTTAAGTATATTTGTAACGGGGTTATGGAGCAAACTCAGAACTATCCATGAAAACCACACAAGAATGAAGAATCATTGGGAATCAGGAAATAACCGCAGCAATCATGAGGATGCAGATGACGCCGGCGTCGACGCGCCGCAAAGAAATTTACAATGATAAATGTAAACAAACCAGTCCTTGAACTCACCCATACACACCTTGACACTGTCTGTCACACCGACACATATTCAGGGGCAGGGCAGGCGAGTTGAAGAGAGAAAAGAGACAATGAGGAACTACTAATCGATTACAGCCATTGCAAAGGAAGGATCACAACACAATACTAAAACAAACCCCAATCCAACAGAATTCCACAAGCTATGAGAGAGAAGTATAACTTAAGTAAACAATACACACACACACACGTGGAGACGAGTGCTAGGAGAGTGTTTCACCTGTTGCTCCACGGAGTGAATGGCTTACAAATTGCCGGCAATCGGCACTTGGCACTCGGCACGCGACGACACGAGTTTCATTCAAAGGTAGTATGAATGAATCCTCCCGTCCCTGCCCTGTGACCCCCGAGGAACGGTGGCGACCACGAACTCGGCTCGATGCGACCCACGGTCGTGGTCGTGTTGAGTCGAGTCGAACTACAGGAGAGAGGCTGGAAGCTCGGAAGAGCGAAAGCTCGATTTCCAGCAAGGATACCCTTTGGACGGAAGGAAATCATTAGATTTCATTTAAATGTAGCGAACTTGCTGTCGAGCGCCTCAGTTGATTTGAAAACATCCTTCGGCACGATTCGGTCCGCCAAAGCGGAAGGAAAAGGATATCAAAGATTGTATCAGTAAATCAAACACCAAATTAAATCAGAACTAAATCAAATTTTTAGAGTGCATAATTTAACTTTAGAAATTAGAAAAATTAGGGAACGTCTCAAAACAAAATAGTTGAGGTCAACAAAATTGATCAATTGAAAAAGTAAAAAAAAAACATATTTATATCAAATTATAATAAAAAAAAAATAGTAGAAAATCCGATAAAATAAAAAAAGTAAATTTTAATTTTTCCGAAACTCACGAAAAACATTTTTTGAATGTAGAAAATAAATTATAATACTAATTTTAAGATTAAGAAAATCAAGAAAATATACACTAAAGTGAAATACTAAATTGGTGATCAAAGCATGATCTAAATCAAAGAATAAAATAAAGAACAGTGTGCAAATGTTTACTAATCTCTCTTAAGAACTTGCGTGATTTTGAAACTAGATATCGAAATTAATTGTAATTAAATACAAGAAGCGATTTTCCATTCGATCACAATTCACCAACAATTGCTGCGGCCAAAACAAAGACATAATTGTAATATTTTAATTAGTGAGATGTGCAATAGAAACAACGAAAGCATTTGATTCCCCAACCTCGCGCAATTATTGAACGCCATCGACGGTAGGCATTAATGGATTTCACCTTGCGGCAAAGAAAGTTTCGTCAACAAACACATTTCAATTACGACGTGCCGAACAATTAGGAACGACGACTCCCAACTGAAGCGAAAGCCAACGAAAAACAACCGAAAAGAAGCCAGGAAGCCAGGAAGCCAGCCAGCCAGGACACGTGTCAGGATCGAGGCCATGCTTACCGGCCGGGTATTAAAACTGCTCGTGAGCGGCCTGAGTAACCCGGCCAACGACTACGACTACGACGGCGACGGCGACGGCGACGAGGGCGCTTTCGAGGAAAATAATGATCCGGCCTTCTGGAGCCCACGACGGGCCGCCGTGCAGGTCGCCATTAACGCCATCGATGAGTTAAATCGGAGCGCCATCGCGATGGCAACGACGCTGAACCCGACCGCGAATCGCTTTAACTTCGACGACGACGACCACGTCGTCTCCACCACATCCAGCCACCTCACCATGGTGGCGGGGGACGACGATGACAACAACAACAACAACAACAGCATCATCAATACCCATATCTATCGATACAGCGGAATCGCCACCTCCTACAACAACGATAACAACAGCATGTACCAGAACAACACGATGACGGGCATTAATGGGACGACGGCCATCGACGACGGCGGCAACGACATCCTGAAGACGGCCGAAGTCATCGGCAGCCTCCTGTCGTTCTACTACGTGCCCATCCTGGTCTGCACCGGCAGCATCGGCAACATCCTGTCGGTGATCGTCTTCTTCAAGACGAAGCTGCGGAAGCTGTCGTCCAGCTACTACCTGGCCGCCCTGGCCATCAGCGACACCTGCTTCCTGCTGGGCCTCTTCGCCCAGTGGCTGAACTTCGTCGACGTGAACGTCTACAATCGCGACTACTTCTGTCAGTTCTTCACGTTCTTCAGCAGTCTGGCATGCTTCTGCTCCGACTGGTTCGTGGTCGCCTTCACCGTGGAGCGCTTCATCGCCGTCATGTACCCACTGAAGAGGCAGACGATGTGCACCGTGCGCCGGGCGAAGATCGTCCTGGCCGGCCTCACGACGCTGGGCTGCATCCACTGCGCCCCCTTCTGGATCTCGTCGCAGCCGGTCTATTCCGCGAAGCTGGAGACGACCATTTGTGATATCAATGCGGAGTATAAGGTGAGCGAGTTGGGTTGGGTGGGGTCGAAAAACAATTGGTTATTGAGGTGACAGCAGGGGGATTGTGTTTGTTTATGCGGTCACTGCAAATTAACGTCAACAAGCGCACTAATTGTGGTCATCGATTATTTGTGAGCCAACCTGCTGCTGTTTTTCACCAGAGTCCACTCATTCTATTCATTATTTTTCGTCCGAAACAAGGACGACAAGGACAATTTGAGCTAATTTTCCGGATGAAGACAATATCCTAATGAACCAGAAGAAACACCACTTGATGGCAGAATCTACATAAATCAACATGTGCGAGAGTGGGAAAGATCGAATTTCCGCCGGAAGCGTGTGCGACTGTCACCGGACATACTGGGCTGTACTTTCTGCTCCTAGGCCATAGCAAACTAATTAGGGAGGAAAAGTTTTTACAGAGATGGCAGGAGACGGACGAATGAGGACGAAAAACAAACAGAGTAAACACCAAAAATAACTCGAAAATAACAATAAAGTGTATCGTTAAAACAATGGCTCGGAATGCGAGGTGATAAAAGAAAGGAAGAGTATAAAATCGAAACCATTGAATGCACCAAAATTCAATAGAACTTAAGTACAATCAAGGATATTGATGTATTATTTCCGAATTCTGTCATCCACCGTCTATATGACAGAATTCGATACGACAAACAGAGACTAATTTCGTTCGACGATGATAAAATGATACAATTAAATTGCAATTAATCTCATATCACACAGGATAATGAAACGGATATCCGACAAGCGTTTTGAAATTTAAATATATACCAATAACTGTAGTAATTTTAAGGGTTAATCTTTTTGTTATGTTCAATCACAAAATTAATTTATATCGTATGACACCAAATGAATCAAAAGTTAACTACAATTTTAAATTATATAAATTTCATAATTGACCTCAATTAGTCCATCCATTGAATGAAGTAGAAGTTTTCGGGTCGAAATGCCATTTGATAAAAGTAGAAAGGGTTATCAAGAAAAAGACCACACCAGACAAAACGCAAATTATGCAAGCAACGCCATAAATATTCCCCAATAAATATTTCACTTTCTGTGGCTCCGAAATCAAAAACAATTTCGAACTTTAGAAAACAATAGCCTCGGGCAAAGGCACCAGTTTCGAGATCAAGTTTAATTAGGGGCCACAACAACAATTGCCCACTGAAAACTAAATTAACCTGAGAATACTTAAGTTACGTCTACCAGTCGTCTGGAATGTAGCTTCGACACCTAAATGCACTTACTAATCAATAACACGGCGCACGAATCCGTTTAAATTGAAACTGAAATTAACGAGTCCAGAAATTGGACATAAGCCAATAGAGATCACTTTAAGCAGTTCCAAGGACATTGTTTTCAGGACTTGATGGCTGAAAGTGCTCAGATTCAATATGGATGGGATTTGAGGGGGGAATTAGTTGCTGCGATTTATTAAATAAAATCAAATGGAAAAGTTTCCAGTTCTTCGAAATTCAAATGAAAAATAAAGTGAGACCTTCACGGAAGATCTTCTTATTGAATTTCATGAACTAAAAAGTTGAGAAAAAATTGTCCGTAAACAGAAGCGATGGAAATGAATCTTGGATTTCCATAAAAAAATTATAGTCACGTGAGTCAACGCTGCAAATAACGACGGAAATAAAAGTCGATGGGGACATACGGACATGAATAAGCATTACGAAGGACACTTGAGAAAATGGTCAAGTAAATGGAAACATAACTTCCCAAATTAAAAGCAAACTTGGACGATAGAACCTTTATACATTGGGAGCGCCATTAAGTATGTGGGAAGACACTTTAATTCGGCCCGAAGTTTTCTCTGGGTCAAGAATAAACCGACACAAAAAGCAAACAAAAATATTTAAGTTTGCATAGGAGAAACCATTGTCTTCGAAAGAACCTGGCGGTCCCAAGGATCCATAACATTGCCAAACATCAATTTAAATAAATAATTACTAAACATGCTGGCGAAGGAACTGACGGGAAAATGAAGCATCACAGAGTTAAACAGAGGAACTAGAGGCAGGACGGAGGAAGAGAAATACGGAATAAGCTCACGAGGGAATAAAAAAAAGTACAAGAAGTACAAAGAACGACAAGACATGTCATAAATTGTAGCCACTGACGAATGCGAGCGAACGAATGGAAATACGGAGCAGTATGCCAAAAATATTGTTGAAATTTCCAGCTGACCAGAGCAAATGTATTTCAGCAGACTGTCCGAGAGTTCAATAGAAGAGGAGAAAAGCAAAGGATGGCATCAGATTTCAATTGAAACAGGAATACAAAAGGCCTTGCCAATATCAAGAATTGCAGTTAAAGAGTTGTGGTAATTTGATTCCCCTTCCCATTTCGAATAGCAACAATTGCTCACAGCATTGCAGGAATCGCAGCATAATGAATTGAGTTTTCCTCTGTCTAAAAATGATTTTCCTTTTTTTTTTGTTTTTGAATATTTGACGAATGGCAGATGCCAATGCCAAGTGGGTGAGTGGGTGATTAAGAGAGAGAGGAAGCAAGAACGGAGTGATTGAAAACGCCGAGGGCCGACGACCACCTCTGTAGTTGATGCAGCAAGGGCTTAACTGATGGCTTTGAGCTCGAAGCCAACAGCGGAGATGACGGCGTGGCCCTGATCATGGTTCCCTTAATTCGAAACGTGTGGCGCACACGATGCAAAAGCGAAGAGGAAACGCCACCAAAACACACACATACACACACTCACGCACACTGCGACATCTGTCCATATTTATTTATGTGTGCGAGTGGGTGTTCGGATTTTCCGCGAAGAAATAAATAAATAAATTGCGACATACCAGTTCCGATAAGGTGAAAAAATAGAGAGAGTTGTCGCTAAATGCGCTTCGGAATTTCGAGGAACAAGTGCCGAGGTGTCACTCGATTTAATGCGATTACCATGACGAGAAGTGGCAGGGGAGTAAAAATGTCATGTTTTTTGCCTCAATGAAATCGCAATTCGTTAATACGAAATGTACCTGCTGATATTCGTCTTAAAAATATAAATTAAATATGTCTATACATGAGCATAAAATCCGAGGAGAAAAAGCCCAGGACTTTAAGCGTTGAAGTTTGACTTCGAAAACGTGTTGAGTGCTCTGCACGATAGTAATTTCAAGCATCAATGACCAATTTTCGAATAAATTATCATGCTCCATCGGAGGCGGTGGACACAGTCGACCAAATGCCATTATTTGATGACGCACTTTTTAAACACCACGTTCGCCGCTCGAATCCACCCGTTTTTGCGGCCCGAACCGTTCAAGGTTCGGTACTTGTCTTTAAATTGAATTCGTTTTGGGGAATTTCTATGGGATGGGATTAGCTCCAGCGCTCCAGTCATAGTGCCGACAAAGCCTTAGAGTTTAATGTACTCATCGCTGAACAAAGGGAATCCATACATATATGGAAGCAATCAATAAGGGCCACAAACACTTCGAACCACGGAGATGGTATGGTGTGGTATTTAGTTGTATGGGGCAGGGTACACGTGGCAGGCGTGGTGCAAGAGGTGGTACGACGGAATATGGCAGAACTGGGTAGCTTATAAAACATGCCACTGAAGGTGCATGGTACGTTAGGTCAGAATGCAGTGAACTGAGGCAAGGCCCGGAATATGGAATTAGATGCAAGTGAATTGCTCGGGGTGTGTCTGAGCGATAGATAACGAGGAGAGGGAGACGGAGGAGAAGACAATAATTACGCAATTTAGTTGCTGGGTATCCGATGTTTACGCCTTGCATTCCATCCTTCCTTCCTTGCAGGAATACATAACGATTCTCAACTACTGGGACACCATTGTCGTATTTGCCGTGCCATTTACAACAATCGCAATTTTGAATACATTCACCGGATGCACCGTGTGGAAGTTCGCCACGGTCCGCCGTACGCTGACCATGCAGAAAAGGTATGTCTTTCCCAACCCCCAGCCCTCAGACCAACCACGACCTCCACAAGACCCACGGCACGCCCCGTGTGCAATCAGAGTGAGACAAGTGTAAACCGTTTGAAAAAAATGGTATTTTGAATTAAAATTGAAGTTAATTGCACGATAGCCTGAAGAATGTCGTCATACGAACGTATGACAAATATTTGTGCAAATTCGTTATTTATTTTATTTCGTTTCCTTTGTCGTTTTCGTTATCGTTATCGCTATCGTTGTCTTTTTCGCCCTTCCGCTTTGTCACTTCTCGAAGGACCACGTTGACCAAGAGCACCTTCGGTTCGTCCTCCTCGTGCATGTCCACCTACCGTGCGACCAACCTGAAGCGCCAGAGCTCGAAATGCTCCCATCCGAGCGGACAGAACTACATCTCCCGCCAGAGCAGCGAGCTGAGGAAGCAGTCCGGTGAGTAGAGCGAGGGAAGGAGGAGTAGTTGAGTATTTAGCAGTTCGAAGTTCGACTCCGAGTTGGAACAGAGCCATTGAAGAATCCACCAAATTGTGCTCTCAACTCACCTCCCATATGGCAGCAAAAATATCACAGAAAACTCAATGGCCGACAGTCCGTCAAGGGCTTTTCCAACAGAGTTAGAGATATTCTATTATACCCAAGTTTTCCTTTGTTTGCGTTCGTAAAACTTTGGTGTTGGATGCAATAGCTATTGTCCAACCAAATTTAAAGACGCCCTTAAAGTGTAAAAGTATTGTGTAGGAGTTGAGAAAAGATTGATGAAGAGATCAATCGAATCCCCCCTAATCCCTGGACAATCCATCCCATCAATCCCATCGCAATCCTATCTGAGACACCTGCCAGCACCACCATCAGGCGTCCATTGACAATTTGTCTCCTTGACGGAAGAGTCCTTCCACTCTCTTCCTCCAGAGGTTTAACTTCAGTAATTTGCACTGAATGGCGATGCAAGTCCAATAAAATGAAAGAGGAAAACATAGAGTGAACGGGAGAGGATGGGATGGACGAGTTTCCTTTGAGCTTTGCATAAAACGCAACTAATCTAAATTCAACTGAGCAGTAGCATTCATGCTGTTCATTATTTTTCTTACACTTTTACATAAATTACAAAGTGGAATTCGCATCGACACTGGGGAAGTTAAACATTAACTCCAGACAGATAATGCAAAATATCTGCTTAGATGAAGTCCTTCGCGTATTCCGATGGCAGGCGAAAGGGTTTAAATCTCAAGACTGAGGATATTCAAGTCGATTCACTCGGGCCAGATGGATTCTTAGGGAATTGGCACTTGGCTGTACACAGGAAGCCTCGAACGCTAGTCATCGAGGTCTAAGCAGCTTAAGGAACCTAAGGGTGCATGTGTATGTAAGGTTCAGCAGCAAAAAGCACAGTTGGCCTGTTGCTGCGTAGGCCAGACACATAATCTGTTAATCCCCGATTGTCCAGGGCGATAATCCACATGTTTTGTTCTCTTCTCTTGTCTTTTCTTGGTCACGGCCATTGACAGGAAGACGCAAACTCTCGAACTCGTCGCAGATGAAGGTTACGAAGATGCTGTTGGTTGTGTCGACGGTGTTCGTTTGCCTAAATCTACCAAGTTGTGTGATGCGGATGAAGACATTCCTGGAGGTGAGTAGTCGAGAACAAGGCGGTGATAAAGAGCTGTCATCGACAGTACATGGCGGCGCATATTTACGCCCAACTTTTGCTTGCTTGCGACTATTTCATTATCTCTGTCGGCCTGGAGTAGCAACAGCAGGAACAAGCAAGAAGTTCAGTATTACGTTTTGCCTTTCCTTCTTCGTTATTCAGTAGTCCCATAAATTAATTAAATTCTATTAACGACTCTCTGTATCCCGCTGTTGCGGCACTTGAACCCGCAGAAGGCATGATTAGTCAGTGACGTCTTTATAAATTTCACAGGTCATTTGATATCAGATGCCAAGGGTTTTTTCTACGCCACGTCTTTGATATCTTTCCATGTACATTGTGGATGAACAGCCACCGTGCCTAAATGCGAAAATTAATTTCGTCCCGAAAACGGAACGGAAGTCAAGACAATGTTGTAGAAAGTAATCGGATACCATGCTTGGCCCAGAGGCAATTTGAATGATTGAACTGGACAAACATGTCCACGCCCACACAGTCTGATGCGGTTGTCTTGTGGTCAGTGGGAATATCTTCTATATACTTGCGGCCGCACCCTCTCGCCGTCCCCCAGTTGTCTGTTTGTCTGGCTGACTGGCGATATTAAGATATAATTTATGCTAATTTTTCTGGCCTTGAACTGAAGGAGCCCACATATTTTCAGAGCAAGCGAAAGTCAGAACAAATTCATATCGAAGTAAAAAAGGTTTTCTCGCTAATTTCAGCAGAAATTCTCGAATAATGAACGCAACGGAAAGGCACTGGGAGGTGCACGACTTAAATAACACAGAGATTAATCAAAGAAGGGGCAAATGAAAGGAAGACAGGGAAAATTAATTTAAAAAAGGGCAAGAGGAAACTTGTGGAAAGTTGAAATGAAACCTAACTAGAAAATTTGAAGGAGAAATCTGAGAAATGGAATTAATGATTGGAATTGGTTTTCGATTTTCACTCCACTCAAGTGTCTGGAATAGATTCGAGACTCTGCAAAGCTAACGAGACCCTATCGAAAGGCATACGTTGAAAAGAAGAAAAACCTATTAAATGATTAAAACTAAGATTTTGCGAAGGAATGGTTCAGTCCTTATGACTGAGTAGACTAAATAGTAAAAAAATCAAAAGGCCAAGACAAAAACTACCAGACGAACTGAAATGGAAATGAAAATCCACAGATGCTCATACGATGAACTTTCCATTAAAATGCCATTAAATAACCATGTGATGATGTGCAGATTTTCTCAAAAGTCTCTGAAACATTAAAAAGTAATTAAAAGTAGAATTAAAGTGATGTGAGAAAAGGAAAAAAAGTTGTGCGAATTTCTGGAAACTAGATATTATAATTGACAGCAAAATTCGCGTTTTTACATTTGAGAATACAAACATTGCTGCTCAGTGTAATTTTCCATACACTTGCGACGCCATCGCCAGCCACAATCTTAATGAGAAGTAATTAGTTTGTTCACTCTGGTGGACTGTCTGTCTCTCTCTCTATGTCCCTCTGTCTATTTGTCTCTCCGCCTGTATGCCAATTTATTTTTCTTTGATTTTTGAAGTCGCTCTCGCGATTTGGGGTCGGGGTCGCCAAGTGTGTGCGTGAGTGGGTGTGTGTGTGTGGGTGTGGAGCACACAGTCTTTGCATGTGGAAAACACAAAGGTCTACATTCCAACGCACAAACTTGGTTCAGTTCCAGGGAAACACTAAAGGATTCATTGGCCCGTGCTTTATACATAAACCCATGTTTTCCTTAAAATGAATTTTACATTGCTTCATTGCGTTTCCGGAAGGTTTCCACTTAAATACAGGATTTATGCGTAAATAAAAATGTACACAGTATTAGGTACATATTTACTGTAGGATTCCTCCTCATGATTTGCACATGTAAACGGTTTACATATTTAGAGATATTTGAGAAATTGAAATGAGAATGAAGTGTGATGAGTTGAGACGAATTCGAAACGAAACGAATGGAAACGATTTCACTGCCTCCGAATAAGTTCCACCTAGGCCCACCGATCCACCTGTTCCTTCCACGAACAGAAAAGAGAGCCCAATTGTCATCAGAGAACCTTTTCTATCCATGAGAGCCGTAGGAAAACCGAATTATGTTTATTTGCACAACACGAGGAGGCTTCGATATTGCTCCATTCTTCAGGACTGTGAAAAATATTCACTTGTTCGCACAATCACGCCTAGGCAAGAAGGTCAAGAAACTTAACGAGTTGACACATTCTGCCAAATTCCAAATATTTCCATTTTTTTTTTTTTCTCTATCGGGAATTCTTTGCAAAAAGTATAACAGACTGGGGCCACCCCAGGCCAACATGGCTTCTGGCCATATAATCAAATAAAAAAATTATTTCAAAAATGTCCGCTCACTTGAGCGCGGCACAGGACGGGGGTGTGTCGAGGAATTCCAAGACGTGGACGTGGAGAACAGGACGAGGATAACACGAGTTACGCATGTGAATGAGTTCATCATGTCTGAGGAACGCCCTCCTTAACAACGACCAAAGAAATGGAACTGGAACATCCGAGCTGTCGAGTTGAAAACTTCGATTTATTTTAATAAGAAAACTCAGAACGTGTCACTTAGGCAGGAGCCAACGAAGGTCAAGATTGGGTTTATTTGAACAAAGCATTAACAAACAATTACCAGACAATCAAGTACTTAAAGGCAAGCGTAGATATTTTGTGTTAAATCATCACATCCACACCTGACGAACAAGCGGAAATGCTAGGAATTCAGACGAAGGACGGAATCACGAATCACTGACACTGACTACCTTGAAGAACGGGTTCGAGAAAAAACGAATTCCTGGGCTGAAAATTCCGCCGCAGAGTCCGAGCAACGTGTCCAACCCATTCTGAATCACGTGCGAGCGAGAAACCTCGTTGACCCTTGTCAAAGTGCGGTGCTTTTGAGTGAGAACAAGAGAAGGGAATGGGTGCGAATCGGTGAGAGGGGTTGAAAGGAAGTTATCGCCATAGGCATAAAGTAAAAACCTATGTTAATGACTTTTCTCCACCTTTTTTTCTTTCTTTTCACATTTATTTTTTGGTCCCTTCTCGCAGACGAACACCTCGGCCAACGAGAAGACGACCATCGTCCTTCAGTACATCTTTCAACTGCTCTTCATCACCAACTTCGGCATCAATTTCGTCCTGTACTGCGTGAGTGGGCAGAATTTCAGGTAAGAGCCAGGGATAGGGCAGTGGAGTGAGGATGGGAATTAAGTACAGGAACCCACATTCAACATTCTGTCACCGCTAGCAAATACTGATTCCCTACAAGAGACTTTGACCACACAACCGACGCTCGGACGCCCAGGCGGAAGTTGGAATCAATTACGCGTCATTGCCATGAGCAGCAGCCGCAGCGCCTCAAAGCACGAAATTGCAATCATCAATCATCGATTGGCTTTTCAAATTTTTTTGCGACCATTCTCTGCAGGAACGTGAAACCTTTGACAAAATTTGACGAAAAATCCCGCTCTAAAAATACTTTATTACTCGCTTCGGAGGACAAATATCTAGAGAAATTTAAATAGAGAGATCAAAGGACTTTCAGCGCCAGACATTGCGACACTTTTGACTGCCCACACACTTCAGGCTTTCGTCCGACCAAACATCATCCGACCCAACCCCATAATGGCCAAATAAACCCCAAACCCCACCCTTCTTGATTATGCGTAATTATACAATCCGATTTGCGTGTATTTGTGTCCTTTCCAGGAAAGCAGTGCTCAGCATGTTCCAACGCGTGTCCTCGTCCTCCGCCAGGGAAGGAACCACCCAAGTCACAGGTATTTCAATTGAAATTTCCGAAGCCAAGCAATTAAACAGATTAGACGCAGCACCGACAGCAGCAGCAACAACAACAAGTACTGACGCTGCAGCTGCAATAGAGCAACAAAGGAACAACTACAACTACTGCAATAACAAGGCAAGGCACGGCAACAGGGTGTTAGTGGATTTGGCATTATCTAGTGGAAGCAGTGACGACTACGTCTAGAGAAGCGACACGTGAGCGCCGAGGAGACGTCGACAACTATTAGTCAAGCAGCATATGTTGTTGTTGTTGTTGTTGTTACTGCGTGTTCTCCTCCCCCTCACCTACCCATCCAGTGTCATTTCGTAACTAAAATCACCAGTGATTTGTCTACTCGAGTAAATCGTTTAGTTTGCGTAATTAACTCATTGTTGACTCAAGGAGCTCCGAGTGACCAGTGTTTAATGTCTTAACTATCACTACAGTAATTTGCACCTTGACAAATTGCACAATGAGCTGTGGTTAAAATTAATTAATCAACATTTACTATATGAAGATAGAAATTATTTACCAACAACAACCGGGAATAAATTAGTGGAAAAGGCGAGGAGAGAAAAATGACAAAATGTTTTACATTTACAACCAACAGCGTTTGTGCAGAATACAAAATAAAACAGTACGATGGAAAACTCTAGCAATTAGAAATGGGAAATCATGTCGATTGAAACCGCATAATTGAATTTGTGGCAATTAACTGGAATCCCAATTGTCCATTTCAATCGAACAATCAGTTTGGCATTTGAAGAAATGGTAATTGGAAATTTAGTCGAAAAATACAGAATTATATTAACATTTCTGGCAAAGTGCAAAATGTCAAGGAAATAGTCAGAGAATCGCAGAAAGCGATGCAGCTCGAGTTTGGCAAAAGAACGAACGGAAGTAATTTCATTGAAATCCCTTATCAAGAAATGGCATTCGTTCGAACTTAATGCAAATATCGACTGCAGATGACAGATAATACATATTTTCCTCTCTGTTTTTTCCTGTCTGTTCTTACCATTTCCTAAAACACCCAATAAATTATCTGCCCGATCCTACGATCATTTCATGCTGTCGAGAAATAAAACAAAACTTATCACGAAGTCACGCCGACGATGAAATTGACTGTGTAATTTATTTGAACGCCATCTGCAAACAGTGCAAATTGTGTTTTCTCCTTTATTTTTTCCAATGAATAATAATACAATTGCAAACAAAAAGAAATCAATCGGCTTGTGTTCACAGAACAAACAGAAACATACGAAATTCTCAACGAACGACGATTGGTGGCGATGGTATGGGAAAGAGGTGGCAGGGAAACGAAATTAAAATCAAGTTGATTCAACGGAAAACCCATAATTTATTCGTTGCCTTCTAATTCCTCAAAACCAACAAACGATAGAAAAGACAATCGGGTTGATGTCATGCATGCTCAGTGAAATTTGGGACCCTCCCTTCCGAAATTCAATATGTGAATCCATTCACACTTTGTGAGCCGAGGAGGAGCTGGGGCGAAATTTAGAGAGTTCCGCCTATAATCGGCACTTTAAGATATTAAAAATTAAAACAAGAACTCAACTCGAATGACAGATTCATAAAAGCGAAAATTGATTTGCGTCGTGATTGATCGCCTGGCGGACAAAGAGAACCGACAGCTAGGGGCTGAAATATAATACAACATAACGTGATGAACGTAAAATAAACACAATCGCCCGTTACTCACGCACACCTGCACCGAACCCCTCCAACCCCCTTCAACCCACAGCTACACACCCACAGTACAGGCAAAAACTTTCGCTTAACGCAATACAAAATGCCCGAAGATAGAGTAACAACTTGTCGCAGAATGATAGAAATATTAACAATCGCCAATGAACTCCGGTAATGGAAATGTATTTTTCCATGAATATTCGATAGTTAAAAAAAAGCCATGCATTCTTCCATAGTTCTAAGTGTCATCGAGTGCAACACAATGCAATTGATTGAGCGAAAGTAGTTGGAACT
Organism: Coelopa pilipes; assembly: GCA_947389925.1. NCBI lineage: Eukaryota > Metazoa > Arthropoda > Insecta > Diptera > Coelopidae > Coelopa > Coelopa pilipes. Next base: position 37,678,237 of record OX376699.1, on the reverse strand, counting down.
TAATTATGGAATTAATTGTGTGCAATGGTTGGAATCTATATTAAATCTACAATCAAACAAATGACCATTGTAATCTCAGGAATTACGTATAATTCAAATTCAATCGCGCGTAATGGAGATTAAATAAATAATGAGCTTACAAATTTGATATTCTAATACTGGTATTTATGTATGCTCGAAATTTTTGGTTTCATTTCAGTTTCCGAGTATTGCCGAAACAGCGCCGGCACCGGAGCCTCCACCAGGCGTCGCCTCATGTCGCAGCACTGCTGGAACGAGGCTCACGAATTACAATCCATAAAGTAATTTATATTTGTTAAATACGACCAGAAACCAAAAGGACGTGTAAATAAATAAATCATTTTATTTCACAGTAAAATTAAAATTATGTAAAATTATGTATTTAAACGATTTATACAGTAAAAACAAGTGCGATAGAGAAATTGTTAATGTTACTCGATATTTCACTCTACTGTAAATAAATTTAAAAAAAGCAACAGTTGATTCCCAGCTATATATGTTCAATAAAATTCACCAAATATTTATAAAACAAAAAACGAAAACACCAAACACACTCAGTCTTTAAATACCTTCCTCTAACGAGGCAAATGATATCAATTTCGTTAATCAGAAATGTTAATGAAAATTTTCAATTTAAACACCGACCACGTCTTCGTCAAGCAAAAATCTCGCCCTCCCACCCCATTCTCAACATCGAAATTGTCTCGGAGGCTCCAGAGCTGTTGGTGTTATGGTTGTGTTTAAATCCATTGGCAAACCAAACAGACGAGGCAAAGTTACGAAATGGTAACGTGATCCTTTGATGTGTAGCTTAAATTCTGGTGAGGGTTCTTAATGCGATTGGTAAAGCGATTGTGATTTAAAATTAATTAGAGGACAAGCTCTCTGAACATGTATCCACTCTGCTTTAATTTCATACTGAGTTTGTTTTGCAAAATGATAGGCCATGGTAATTTGATGACTGGTTGCCAGCATGGTGCCGAAAAAACCTACCTAAAATTAACTAATTTTGTATCAACTTTCCATTTCTGGCTTGCAGTTGACAGACAATTATTAAAAGAACTCCGGAAAAAAGAACGTTTACTTTGATAATGAAACGGAACGAGGATATTGACAACGACCTTTCACTGAATCGCAATCGCAGAAAGGAAGACACGAAAGAAAGATACAGACAAAATAATAGAGAAGTTCATTATTTCCTTCCCCATCTTCGCAATGATGAATGATTATGTCTTAAACAGTAAAGGCATTCCATCGCTTTTATCTAATGCTTAACAGTAGAATCACTTCCACTACTCGAAGTCTTTTTAAAGGCAAGGTAATCACAAATTATTTTTAATCCAATTTGAGACTTAATCAGGATCAGTCAAAAAAGTTAAACGTCTTCATCGCCCTTAAAATTTGCAGTTTTATGATATTCTTTATATCGATTTTTATTACTCGTGTACAGTGCGTGTTACTTCAATTTAGATTTCAACAGCAAAGTTAAAGGCACATACCTTTCTCGTTCTCTGTGTGCAGTGGGCCGACGCTGCCGAAGAATCGTTTGTCCAGGATCTGAAGCAGCTGAAGAGCCGTCGAGTGGACCTCGACCCGTGGACAGCCGGTCATCAGCAGGGTGACGTTGATCACCGAGGTATAGTGGTCGCAAGGATATTCTCTGAAATAATAAATAGTAGAAACGAATTAGTATTTGTAACATAGCGTTAGAACAGGACCTCAACAAGGGTTACTATAATTGTTTGGGTGGGATTCGACGTATCAAAGAGAAATTCATTCAAAAGTTGGATCGATGGAAAAAGTTTGTAATCATCAGTTTAGCATATTTCGGCCCAGAGGTTAAAAAATATTTTCCAAGAAATTCTCATAAATAGCCCAATATTTTCCAAATTTTTACCTTTTAACCTTCGAGTAGGATTTTATCCCTTGGCACGAATGACAGGCCTACGCTAATAGACCCTTTATCAACCATAACGCTCTAGCTATTCTATAAAATTTTAATGAAGCAGTATCTTTCAGCCCGATAACAAAGAACACTGGATAAGGGAAAGGAAAAGGGTCGAAGAGGGACAGGTCCTTGAAGACTGATTTCCGGAAAACAAATTCTACGGTGATTAAAACAGTATGGACACATATACATACAGCCTAAACACACACCAACAAGCAAATGCGTTACATAAGAATGGAGTGCATGGAGTGGGCATTTAAATGCGCTTATCCCAAATCTCTATTTGATAATGCATGAGCTCCGTTCTTGCCTACGGTACATCGTAAGTGCCATCCTGCTGAGATCCTGTAGGCTTCAGCTTCGTTAGACAATTTATTCGTGGAAATTCGTAATATGTGTGGCAAGTTTTTATTTCCCCGTTACACATGGGAGCCGCTAAGATAAAAAGAAACTGCTTCCCCGCTTCCGGTTCTTCACGTCTCTCGTACACAGGCACACACAAGCACATGAGGTCTCAGGGTGCAATCAGTTGTGCAGGTCCATTAAATATGCATTACAAACGTGCAACACGCGTTACAAAAAAGAAAACAAGAAACAAAGACAAGATTTCGATTCACCAGCAAAAACAACACGGTGCTCACACTAGACAGTAGACGGGTTCAACCTAGTTCTAAGAAAGGAGGCAAATGTGGGGGATGGTGACAGCAGTAACGCTATACAGTAAGCCACACGAATTTAATAAGGGACTGTCATGCTCATCCCTGTATTTCTGTTGAAGTTCTGTTGAAATCTCACACAGTTGTTTATAGTGTTGTAAATGAAGAGCAATATATAAAGGGCATTGCATTTCAAATATCCATATGAAATATTTTTCCCTCGCATGCAACTGCAATTCTGAACGCTTCAAATTCACCTGGAGAAAGCGTCGAAATCTTGGGGATGCCCAATGAAACGAGTAGCCGAGATGTTCGTGCAAAGATCGAGTTTAGCACACAACGAATACTGAATGTACATAAACACCGACCTACGACAGGCAGACAGACAATTTAAAGTGTGCAATTTAGTGTAAAGAAGTTGAATGTGGCCGATAATGCGTCAAGTCACGAGAACTGCATAGGAACAGGTGGTAGTAATGTTTAATCTCGTTAAATGGCAACTGTTCCAAAGGATTTAATATACGGAAATAATTTTCACATATGAATGGTAATTTATTGCCACAACTTTTCATAGTATAGTTGAACTCACTTTGCGCTGAAAATTGCTGCCAGTGCCAAGAAACAGGCGTCAGCTTCCCGCGGCGTCGAGGTGTAGCAACGATCGATAACCCATTCAAGCAGCTGTCCCATATCGGGATTCGATTCGAGCAGCAGGACGACAGTATCACGTGCCAACTGGTAAATCTGTATTTCCGAAAAACAAAAAGAAGCAAACACAAAATGTGAAATATACGCATCGAAGTGATGAAGCTAGTCTAGTCAGAGAGAAAACGACGACACAGACGGCGATGATGACGATGAGCGCCAACCAACCTTTTCATCTTTAGATGTCAGTAGCAAGTCGAGCCATTTATAGAGCAGGCCATCGTCCGAGAGGTACGGTGTGTAGAAGATGTGACCACAGCACAAAAGAGCCGACATCGCCTGCACGAGAATGGCAAGTGTTAAGATATGACGAGAATAAACAAAAAAACGATGAAACAAAAGAAAGAAAAAAACTCTAGGATTGAACGAAAATGAATGAAAACGGTACCTGTAGAGCGCTAAACTGTAGCTTCTCCTCCTCGGGTGTCTGGCCTATTTGCGACGATATGCCCAGTGGCTTCGAGAAGTTACCGCACCATGTGGCAAACAAATTGAATAGATTTCGTTTCAGATCACGTGTCAGCAGAGTGGCACAGGACTCCACTGCAAGGAAAAGTAGTGAACATTTCCACAATATATCACTGCATTAATAAAGAGTCGACTTCTTTGAAGACAGTCCAAGTGGACTTGCCACAAGTTTGTCAAGCTTAAATTTGATTAAGTGACAGTAAAGTATGGAGTGGAGAGAAAGAAAGCTTTTGAACTATCGATCGTTCTTGGCCACTTTCACTTCACATACAGAGAGAGGGAGCGAGATTAAGTTTCACTCGAGAGTTCGAGAGGGATGTGATGGGATGCTACTTACACGAGAAGTTCTTAATCATTTTGCGTATGAAGTTGCAGAAGTGAGCCTTCACCTCGCGAATGCTGATGTTATCCTTGTCCGTCTCGGCCACCAGGTACAGCATGGCGCCCTCGATGTACTCCACGAACGTGGGATGCAGTGCCATCGCATCACGTTCTAGAACACATGTGCTGCAAGCGATAGGAAATGCAATGAAATCTCACCCAGCGTTGAAATCAATTATAGACAATAGGGAGGAATTATAGATTTCGAAGAAATTTATTGTCTTTGTGATTTCGATTTACCGCTAAGCATCAATCACTCACCTGACACCGAAGGTGCCGTTCTCTGCGATTTTCTCGAGAACACGCACCAACTGAAGCCGTAGGGCATCGCGTCGTCGTCGCCGACGCATGTTCTCCTGCTTCCGGTCGACAGCTTCACGTATGTAGACAACAAGTTCCTCCATTAGATCCCTGTTGTGGGGGCGGGATTTATAGGTACATTTGGTAACGACTTTAAGCAACACAGTGTGAACGTAATTGGAATGGGGTTTAGAAGGAATTGGCATCTTAGGCGCCACTTTGGGGAGGGAGGTCTGAGAACTTACTTGAGCGCGTCGTGGTTTATCATGCCAAGTGCGTTCACGGCCGCATCGCGCACATCGACCACCTCACAACGGAGCAGGGGCACCACGAGTTTGTACAAAGCCTGAGGGGATGCGGATCCAAATGCAGACTTGTCGCTGCGATCTGCATTCAAAGAATCGGGCGACGAGCTGTAAGAGCGAGTGAGAATATTTTCCGGGAATTAGTCTTGCTAATCGTCTGCGAACGTATTCACTTAAAAATTCAGTCAAAATACTGTTTTTAACTAACTTTTTTGAATATTTAAGTGATTTTTATTTCTTTGGTTTTGTTTCCTGTAACTTAAGAATTTCATTAAAATATTATTGTAACTAAAATTACGAAATTTAAGCACTGAGACACTATAAGCCATCTGCAAAAATACTCGATGGAAGCTTAAAAGCATATGAAAATTGAATGTTCCAGAACTTCATATAGCTTTTCCTAAAATATATAGCAACTTTGAAGTTAACAAATCACTTTAGCCAAAAGCTTTTTCGTACACCGTCACCGTCTTTCCTGTCAATAGAAACTATTGAAATAACAAACAAAAGTCATTGTCCTACTGATGCGTTGCCCAAGTCATGTCAACTGCTATTCCAAGAGAACAGCAACAAACTAGTTAAGCATGCATTAAACGAAAAGTTTCATGTTTCTCTTTTTCCTGTGTCCTTGGAACTATGCATTACGAATCGAAGCAGTACAAAAGCTATTTGATATTCTCTGAAACTCAGCAACTGAAACTTTTCAAACATAATTGAAGCAAAAGCAGAACTTTCGAACATACTAAACTTTCCAGATAATGCAAATAGCATTGAACTGGTAATTGATATCTTAATATTATTCTAAATTATGGTTTAGTTCAATACAATTAAAATAAAATCAGATGTTTCAATGCTTAAACACAATTATTAATAAACTACTCAATACCGAAGGAAATGGTATTACTGGGTTAATCAACCGAATGTTATTTTGTTTCTACTAAACTAACTAGGCTTAACATTGACAAAAATACACATAAATACGTGGTAAATTCAACTAAAACTAAATCGAACTAACTGTAACTTGTAAACATTTTAATTGCATTAATTTTTGTGTTTACCCGAGTCTCTTCTGTCTGGCTTCTTTCCGCCCATAGGACAGCGGCAGCGTGAAACGCGTTACGATTCCCTCTGGGCCAAACACATTCGACGGTATATTATCCAGGGAATCGGATAAAGAACGCGAGTCCGATTGATCTTGTAAACTATGAGTTTAACGTGTTGCAGGTAGGTAGTAGGTGTGCGTGTTTATGTGGTGGTTTGGGGTTTGTTGTTGTGTTTATATGTGTGGGTGTGGTATTGGAGTTGTTGTTGGCACGCGAAAACAGAGAATATATCATTTGTGATAAAATGAAAAATTTCATTAGACGTTGAATCTTTTGCTCTTCGATCAAGCTATTTAAAGTTAAAATTTTATGATATTTGATGTGATTTTATATTCAGTGGAAAAAGCTGCATTGCAGACGTTTGTGACTTGTGAGAGAGAGTTTTATTTAGCATGTTTCATGATGTGAATGATTGACAATTTATGTATCGAATCAAACAAAAACGTACATATGTACAGCGAAAACATAAACATTTAACAGATGTGTGACATTTGGTGATGGTGCACGTTTACTTTTGTTAACAATTAAAGACTAGGAATAAATTCTAGTTTTACAATGAATACGAAAAACACACCCAACAAAATAACCGCGGATCTAGGTTTATACAAAATTCAAAACACAAAAATATCTATTAGTACGTACTTCGTTAAACTATGTCGACATTATACTTTACATGGTAATCGTAACGCTTTTTAATGTATATATATATATATATATAACTTTAAAACACAATTTACAAAAACAAAAGAAATACACATTTGCTTTTATTAAAAATTACGCCCTTCAGGAGATCCTATGTAATATGTTAAAAGTAAATTTTACACTTTTGAGATCCACAATTTAAACAAAAAATTTCGTTCATTATTCATAAAAATGTTAGTTAATTCCAATGTCAATAGATTTATTCACTACCTCAATACATTGTTATATTTTCAAATTAGTGCATAAAGGATGAATTATAGATGCTACCCTACATAAATCACGAGAACATTGAAATAATTAAATTATAACCCATGTTAGAAGTAATCAACAGAAAAACACAAACAATAACTATAAATGATACTATGAGACAGGGAGTGTAAATGCAAAAATGTTAAATGACATTAGAGTCCGTGATCTACTTACCTCAAACTCAAGTCAGGTGAAGCGCAACGCACCGCAACGCTTGGTATTTGCGGCACGAGACGCATGGCACATGCCACTTGATTGCGCCATAAGCGTAAATAATAATCCTTTTGACTTTCGGTAGGAATTTTCTTGGTGGGCGCTGAGCTTCTGAGAAGTGAGGCTCGGTTATCGCTGACGGGCCTGCCGATAGGAAAATGATATATAATAATATTTCATCCATTCAGCGATTCTCATTCACAGATATTGAACTTACGTTGGATCAATGACACTGTACAGTGTGGTAACCCTCGCATAGCAAATGGGCCACGCCTGAGCAACAGCCGAAGGGCATTGCTGCAGAATTCGATGGCGTTCTAGAAATCCTGTTAAACACGCCGACCAAGGATCAAATTGTTGCTGATGGGAGTTGCTTGCTTGTGACAAGTTCAATGTTGATGTAGACGATTTCGAGGAGTCTGTAAAGATAAGGCCATTATTTTTGCCCTACGTGCATTACTAAATTCAAACGAACCATCTATGTGGCCGGCTAGCCAAACACCGCTGGTCCGCTCTGCTATCCATTGCAGATCAATAACGTTTGCATTTAGGATGGCCGTCTTCTCTGTTTGTGGCAAGTGTGGCAGGAACTTCTCCAAAACCTAAAACCATATAATAAGGCATTTAGTGTATAAAAAATAATATCATCATTTGCAATCATACTTGTGGACAACATTTGTCTATCACATCGATTACGGGTGGTTCGGTTTCGGGAATTCCCAGAGCTTTCATCAGGTTCTTAACCTCTTTCAAGATCATTGCTGCTAGTTTGCGCAAGAAAGGGCGATAATTGCACAACAACACTAGCGCAAAGCCCTCCACGAAATGCAATGTTGTTGCCAGCGGCACTTCATTCTTCTTCACAGCCTCATTCAGATTAATCACAGTCGTTTGAGTTATGCTCGACACACCACTCGACGTGATGCTCGAAGTGCCACTTGAATTGGTATTGATACTCTTCACATTGGCGCTGGCGCTGGAGAGTTGACTTGTTGCCGTATCCTTACCGATGCCACCAGCAGCAACAGCTCCAGTTCCAGTGCCACCTGCTACTGCTGAGTTAATGGTCACCGCAATAGTGGATGTTTTCACCGCATTCGTATTGCTGCCGGTGCCACCCACTCCTCCAATACCATTACCATTGACATTAATTGCACACCGCCAAATATTTAGAAATACAAATAGCAATCTTGTGCAGTTCTCCAGCAATTGCGGATAGGTGTCGGTGACATCGCGCACCAGAAATTGTGTATATCCGTGCACGACATCCTGACGCCAATCCGGGAAATCAATCACAAGTGTTTGTAGCGACTGATGCGTCAACATTCGTAACTCTTCGTCCATATGCACAGTTAGACGTGACAGCAAATCAACCAATTCTTGAGCAGTCATGGTGTCGGGAATAAGACGAGGCACAGCAGCCACACACGTGCGAAAGAGATCAATGCGTGGCTTGCGTTCACCCGAAAGCATCTCATCGGGCTCCTTATTTTGGTTTTGTGTATTGGTCATCATAAGTGGGCGACCGTAATGAACGTCTAGGGCACGAAGAATGTCTACGAAAACTCGTCGAACATGTGGGAAATATGTGGACATGCCAATGCTGCGCGCCGTGTCGTCCGTTAGCATTTTATTGATATATGTTTTCTTGACACGCAGTGTATTACCCGAAGGCAGCACGGGTACCGTGCGTGGCATGGGTGGCTCCCCATCCTTTTGTTGCAGCGAGTCAGCGACCACGAGGAACGCACGAAGTCCTATGCTCATTCGTTCGGGATTTAGGATCAGCTAAACAAAAAAGCACTCGTGATATGATGTTAAATTAGGCATATTATCCCCTACCTTTATTGCACGTCCCACACAGAGTAGATCGTAGACAATCTCGCGCATAGCGAAATCCAGACGCTCCTGTGCAATGAATTGGATAATTTTTACGAATATATTAAGAGGTGTATCACGTGGCACAACTCCCTTTGACCCTCTGAAAAGGTGATAAGAGTTGACAAAATATGTTCGCATTTATATATATGATTAGACTATTTCCAGTACGTACTTGGGAAACAGGGAGTTTACAATGCTTTGCAAACGTGAATGCGTTGCGGAGTTAGATTCACATTTGATACGAATCATATAAACCCAGAGCAGACGATATAACGACTCCAAGGCAACACGACTCATCTTTGAATCACGATTCTTCAAGTTGCTCAAGCACATTGCAAGGAAGCAATGCCAATTAGAGAGGAAAAAGGTCTTTTGCGAAACGCATAACAAACACGTAACGAGCGGAAAGAGAGCCAGGCGATGTTTCGATTTGGTGGATGCGTCCAAAGTTTGCATATACAGCAACTCGACGAAATTCTTAACGCATGGCACATTGACTTCATTTTTAACCGCCTAGAAAAAAGTTATAATGAATCAAGCTGGCATTAAATTCACGGTTAGTTAGTGTACCGCTGCAACAGGAACTAATATTTCAACGAATAAACCGGCCAAAGCGTGCTTAATGTCCTTGTCCTTGACTTCCAGGAAATACTGACCACATTCGTGCATGAATTGGAAGGACGCCTCGAACTCCTCAATGGGCACCATCTAAGGAGACACGGTTAGTTAAATTATGATCAGCAACACTTTTTAGGATATTCACCTTTACGCGAAAGAACTTCATACCCATCAGAAGACTGATGATGCTCTGCGTCGTCGTCGGAGAAGGCTCCTTGCCCCGCAACTCCTTCAGTTCGCACATGAAACGCTTTCGGACCGAGGCGAAGCGACTCTGCGCCAACACCCCGATGACCTCCGCATACAGGTCGGCTATCATGTGAATGTTATGTGCGTTGGGATTGTTCTGGAGGCCTTCCTTGTACTTGAAGTGCTTGAAGGCCAGGTTCTCGATGCTGTGTATGAGATCTTCGTGGCCCGGATGAAACGGCAACTGCTTGAGTATCTCGATGAGCGCGAGGCAAAATATGAATTCCACTGCGGCCTCACGTCGCTGCAATTGAAATTCCAAATCAATGGCAGCAGCCGGTTTGGCAGCAGTCGCGGGCGCTGGATTGCTCTTCTCCATGCGTTTGAGATCATTTTTTATTTCCACATCGGCCAATTGCCGTCGATGCCAGGCCAGCAAGGTGTGCAGCAGCGAGGGCAGGCAATGTTCGGCCACTGAGCCGAGAGCGGACATCAGCTGATCGAACTGCTGATCCTCGCCGCGTTGCAAAAGCTTCGAAAGATTCTTGTCGGCGCTCTCCAACATGACCAACTCGATTTTCTTCTCCGCCTGCACCGTGAAATCACTGAAGAGATTCCGCATCACGATCTCGCCCGGACGCATCGCCATCTCGGTGACGTTCTGCAGCATCGGGTCGTTTTGGTTGAACGGAATGGGGTTGATGATGGAGGTGCGTGAGTGGGTGCCCCAGGGCAGGAGGGCCTGTCGCGGTGGCACCACAACGGCGACTGTGTTGGAGGGCGTGGGTGCCGTCGTGATGACGGCGGCGCCGGTCGATGATGTCGACGACAGGATCGACGATGACGAGGATGCGGGCGGTGGAGGGCGACAGCCAGGATTTGCTGTGCTCTCTTGGATACCTCCGAATGCGAGGTTCAGTTGTGACTCATTCAGCGTGCTGCAGTCTATGTTGAACTGTTGCGGCAAAGGACTTTCCGAGTTGACTGCCGCCGCACAGAGCGTCGAGTTGGTTGGCGAATTGGAACCTCCGTTGCCGCCAACACTGACGCCGCCACCGCCGCCAGCACCACTTCCTCCTCCAGGCCCGCCGCTCGTCTTGGATGATTTAGGCGTTGATGTGTACTCATTTGAATTCGTGGAATTGCGCTGGGCGGGCGAATTATTGTTGCTGCTGCTGCTGCCAATCGATTGATTATTGTTATCGTTTGTTGACTGTTGCGGCTGATAAACATCATCGAACAAGAGTCGACTTGCGGCAGCTGTCGGACTATTGGAGGGGGACGCAGATCCGACCGCATTCGAGTGGACTACATTTTCACTGGGGTTCTGATTTGAGCCTGCGAAAGGAGAATCGTTGTCTGATATAAACGCACACTTTGTTTTGATTGATTGAGCGGATGATGAATTGAATGGAGAAGAGATAATTGAAATGTCTCTGCACCGATGAGAATATGTATGAATTTTATCGAGTCAAGAATACATACAGATATAATGTGGAATATCGAATACTGTCGACATCATTGATGGTATGTAATCTACCAAAACTAATGCGAATGAGGAAACTTTTCAAATCAACTACAACAGTAAAAATATCGCATGTACCCACAATTCGGTGACCACACCGTCCGGGGGGTTTCGGACAAACAAGTAAAAGTATTCGAAGTATTCCCGACTATGTTGAATTCCAGACAGCATTAGTAAGACAACAAATTCGAGTTATTAAAACTAATAATAACATAAGAACAACACCATCGCATAATCATAAATCGCATAAACATAATCACGTGCTGATGCAGCATTTCTCAAAGACTTCATCATAATCTCTGTCGCCGGAGTTATCTCAAAATAAAAAAAAAAACACAAAACAAAAAAGCACAAACAAATAAACAGCGAGCGACGAAAGCAAAGTTGTTTAACCTTAGCAAAGGCCCTTATCGTGGGTGCTTATCAACTCATTTGTTTATCTAAATTATTAACACTACTGATACGAAGAAATATCGATCTGAAAAGCCCGTCTGCCTTTTCTCCTACCCTCCTACCTTCCTCCTTCCTTCCTGCCTATCATTAATTCATTCTTCCGACCTATCGTTCACGCTGCCTTTCGTTCGATCGAGCATTCATAAATTCGGAATTCTATCGTGAGTGCTTTATTGGCCTTTTGTCCGCGGGTCTGACGCTGCATTTAAATACAGTTATGGCGACGCTGAGGCTCTCTCGCATTTAAATAGAAGCACAAATAAAAATCAATCAATAACCAGACATTCTTCCTCTTCATTCCTCAAGTTCAAATCTTTGTCTTTGTGTTTTTCTGTCCGATGCCTTTCTCCCTGGATTTCCCTCATCCTCCACTCTTCCTATACGTTTCACCTTCCTTCCCTCATTTATATGTCTTTTGTTTGCACGTTTTTTGATTTGAGCTGCCAGAGACAAGACTTGGACAACATTGCATGAGCTGGAAGTGCTTTTATTCTCTCGTTGGCAGCTGAATTATTGATACGTGACCGAAGGAGGTTAGGGGGAGGGCCTGGAAGGTGCCTACGTGATAGCAGTTATTGCCAAGAATGCAAACCGTTGTCACGAAGAAAGTACTGTGGAACTTGACCTTCTGATGTTTCTATTCGAAGCTAATTTGCTTCACTACTATTGATTGTCGATCCACAAGAGTCTATTTTGAATGTACTTAGAATGGTCTGAGCTGGAAAAATACTTCTTACAACTTCTTCTACTCTTCATTATCAGTTTCCAAATACGAAGTTACATTTTGAACTCATCAAAAATATCTGTTCTTGAAAGAAGAGATCAAATAAAACTCTCGCTCAGAAACAAAGTGAGTTGTTATTATAGAAATTTATAGAAAAAATCCAGAGAGATTGACTTGTCGAATAGAACGGAGAGAGAAGCAAAGATCAAAACAATGACAACAACGGCGCAAAGGAGAGGCAAAGAAAACACATCGTAGAAATTGAAAGGGAACAACACCAGAACGAGAATTAATTTAATTTGTATGGCTTTTGTAAACAATCTATGAGAGAATTTAACAGGCAATTCATAATAATTATTAGCATTGAAGATAGCAATAATAATAACTACACATACATACAATGGAAACGTTTCTATGGAGCATCGCATCATATGATTGACGTTCAGATAAATACGAGGAAGATAAATATACACGTACAAATAGAATTTCGCTATAAAATGTTATTAGCAACAGCTGCCAAGAAACGCAGAGAAAAAAATCGAAGCAAAAGAATGAGACAAGGTGGAAAAACCCGTGCAGGGAAAATGAAAATACCAAAAATTACTCTACCAGAATTTGCAATAAAATCGAAATATAATCGAAGCGAAATCATATACAACAGATATGTAAATGTTTTGAGATTAAGAAAGATTTTATATACATGTATCGGGACAACATCTGCAGAGAGTTAGTGTCGAAGAGACGTTTATTCCTCGAAATGTTATACGATCTTGAAAAGCGAAGACTTTGCTAAACAAGTGGCCTGCAGCGATTTCGATTCTGGTGAATGCAAAACCATTGCCATCGTTTTTATGCGGCGATTCTAAGAATATGGCATCATTGACTTAAATGGGTCATGCGCGACATCGAAGAAGGAAACCCAAGAACACGATTAATAGTCAACGTTTATGTTTGTTATTGGATTCATTATTGCGGTGTACCATGAGGTGAAGACGATGGAAAAAAGCTGACAATGAAATGCATGGCGATTTAAGGGCGATGAAAACAAACCTTTTAATTTTTTTTGAGTCCACTGAAAATTCCATAACATTAAAGAGGAGCATAAATTTCGCAAATCTAAGCAGCACGAACAGCACTCAATTGCACGTAAGAACGGACGAACGAAATGTTGAAAATCACCAGATTCAAGTGAACTACTAAGTAAACACTACACTATTTGGTACCACTACTACTGATACCACGATGATCTGCCAGCTGTACAACAATGGACTGAAACAATAACAAATTAAGAACCTTGTATCAATTGCTTTGTTTTGCACTTGATTTGAATGATGGTATTCAATTATTGTAAACTCTAATCAGTTCATCTGCGACGTCACAATCGTATGTTCTTAGTTCACTACGAGTAAATTGTTTCAATTATTTTGGTTTTCGTTGATTTTGTTGTTGGTAGTGTTGTTGGTTTTGGCATTATCACCATCACTTTTATGGCATTTAATACGATTTATAACGCACTCGCGATAACGAAATCCACTAAGTAGGGGGGAAAAAAGAAGAAGAAAATATCACACCAAAACAAATCAGTGCCTATCGAAAACCCAATTGAATGGAAATCCGACACCAATCTGAGAACAAGTCATTCAGATCCAGAGATTCACAGTTTCAGAGGACTCTTTAATATCGCCGGCGTGAGGTTAAAGAAATGAACCTGGGAGTTGGTGGAACAACAACAATCCGCACGAGGTAAAAAAAATCACATACATCACAATCCCGCCAACAACAACACTAAGACCATGGCTAAAAAGGAAGCACCGATGGTTCGATTGCTGGGAATCGCGACGTCTGCGGCAGGCCTCGTGGGGGCGGCGAATGGGCCGGGAAAGAACGAAACACTTAGTGTTGAAGTGTTAATTAAAGCGAGCTCTTTTTCGCACACTGAAACTCTCGCAATTAGGACGCGGCAGCGAAATGGAAAACTGTGTAACGAAAATCAGGGAAACAGCTTAAAATCGTTATATTTTCGTTACATTTATATAAGGTGCTATGAAACCAACTTTGAACTCACGCTGTAAAACGATAAGCGGCGACGGAGTTGGTGGCGATTGACGAAGACACAAACGACCGACTGACTGACCGACTGACAGTCAGACTGAAGAAACAACCGATTTGGGAGAGTGACGACCTGACCCGTCCGTCCAACGACTCGTTTCTTGTTTGGTGTGTTTTATTATTATATTTTTTTGTTTGTTTTTTCAGAATTGCCGATTGCAAAAATCTCGTATGATTTGTGAAATATTCGGCGAACGAAACCTCAAGAGCAGGAAACGCAAACCTCAAGAACGAAACGTAGAAATTGACGAACCGATTCAAACCGAGTCGAACGAGCGAAAGAAAGAAAAAAATAAAGAACGACCGAACGAATGATTTTTCTACGAATTTTCAAATTTTGAATGAATTTCGAATGTTACAGCACGCTTTTGCCACAACAACGGCTAATCACAAACTGTTGCCGCAAAATAAATTTAAACCTTCAACCATGTGTACGAAAACGAAAATAAAAATGAAATGAAATGAAATACATAACAACAACGACAACAACAACAGCGAAATCAACTGTAGCAACAACACGAGCACCACAACCACCAACAACACAAGCAACAACAGCAACAGCAGCAGCAGCAACAGCAGAAACAGCAACTACAGCAGCAATCGAGGGAAAACAAAAGCAACAACAACTATGACGACAACGGCGACGGCGACGGCGGCGACTACGACTGCGACGGAATAACAGCAACAAATTTGTCTATTTAGAATTATTATTAACACCCGAAAGCGAAGAGTTTGAACGAGCGACAGCAACGGCAACACAACGACAACGTCAACGGCAACGGGAGCGAAAGCGAGAACGCACGTGAGCACTCGAGCGAGATGGCGCTATCAAGACGATGGGGTGAACGAGAGCGGGAGCGAGTTAAGGAATAATTGTGTGAGAGTACACCACGAGCCAAAAATCCACCACACCACCCCACATGTTCGATTGGATTTCGCTCGGCGAGCGACAGAAAGCGACAGAGGAGAAAATCGACATAAAAATAAAACCAATTTTCGAAATAACGAATAACGAATTACGAATTACTCTGCACGAGAGTAGGCGGCGAGGCGAGACGGGACGAGCGAGTCGGGGTGGACAGAGAAAGAGGCACGGCAGATGGCGATCCAAAGAGACGAATGTATTTAAAAACAAAAACCTAATGGAGCAACCGAGAGAGCGAGAAGGAGAAGGAGAAGGAGAGAGAGAGAGTGGAGACTACGAGGAGACGTTTGAGCGAGCGGAGTCCATAAAACAATTGAAGGCATAGAGAATATTATAGTAGTAATAATAATAATAACAACAAGAACACAACATGGAGAGCGCACAACGGAATTATACATGAAAGGTCACGTTCGTTCCTACATTCGACGACAATCGCTCGCACCCGCTCACGCTACCTCCCTCCCCCCACGACTGCCTGGCTAGCCGCCTAGTTCTTCTTCTGTCTGGTGGCACCCGTTCCTTCGCCCGCGGGTCGTAATCTCGCGGTAATGGCTCATAACGGGAGGCAGTGGGTAAAAGCCCGAGCCCGAGCCCGAGACCGAGATCGGCGTCATGTCGCGCGCACTTAAGTGTTGACTCAAAATTAACTCTTCATCAGGGTGACAACAACCACAAAAACAACAACAGCCACGACTATAAAAACAGCAACAACATTGTGATGAAAGCATTAACAGCAAGTTCAAATTCGAATGCAAACATTAAGCAAAGCCGTATCAGGTCTGAGTGTATTTCGTTTTTATTGCTGTTGTGGTTGTTGCTGTGCTCTGCCTGCTGCCGGTGCTGGATACGAAAACGGAGATCAAGACGAAAAGAAGATACAGAGAAGCACCCGAGTGTTTATAAATAACGATTGTGATGAATGCAAAAAAAGAAAGCGATTAAAAAGAACGTTGGGCGTGAGTGCGGGGGATGTCGTCAGCATACGTGACGTATACGCAACCGTCTATGCAACGGGGCGTATGTGTAACGTGAGATTCTCAACGGGAAGAAATTACAAAAATTTTATTTAAAAAAAAAGCAAACTTATTGCTTTTCAACTAATATAATCGTAATTATCCATTAAGTATTTGGCCTTTCGGGCATTAATTCGTCCCACTTGACAACGCAATAATCTCAGCTATTGAAGCACGATTCTATGACAACAGGTGTTTGGTTATCTCAGCCATGTTAGCAGAAATCGAAGCGATCGTTAAACACGTGATGGCCGAGACCGGCGATAAGGAAACTATTGGTCATGTAGGTGGCCGTCACTTGAAGTAAATCGCTGAACAGCAATCGAGTGACAAGAACAACATCATAAATTGCAGATAAAGAATTGTATGATTTCGACTAGAAAACCATTTCGCGAGACAAACAGGGTACCGTGAATCAAAAAGAATTTCTAGAATGGTTTATAGAAATTTAGGAGCATTTTATGTTATCCATCAATCCGCAATTGTGCAAATGAAAAATTCCGAATGGCGCATTCGAATGTTCGCCACAAAGTGGGAAAGAAAAAAATTGCAAGCCATAAAATATCCAGATGAATGCCAAACAAAGAAACGAATACGAATAAAATAGAACGCAAAACAAAGAGCAACAAAACATCAAAATACACTAAAAATAACAAAATCAAAATCATACTGAAAAGGAAAAATGAAATGGAAAATAAAATATCATGCATACAAATACAACGAAGAACGAGAAATAAACAAACTACGTAAGAGAGAAATTTGCCAATAATCATAAAAATAAACATTTGCACTAGCGACTGTCGACTGTCCGAGTCTATCACCATCGTCCGTTCCCGTCCGATCCGGCCCGGTTGCCGATCGCTTATTAGGGAAGTCGAGAATGAATCATGATTTAAGACAGTGTTTACGATAACGGCAACAACAACAACAACACTAATGACAACAACGACAACGACGACGACTACGACGATGGGACGGGACGGGCAACAAATGGATTTCTCCGCCCCGTAGATGGGCAGTGAATTGTGCCAAGTTCATTGCAATATTTACCATCCTCCTCTCCCACCACACATCAAGACAAAGCCCTCGTACCTTCACAGCTCCGCCTCACTGTGTGCCGCAGGTATACATCAGTCAGTAAATCATACGTCAAAAGGCAACAATAAAAAAAAACTACTACAAAGTGAACTGTATAAAAGCCAAAGCCAAAGCGAAACAAGACACAAGAGAGCCAGAGGAATTACATCATTGCTCAGAAGCTCGTAAATGGTTGTTGATGTTTACACAACGTTGGCTTTAAGTAACAATTATCACTGGCATACAGGCGGAAAAGCGAAAGGGGGACGGCCGCTGAGTCCGAGTCTGCCGCTCAGTAGAAAATCGCGAGTTCATCACTGCGAATTATGCTGACCGAGCAGCAGAGGCAGCGAGATGGCAGCGTGAATCCAAACTAGTTTCATGCAAAACATAACAAAAGCACAATTAAACGAAAAAATGAAAACGCGAAAGTATTTGGCATCAACCATTGTCAGAGGAAAAGCGGTAGTGAGTGAGGGAGAGAGAGCGAGAGAGGTCCGGATGGACGACAATTGACATTATAGAGGAAAAGCTCATCGTCCGCTCAACCCACCTGCCGCTTGGGGTTCTGCCAGTTGCATTCAATGCCACGACCAAGGTTCCTCGCTCTGATTCGATGTGGCCTGATTGACAGTCAGCCAGTCTGCCTGCTTGCCTGTCATCTATCGGCCTGTCTCTCTGTCGTCTCGCTTTGAGTCGAGCTGAGTTGAGTTGAGTGGTTGATTCAATGAATGAACAAATAAATGTGCATTTGTACATAGATTTTCACGAAGATTGCAAGTGAAAGAATTTGACCGCATTTTCCGAGAAATTCCAACGGTCGTGCTTTGGGAAATCGTATTTGAGAAATTGATTTCTACGTCAAGTCATTCGTAGAGATATTTAAAGGTCACTTCAATGCACTTAAAAGGAATCGAATCAAGATAGTTCAAATCGTTCTAACTAAATAATAATGTGTGTGTGTTTGGCTCATGTTATGTGAAATGAAATAGAAATTTTTTAGAAATAATTGTATATTGCACTTGTTGACATTCACTAAATGAATATTATAGAAGGTCCGATAGAAGAGAATGTGAAAACTTTCTAATCCGCAGATTGCGTCTTCCGATCAAAACTAATCTCCCCGTTTCTATGCAAAACACTTTCGGATTTCGAAACGCAGAGCAGAAGCGGAGCGGCAAAACTGTCGAGCAGAGAAGGAAGGAGCGAGGTGGGGCAAGAAACACCACAAAGCACTCCGAGACGGCGTGGCGTGGCGTGGTCTTTGCAGTTGCAAAAGCGGCCAGAGGCAGCACTCGTAAAACAGCATGTTGCCAGAACAATAAGTGGACTCGCGTGCGCGGAGAGAGACTCAAGGGAAGATAAGGAGGAAGGAGTATACAAAGTCGTAAATGCGAGAGAGAAATGAATCACCACCCGACTCTGTTATGTGCACCACCGACAACGACCAGCCGACCGAATGCAACGCAATACTACACGAAGGCAATAAAAGCGGCCAAGCCTATCGGCGGAGCGATTTCCCAATAAATAATGCATCGATGGTCGCACAGAGCACCAAGTGGCTTTATATTGATAACAATGGCAATAAATAAAACAACCGCGCACCGGAGTAAACAAAATGGGCCATTGGACACACACACACCCACGCACAAACGTATGCACCGTTAGCGAGGGATTCCTCACGTCACAGACCTCGGCCGCGACCCGAAAAGAATCCAATGGCACTCAAGGAACATGAGCGAAGAGGAAGAACACTTTTGCTCAAATTAAGAAAGCAATGGAACAGAAAACAACACACACAGAATTAGTAACACAAGAAACCAAAGACACACTATGATAATCAGAGAAATGTATGCACTGCGTAGCAGACAAATCGAATTGAGGTCATCACTCGGCATCGCATCGGACCGCATCGCGGAGCAAAGCAATGACTCCGCGGCTCTGCGGCCAATGACGAATAATATAGGTGGGCGGATCTGAGAAGCCAAAGCCCTTGTGAAATGCGAGGATTTTTATAGATTTTCAAACATAGGAAATTCAATCCAGTGCAATTATCGCTTAAGAACTCACTCTTTTCATCGGCTTGCGCTTCGTCCGGGCTCAGGTCAGCATTTTCCATGATTCACGACTTCAGAACACTCCACGCTCACGTAAATCACTCAACCTTCTTTATTATAAGATTTATACGATTTTCGTGTCGTGCTTATTCGAGTTTTCTTCACTGTCTGCATAAAATATGTTATAATATGTCCAAACAGAAAACACAACTCAGAAATCTCCGTGAAAGTTACTCCAAAATGTAGCCATCTTTTCTTTTTTCGCAATTGACGTTCGTCAACTGTTTCGTGAACGACTGTCAGAAAAGAGTTGTTCAGTTTTCTCGTTCTCTCTCTCTCTCTCTCTCTCTCTCTATTCATCGACCTTGTCTGATAGTCAGCCGCCACAACAAAACCGATGAAGTAAACGGCAAGAAGCAATTGTCAAAATCAGCTGTTAGTAAACAGAACGTAAACACAATTTTATCCAGTAACAAATTCTTAAATTTGTGTTCACGGAAACTAAATATCTATTTTAGAAAGAATTGAAGAAATTTAATTTCAAAATTTGGAGCAAGATTTATACTTTTTTTTCAAAAATACATTCGTTTTTGATATTTGTTTACCTCGGTCAGCTGTTGATTGTAAACAAATATAGCACATGCTTCGAAACGTCAAAATACGAACAACGACCTGTTCGATTTTTCGATAATCCGATAAATAATCGTTTCAATATCGCATGCTTTAAATGTTTCGGTTTTTTCTATCAGTCAGTCATTTTCTATCATCATTCATTTATATCAGTCATTCGACCACAAGTGGTGTTGATATTTAATTCATAGTGACAAATTTGCAACATGCTAAAACTGACCTTCGATATAAATCTGATATCGATTACAATTTCGAGACACATCGTCGTTCATGATGATGATGTTTGCACAGTAAGTTATCCGCCGGTTAAACCAAACCAATAATCTTATCTTAAAATACTGCAATAGCTATTTCTTAATAATTCCTTTTCTACCCCTATTCGTCAACACAAATTATCTTATACGAATTAAAATATCTTCAGTTGGAAATACGATAGGAGTGAACTTCAAAAGGTGATATAAATACCAACGTATTCGGGTAACTTCTTAATAAAATACCTCCGAACGTTCGCAGGGGATCGCATTGCTCTGGGGTCTGTGTTTGCGATAGGACTTTGAAATATTTTTTTAATAATACCAAGGCCTTGGTCAAGGTAGAATTTAACTTATCATATTTACCTCTATTCATATTGACGTCTGTTTAATAAACAATCAGAGATTGTATTTTAATATAAATCTCATCCAATCCACATAATCTAGATGACATAAAGTTTTATCGATGCTTGAGATGGCCATACAAATACAACACATTTAGTAAACAAGCTCTAAGTAGAAAAACATGTGAATACCAATTCTATCGCAGTCAGAGTGCATACTATCTAAAAATCATGGAGTTTAGTATTCTTATCAACATTTTTGTTTAATTAAATTTGTTTTGGCTTCTTGATATCGATATATAATTTTTATTTATATCTCGCATGCGATAAATTTGTTTACCATGAGCTGTCAATGTGTATGATGAGAGAAAAACCCGCTTTATATGACATCATGTAGTGTTGACGCTCGATTCTCGGGACTTCAAAATGAAAGGGGTTGTAAATTTTGTAGCTGCCACAATCGTTAGTAAAGTCTTAACATTATATTAATACAAAGCATAACATAAAAAGTGCAATAAAATATTCCACATCTCGTGGATCTAGAATAGTTTAAGGTAAAGCAATAAAATCTAATTATCTTGTGTATAAATATATCTGAAATTTATCGAATGCGGGGTCTAGCTCCGAGAATCGAGTAATTTATGTAATTCTGAAAGGATTGTTGTCTTAATTATTGCAAAAATAAAAGTACTATACTTACCCATCTCATCAATAATGCTTATCGAATAAATGTACTTATTATTAATAACTATTGATAAACTCTATATCTGTATATGTGTTTCAGCCACTCGAATAACAATCGCGTTCATTGCTCTCAAACACCGGCCGCCATGAACATTCCGGTGCATCCGCTCACACACGACCCCACAGCGGCCTGGAAGGAAATCTCCAAAGGGCAACGTGTTATCAAAGTCACTATGAAGCCTCCACAAACAGGAGTCGCCTTCAATAAGGCCCGTGTAGTCTGCATGAGTGACACCCACTCCCTCACACCGTACATGAAGTTCGATATTCCAGACGGCGATATATTTATACATGCGGGAGACTTTACTAAATGCGGTCAGCTGGAGGAAGTAATGGAGTTTAACGATTGGATCGGATCTCTACCTCATAAATACAAAATAGTCATCGCCGGCAACCATGAGCTCAGTTTCGATCAGACCTTCACCCACCCGTTCAAAAACAAAGCCCATTCGGAGAGGTGAGTTCAAGTCCAATGGCAGTTGTTCAAATTTTATTTCATGAATTTATGTCTTTTCTTACTACAGAACTAAACACACTGGCCTTTCGATACTGGATGATATACCAACGTTGGGGAATGCCAAAGAAAACTTGGAAAACGCCGTACAGACACAGAATATTCGCGACGTTCTGACCAACTGTATATATATCGAGGACGAACTGATAGAATTGTACGGGGTTAAAATTTACGGCAGCCCTTGGCAACCGGAATTTTGCAAGTGGGCTTTCAATGTGCCGCGCGGTCTGCAGTGCCTGGAAAAATGGAATCAAATTCCGGAGGACATTGACATCCTTATCACACACACGCCACCGGTGGGCCATGGCGATCTCTGTTGTTCGGGCGTGCGTGCGGGTTGTGTAGAATTGCTGACCACCGTGCAACATCGTGTTAAGCCTAAGTATCATGTTTTCGGTCATGTTCACGAAGGCTATGGCATTACGTCAGATGGACGAATTATCTTCGTGAATGCATCTACGTGTGACATTAACTATTTACCCAATAATCCACCAATCGTATTCGATATTACTTTACCACCCGGTATGCGAAAGGACTAGGTATCAAAGATCATATTTTTTACCGCATTTTAAATATTTCATATTTATATTTTTCTAAAATGTAATAGCTTATTACATGTATTTTTATTCTATTCTCGAATTTATTTTGAAGGACTTTTTCCGGAATAGCGCAAAATGTGTTTCGTTAGACTTATTGTAATTACCAGTTGACGTTGTTTAGATTGGCCATATAAGCCAAATATTATATTTGTTTGTTATTTATTTTTTATTTTCCGTATTTGTAAATAGTGGCTCGATCTTCTACACAAAACTTTTTTTGTATTTCGCAGAGGACAAATTATCATTTAAGTGCTTGAAGTTTAGAAAAGGATTGAAGAGATTCTTTATTTATTTACTAGTCTTATTAATTGATAGAAACGTGTTGGGCATTCATTTCTATATTCGATTATTTACAGATGCATAAAAATTGGTGTTAGAACACATACTCATTTGGTCAGGGTTCGTTCAGTTTTATTAAACATTTATGTATGTCGATTATATTAATAGCAGAAATAAAATTAAAAAGCCTTACAATCGCATGGAAACGTGCAAAACTCATTTGGTCAATCGTGTAATAAATAATTATATTGACGAAAAAATTATGTTTTTACATTTCGGTTTTTTACAACAACGATGTTTTGTAGTAGAGTTTAAGAGAGCAACTTTTTGCGGATTCCTCCACAATGGTGCGGCGAAATAACGGTTTCATTCCCATAAAAATGGTCGGAAAACGAAGTACAAGTGAAACTTCGTTGGTCATCGTCGCTCATCAGGTCTGCTGGACAACTTTCTAGTGACCCGCTTCTGTGTGTGTGTGTGTTTGCGCGCATTGTTTTAGAAGGAATAAATTCAGTGTTCCTAATTTTATTCTGTTCGAATTATATTCTGATAAATTTTCTATTTATTTAAAAAACAAAAAAAGAAACAACAATGGTGAGTAGAAACTGTGTACAAAATAACTCGTAACGAGCTCTGAAAACCGAACCGATTCAGCTGGATTAGGTTAATTAAAGAAAAGATCTCAACATGAGGTTACCGGGATGTGATTTACATACATTTTTAACGTAAAAAATTTGGAAAAACTCGTTGTTCTTGTTGTTGTTGCAGCGCGAGGTCATCTCCATTCAAATCGGCCAGGGCGGCATCCAGATCGGCAACGCCTGCTGGGAGCTCTACCTGCTGGAGCACGGCATCGACGCCGATGGCTCGATGAAGTCCAAGGAGGAACTGCTGGCGAGCGGCTGCAGCGCGTCCGTCGACGGCAGGGGCTCCTCCTTCGCGAATTCCACGAACGACGCGCGCACCTTCTTTACGGAGACCGGCTCGGGCAAGCTGGTGCCGCGCTCAATCTTCGTCGACCTCGAGCCGACCGTCATCGACGACGTCCGCAACGGGCCGCTGCGCAACCTCTACCACCCGGAGCAGTTGATCTCCGGCAAGGAGGACGCGGCCAACAACTACGCCCGGGGTCACTACTCAATCGGCAAGGAGGTCATCGACAACGTGACGACACGCATCCAGAAGATGGCCGAACAGTGCGGGGGCCTGCAGGGCTTCTTGATCTTCCACAGTTTGGGCGGCGGCACCGGGTCCGGGTTCACCTCATTGCTGATGGAGCGCCTGTCGATGGACTACAGCAAGAAATGCAAACTGGACTTTGCGGTGTACCCGTCGCCGAAGGTGTCCACGGCGGTGGTGGAGCCCTACAACGCTCTGCTCACCACGCACTCGACCCTCGAGCACTCCGACTGTGTCTTCATGGTGGACAACGAGGCGATCTACGAGATCTGCAAGAACAACTTGGGCGTCGATCGTCCCGACTACAGGAACCTCAATCGTCTGATCGCCCAAATCGTTTCGTCGACCACGGCCTCGCTGCGCTTCAGTGGTTCGATGAACGTCGATCTCAACGAGTTCCAAACGAATCTGGTGCCCTTCCCACGCATACACTTCCCGCTCGTCGCCTACGCACCGCTGGTGTCCGCGTCCAGGGCCTCGCACGAGCAGCACGCGATCACCTCGCTGACCAACGCCTGCTTCGAGTCCGGCAACATGATGGTCAAGTGCGATCCGCGCGCCGGCAAGTACATGGCCTGCTGCATGCTGTATCGCGGCGACGTGGTGCCCAAGGACGTGAACGCCGCCGTCTCGGCCATCAAGTCGAAGCGACACATCCAGTTCGTCGACTGGTGCCCGACCGGCTTCAAGATCGGCATCAACTACGAGAAGCCCGCCTTCGTGCCCGGAGGCGATCTGGCGCAGACCTCTCGGGCCGTCTGCATGCTCTCGAACACGACCGCGATCTCGGTAGCGTTCTGCAATCTAAGCTACAAGTTCGATCTGATGTACAAGAAGAGGGCCTTCGTCCATTGGTACGTCGGCGAGGGCATGGAGGAGGGCGAGTTCTCGGAGGCACGCGAGGACCTGGCCACGCTGGAGAAGGACTTCGAGGAGGTGGGCACAGACGACCAAGAGCAGGGCGAGGATGAGGATTATGAATATTAATTTGTGCAGATTATTCTTAAATGTATTTAATCAAATTAAATCCATATTTGGAATTAAGACAGAAACTAATGGTAAATGAAAATAATGGTAATAAATATATAATGATGAGATGGAAAAATCAGTGTTTTCCTTGTTAGAATTATAAAACAAAATCTTCATTTGGTTTTAACTTTTTATTTTTCATTTTCATGTCTGTTTGTGTTTCTTTTTTCTTCCTTATAATTAAAATAATTTTTTGATTAAGCCTAATATAATCGT
Source organism: Coelopa pilipes (assembly GCA_947389925.1). Taxonomy (NCBI): domain Eukaryota; kingdom Metazoa; phylum Arthropoda; class Insecta; order Diptera; family Coelopidae; genus Coelopa; species Coelopa pilipes. The sequence goes on along the minus strand of OX376699.1, from coordinate 37,652,830 downwards.
TATTGTTAATTTCTTACAAATGTAGTTGTTTGTTTGTTTGTTTATTAGTGATTTCGGTTCTACAATAAAAAATACAATATATATTTAATTTTTAATATGATTCGGACCAAATTCAATTTAATTTTTATTTAATTTTACTTAGGCAATGAAGAAACAAATAGGTTTTCGCTAATTTTAAACTTAACGTACAATTTTATTTAAAACTCAACATGTCACTGATCAATAAATCGTTATAATTGTTATAATCCTCACACGAAAAAGGAAACAATAGTGCTGTATATTTCTATATTCTTTCATTTAATTTGTTTCTTCCTTGAATTGAATAACATTTTAACGTGTGATTGATTTTGTTTCTAATATTCGTGTTCGTAGAGTCACATTTTCTATACTCTTAAACTTCTGATTTCACTTATCTTCTAAAGTTCTATGTAAATTTCGAAATGTTGAAAAAAAAAAAACAACAAAATAAAAGACAATTTTTAATGCAAAACAAAATTGAAGTTCAGTGAATAAAAGAGTAAGAATGGAGGTAAAAAATAATAATAAAGGTATTTATTATGTAATAGTATTTCATACGGTAACGATGGCAAACTTAATATGGAACATTTGAGAATAGATAAGAAACACTCTCTCCATTGTGTGTTCTTCTAACAGCTTCAGCGAACATCATTGAAACGTCAATGCACTGTGGAAAGAATTCAATGAATAAAGCACCGATTGGGGTGCACAATATTGTGTTTGAGACGCACCTGAATTTTGGGACAATCCCGCATGTGACCATCCTGCGGTATGGTGTTTGTGACCACAACCGCCTCGAAACAGGCGTTGTTTATCCGAGATATGGCTGGTCCTGAGAAGATGCCATGCGTCAAAATGGCATAGACCTACAGCAACAAAGCAAAGGAATTTGTATTTTTATTATTCATCCAGGAGAAGGAAGATGTTATGGGCTGGAGGGACCAACCTTTGTGGCTCCAGCTTCCACAAGACGGTCGGCGGCGTGCACAATGGTGCCGCAAGTGTCAGCCATGTCGTCAACCAGAATGGCAATTTTATCCTTGACATCGCCCACGAGCACCATCGAGGCCACCTCGTTTGCCTTTTTCCGCTCCTTATGGATCAAGGCAAACTCCACGTTCAGACGATCAGCAATCGATGTGACGCTGAAATTGTAAAACAGCCATTTAGTGTCATGTTTCAAAATGGGATTCGAATATTGATTTACCGCTTAGCACCACCGGCATCTGGAGAGACGATAATTGAATTCTTCCATTCTGGAATGTTCTCTTTGATCCACTTGAGGACCGCCGGTTCGGCGTACAGATTGTCTACAGGTATATCGAAGAAACCCTGGAGCATGAATGAAAAAACAAAAAACGTAGAAAACATTGCAAACACAATAGGATAGAATATCAAAAAAAAAATTCATTTCGGAACACTTTTTCACAACAAACATATTTATCAACATTTTTTTCACTTTTATTGTTTTCCAAAGAGTCAAATTTCCCATACCATAAAAAATCTTCAAAGATGCCGAAGCGACTGAGCGATGATGAACTAGTCGAACTGAAGCGGTGGCTGAGCGACCAGCAAATCAATCCCAACAAGATCCATCGGGAATTCTCCGACGCCCTGCCCGTGGTCAACCTCCTCAAGAAATTCTACCCCAAACTGATCGACCTGCACAACTACCCGCCGCGCAACAACACCCAGCTGAAGATCATCAACTGGCAAACGCTGAGCACCAAGGCGCTGAGCAAACTGGGCATCAATCTGACCAAGAGCACGATCGAGAACCTGGCCAAAGGGACGCCGGGAGCGATCGAGTCCCTGCTGGTCGAAATCATGCTCCTCGAAAAGTCGAATCGCATCAAGGACGACAAGAGCAGCGAGTCGCAGGAGCAGATATGGACCGAAAACGACGAGGTCATGATGGTCACCGTGAACAAGAGGGTGGGCGACGCCATCGTCCAAATGCCGCAGAAGATGATCCTCTACTCGATATACGAGCAAGTGGTCCGCGATTCGAGTGTCAAGGATTCCTATCTGAAGTCGTCGCAGCAGAAAGTCGCCCATCTGGAGAACATCATCAAGCTCAAGTCGGAGCGCATCGACGAGCTGTGCGCCCAGTTGGCGAAGATATCGGTGAGAAGTTTATTGAACCAACACAACATTGAGAACTCAAGCCCCAACTCGGGCTTGCGTCTGGATCAATGCTGCGGCAAGAGCATTGATTTATGATCATATACATCAATCTTTGCATTCAATAAACATATTTGCGGAATTTACATTTTACAATCGTAGAGAATCTTCATGTTTTCAAAATTAAAGAATTAAAAAAGTCCAATTTCTTCAACTGCAGTTTAAATTTCTATCCTCTGGTTCTGGTTATTTTCATATGCCTCTCTTTCAGGTTGACTCTGGCAAAAAGAATAAATAATATTTGGAAATCACTGTGCACAAAAATATGGCAAAATTCATAACGCAAAAGAACTTCTTTGAAATTTAATATGTCTTCACTAAATTTTTGTATATTCCTAAATTCAAACATTAATAAATTGTAATTGAAAATGCAAATGGTTTTGTGTAACAAATCAAACAAATCCGGTGGAAAATGTTTGTATACTGATTTCGACTGAAATCGGATCGGTCGCAGTCAGTTCAGTCGGTTAAATAGGGAAGAATTTTATCAGCAAATGCTATTAGGAAATTGTTTGCACACCAGCGCATCATTCGATCATTTCCAAACATATCGGAGCGGGTGAATCGCGTGACCGGTCAAAACCAGCCACTGAAACCCAATACTGTGCCTAGTAGTTTTTCGCGGACACCACGGTGGGAACGTGTACAAAATGTGTTGGACGGACAGACGTAGCCGTAGCAAAGGCTCAAATTGAATTTTGACACCAAACGCCACCCAACCCAAATCTCCCTCTCTCTCCTCATCGATTAACCCAGTGAGGAGGGATCACGAAAGTGCGGCACGTGGCACCAGCTGAATCGGCTCTAATTGAGAGGGTGTCAATCGACCAGTGCCCACTAATTTTGAACCCTGTATTATTACAGTATAGTAATTTATATAATCGATAAATTGTGGGGAAAACTCACCTGAATTTGCGATGCATGCAAGTCCATGGTTATGATGTGATCAGCCCCGGCCACTGATAGCATATTTGCGACCAATTTCGCCGAGATTGGAGCACGACTCTAGGGGAAGAGAAAATAAAGTCGTAAATTAGTGTGAATCAATTAAAAGCGACCCCAAAAAATCGATTTCACAAAAAGTATTAATGTTGAAACCACTTAAAAAAGAACAAATGCATTTTGGAAGCGTGAAGACCGTGAGATGAGATGAATGTTGGACTCGAAGTTGGACGAATTGTGCCATGGAATGAATGAACGGATGAATATTTGACAATGACGACATCACTGCATGTGTGTGCGTGTGTGTGTGTGGTAAACCCAACGACGTTACAAAGTTAAGATATTGTATTGCAATAAATTACAAGTTATATTGGAATTAACCTATAGACAAGTCAAAACAAGTTAGAAAAAAGCACTTCAAACAACTTTCTATGGCAAAAGGCAAAAATTACAACTTCTTCAAATTAAGCAGAATCCATGGGTGGACAAATATTGCATTAAAAAAGTAGATAAGAAATTTACATTTTACTTAGTGGTTCCGCTGAAACCACTATCGGCAAAACAAATGGAATTATTGAGGTTTAATCGTGAACGATTAAGTTGCCTGGTATTATTAATAGTCGTCTTAATTACGTTGGCCATTAATTGAGGAGGGAAATGCTCTAAATAAAGTAATCAACCAATCAATCAATTCGTACTGACAGCGGGTGAAATGCGAAATTTAGTTGGGAACCATTTGAAAACAAAAGCATTCACATGCAGTGTAGGTGTAGGGCTGTAGGGGAGGAGGGAATCGTCAGTTGTGAATATATATAGGTACAAAATCGAGGATCGGGGACAAAACAGGTGAGGAAGGGGCTGAGGGTCCGGGAGTCTGGGAGTCCGGGGGTTTGTGTAAGGGGCAAATCGAATTCATAAACGACAATAACAAAATGTAATTGAGAAGAAACAATACGAAGAAAAACGATAGAAAACTAAAATAACAACTCGGTTTAACTTCTCGGAAAGCGTCCATCGAATCCATCACATGTTATGGTATTTTTGTTTATATTCTTTTACTTCTTTCTGGCTTTTGAGAGGCGAATCAGACTAATAGAAACAGAACGAGGGAACGAACGCTAAAAGCAGACGAAGACGAACTCGAGGTCTACTCACAGTATATTGTTTAGCTGAAAACTCCTAAAAAGACATTAAAAGAAAAAAAGAAGAAGAAGAAGAAGAAGAAGAGAAACACAAGGTTGAGATACTGACAAATCAAATTATAAACCAAACAAAACAAATTTCAACTTAAATTAAACAACTAAAAGAAGTGTCTTAAAAAAGAACAAAAACAAAAGTGCCATGGACGACGGTCGAGATGGAAGAATCAAATGGAGAATCGTACGGATTTAGGTATTGATGGATGGTTGAATTGAGAAAAGAAAGAAGATGGAAGAATCCAACGGAGAATCGTATGGATTTAGGTATTGATGGATGGTTGAATTGAGAAAAGAAAGAAGAGGAAAATGGCTTTATGAATAAGTGAAAGGAAGTATTTTATTGACTGCTGAAATGGCGATGATCAGACATCAAGTGATTCAATATTCAAAATATCAGAAAATAATCATGTATCAATCCGAAGTCAATAACATTAATTAAAATTCAATTTCAGCAAAATTTTCAGCATGGACCATGAGCCTTATCTGGTCATTGTAAAACATTACATGTTATCAGTTTATTCTTATTTATTGCAAATGAAGAACAGAACGAATTGACCCCAGAGGTGGAATAAATATTTTTTTACTGATTATTACTGATGTATTTACTGACGTTGTCGACGATTTTCCATCATTGTATTTTAATATGGTACCAATAATTGCATTTATTTCGAGATTCTGTCTCTTATAAAGACACAAGTGAAATCAGCTGAACCCGATGGAGGATGGAGAATGGATGAGCGAAGTGAATGGGAGTCGGGAAAGACAGATTGATTGCGAGTGTGAGGGAGTGTGAAACAAAAAACAACAAAACAAACAAAAACAATGGTCCCACGAACACACAAACAACACCAAAACACCGATCAACAACATCGACCAAGAACATCACATCGATCAACACAAACAACATTACAATTCGAATGCGATACACTGTAGAAAAACAAAAACAATGCATAAAACGATATGGGATGCAAGTGATTTTCCTATCAACTTCCGGGCCGGGCGATTTTCGTAAGGTCAACATAACGTTATCGATCTGGACAGAGCACAAGTGCAAGGCGTTGAAAATTGCAATCGCAAATTACATTGTACAAGTGCAGCTCTGACGTACGACGAGTCCTCACCAATCAACACGCAATCATCATCATCAGGTTTGTGCCAAATGAACGTATTCTATGTTAACGACGTGGGCTCAAAGTAACGTCAGTTCATTATGCTCGGATTTTGAGCCAATCAAGGTGATTACCACAGAAGCCACGATCGATGAAACGTCAATGTCTCCTTACAGTATTCCTTGCCGGAAGTTTTTTGCCCATAAAAATGTCTGATTGAATAAACCGAAACACAAAAACACAAACATGTATATATTTTTGTTCGTGGTGCAAACTTCTTCAACGAGAGAGCTGCATTATTGAAACAAGAGAATAAAATAAAAATACTGTGTGAAAATTTGCTGCAATGAGGCGGCAAAAATGTGGAAGAAATCTTGTCACTGTCTTTGTTGCTAATCAATCTAATTTTCTAAACCGATTCTGATTATTCCAAATTTGATTTGTGTACAAAATTTCGCAACAATTTTTGTTCAAATTCCGAAATCTAGATAAAGATTAAGATCAAAATAATTGCGCTCGTGGTGCAAAGAGCAGTGAAGTTTCAACGACTAAGACTAAGACAAGTTTTACATTAAATTAATTATACCATAAAATAAACATAAAATTACGCTTTATACGAGAATCCCACAGAAAATGTATAAGATACAAACATAATAATAAGTTCCCAAACAAATAACTTAGTAAAAAATGATACCGAATTAATTTCCCGAAAACAAAGAGACATAAACGAAGTCATAACATGAGACAAAAGAAAAATAATAAAATAATAAAAGACTTCCTGAGGACGTTGGACGACGACATGCACCTCACACTGGAGTCTCGACCACAAAAATGTAGTAACATAAATAATACTAAATGATTTAAATTCGTAATTTTGAATTTGTAATAAAATTTTTTTTTTTCACATTAATCCAATTATTATTTATCTGTGCAGATAAAATCTGTATCAGAATTATTACGAAATTTTGTACAAAATGCAAGAGATGAAAATTTTGCCCATCTTTCCATATTTTCGAAACGTTTGCTTAGGCTAAGGGTAGTATATATGCGGTAGTAGTAAGTTGTACTAGTGGTAGTAGTAGTAGTATGAGTAGAGTAGTAGAGTAGTGGTAAATACCCTAAATTTCCAATCGTAGTTTTTCTTGGCAAGTTTCTTGCTTTCATCTGTCTCCTCACCACCTGACAACTGTGTAAAAAGGAAAGTAAGAAAATATTCGACTTGTATTGAAAATTGTCAATAGCACAAAAAAATAGAGTCCATCGGAAAATCGATAAAAACAGATTAAACAGTTTCGTTTTCGATCCACATTCATGACGTTCATTGTAGAAGTTTTCGCAATATTTTTAATTTTGCACTTATTTTTTTCAGTTTTTTATGTATATTTAAGTATGAATAGGAAGAATCTATAGAAATAATCAAGTTCGAACAGAGACATTAATTAAATTGATCATCATTCCGTTATTTTTTTGTTTTTTCGTTTTAGTTTTTGTTTTATAAAAATTGAATTGTAGTAAGGTGCAGTATTAAATAGATCGTTATCTAACCTTGTCTTTTTTGTCTTGGCGGGCATAGGGAAAGCAAGGAATCACAGCCGTAACACGAGATGCTGATGCGATCTTACAGGCGTTTATCATGATCAGCAGCTCCATCAAGTTGTCGTTGATCTCGCCCGAGCCGGACTGGACGATGTAGACGTCTTCGCCGCGCACGGATTCGCCGATTTCAACGCTGCAAAAACGAGTTATCAGTTAAACAATTCATCAGGGATACTAAGTAGTATCATTCTTCAATTTAGTATGCAAGGAATCATTTCTTAGATTTAAGAACAGTCGATTTTTTTAACTGTTACGGTAGGAGCATCCCTGGCAACCGATTCCACTTAGACCAATTCCCTTTTGAGACTTATTCAGGATGACTCCATATAATTTTAATCAATTTCTACTACCAATTTTGTTCTTGCAACCACGTCGAACATTTGCGTAATAAATATGAATCTCTATAAATACATATTTATTATTTCGTTTGATCGATACGAGAATTTTCCTGTTCCATGGGAAGCAGCTGTCTGTCGCATGTCTACAATCTGTCCGGCCTATCTATGTAGGGCTTGTAGACCACGGCCCACGGCTAGAGCAGCTCGTCGTCGTCTGTTGTGGAAAAATTCAGCGTATTTTTAGATGCTGTAATCATTACAACCCCAACACAGAATGACCACAAAACCACAACCTTCAGCGCTTATAAAGAATGACAAAAAAATACACCTAGACAATAAGAGAAAAAAACTGAAATTTAAATAAGATTCACATAGAATCGTGGACAGTTTTCGCTCAGTGTTCGTCTGAGCTCTTCAAAGGTCGTCCCTGGCCGCTGATTAGACAGTGGGTGAAAGAAAGAGGAAAGAGGAGAGCGGTAGAATGGGAGAACGAGAGTGAATTTGTGCAAATAAATATCGTCGGAGGTAACGACAGGCTGTGGAGCCCTATCATGATGGCTGGTCGTCTGTCTGGCTGGCTCTCGGTCTATCCGTCTATCTGTCCGTCTGCCGTTAATTCTATTATTATTTATATTTATTTAACTGCACGGCCAAAAGGCTTTACACTATCTCCCTCTCGTTCGAGTGTATGGGACAAAGTTTTGTCTTTGTTTTATGATTTGTTAAAAATAATCTATTCTGCTAAAAAAGTTGGAGGGAAAAGTCTTCGTCCGTCGGCCGTGTAGAAGTCTGGCGTGGTCTTTGTCAAACCACGAGTGAGCGACAAGACTCACGTCGGATGGATTTGTGGATCTCGGCAAGATGCCAGATGAAATCGCGAGATCGGTGTAAGGAGATTTCAGATGAACAATTTATTCGATACGAAGAATTTCTTCTGATTGTTCGTGGTTCTCTGAACAAATTTTACTTTCAATGTCTTCAAAAGAACATTCATTCCCTCCTCACCCGACCACCGCCTCGCCCTCGTCCTCGAGCACATTTGGGGGCTGGGCGCAGCATCCAATTAAATGCATGACGGCGAAGCGCATTCGAGGCCGGCCGGTCTTCAGCCGAGAGACGTCAGCTGAACGAGACAGAGACACGGAAAAATGGGATGGAGAGCGAGAGAGAGAGAGGGAAAGGACCTGTTGAAAATGGTTTCCTGCTGATGACAGGGCTTGGTTTTGGGGAATCTGAGTCATTTGATGGCACAACATGAGTTGGGAGATTTCAAATAATTTGGCAAGAAATTGCTGCAAAAGAAAACCAGCCAACCCTCACGATACAAAGCAAGCAAACTTTAATTTGGGAATCCGAATTTTCAAAGCATATTCAATTTTCATCCAAAATTTGTTCGTGAAAGTCTTTAGGACTCACTCCCTCACGCGATTCTTCGCCAAACTATAATGCGACGAATCCAATTGACCGATCGAGAAACTATATTTTTTATCATCTTCGCGAGTTTTTTAACAGTGGAACTCCATAAAGATTGCGGGACGCATGTTCCAGTTTGATAATGGCAATCCCAGACAAGGTCAAAGAGAACGAGAGAGCCAGAGAGAGCTCTTTTCAGCCTGCAGCCAAAACACAAAGAGATGTCTCCATTTTTAGTGATTCTCTTTATCGATTTGTTGTCAAAGCGAACTGTATTTGTTGTTATTATTGTTGTCATGTGTAATTGTTTGCGTTGTTGTTGGTGTTGCTGCTGCTGCTGTCATTCGCAATAATTAAATTAACCTCCAATTTGTTGTGTGCAACAACACGCGCTCACCGCCGACTCGGAGAAGCAGCAGCCATCGACCGACAGACCGACGACCGGCCGATCGGCGATCGCTCGACTGTTCTCCCTCTTTCTTTCTCGCTCTGCCCTCGTCGGCTCGGTCGCTCGCTGTTGACGAGTTTTTTCCGTTTTTGTTGCTGTTTTTGTAGTTGTTGTTGATATTGTTGCGGCTGCTGATATCAACACACTGTACTGTGTCGATGTTATTGTTGTTTTTTAACCCTATCTTTTTAACATCCATTCGCACAACAATAACAACAATACCCATGCTTTGTAGTTTTCACAAAATTGAAGCTTATAATTTTCCTATTTTTTAATTTTTTTTTTTTTCATGTTCTTCTATTTATCTACGTTTTATTTCCTACTTTTTGCCCATTCGATTTTTTATTTATTATTTGTCAATCTATTTACAAATGAACAAAAAAAGCTCCCTACACGAATTGAAAACATTTCAAACAACCAACAAAAACCATAACAACAACAACAGCAGCAACAACATACATATGTACATGGGGGTCTTTAAATTTTTGGCACCATCGTTTTTGGTACAGTTGTTCGCAAAAGTTAGGTCTAAACAAGTTTTAGAAGTCAAACACGGCGAGCGAAGGGAAACTCATTGGTCGAATGAAGGGGAAGGAGAAGAGAAAGCAGGAACAGGAGCAGCAAAGACCCTATTTTTATCTCCAGAAGATGTATAAATACCTCCTAATTGACAGATTGCATATAAAGATTTTCTAACGAAATCTTAAGATTCTTTGTCATTGTGAATTTATGGACAAGATTTTAATTAGCTTCAAAAGAAAGTATTTCACCGCTTTGGTACGTCGCTTGAGGCTTCCAGAGCCATCCGGGAACCTCTCGACAATCTCTCAACGACAACTGAAAGTAATCAACATTTCAGACCGACAGACAGACACGAAATCGAAATACAATGGCTTTTTAAGCACCTTCCAACCGGGAAACTAAAACATGAAATCTCCCAAATGTGAGATAAGAGCGCTATGACAACAACACAATGTATTTCAGTGTTGTTTTTTTTTTTCTCTCTCTATTTTTTAGTAGGTCTCCACGAGGGCCTTTGAAATCGTCGACCGCCTGTTGCAGTGGCCTACACAGGCGACAAACAATGAACAAGGGGGAAGAGGGAAAAGGAAGGATGGAAAATCGAGCATACACCGCTAATACATCGGGCCATCGTTGACGACAAATCGGCGTCACATGTGATCGACAAACTAATAACAGTCCGCAGACCCGGTCGGACGAAAGGAAAAGAGAAAGAGACAACAACAACTACTACAAACCATCGACCGAGAGGAGTTTCGATGTCATGCAAAGGCAGAAACCAACAACGCTGTAACGTAGAAGACGACGAGCGATAACGAAGCAACGCAATGAAGAAGTGGAACAAGAAGGAAAAAAGGAACCAGAGACCTATCCTATCCAGAAAACCAGAAGGAGAAGTAGTAAAGTGGAGAAGAATGAAATGAAGCGAGGAAACGACAAAGTCAAAGACGCAGTCAAGAAAACGTGACAACCAGAATCACCTTCGTCGGCCGATACGCCGTCGCCCGCTCGCACGGTCATTTCTTCTTCTTCCTTTTCTTCAACCACCGCCATCCACCAACCAACCATTCCACAGTCTTTCAGTCACTCAGTCAACCGAATGACAGCACAAAATTGAGAGCCATCGAGAGCGCGAGCAATAGAGAGCGCACGCGAGAGTGGGTACGAACAAGGGAAATACAACAACCAGACGAGACCATGGAGTGATGATGAGACGCGGGAGCAGGAGGAGAAGAGCATGCCGAGAGACAAGCAGGCATATTATAACCTTACATTTTTGGGTAATTTGTATATGGGAATTTTCACAATTGTTTTCGATGGAAAAGAAAACATTTTTAAACTGGCCACCATAATAAGAAATCGATCACAACACAACGGAGAGGATCCGAGGAAAATGCCGATGTAGAACGAATGTCTGTACAGTCATTTGTTGAATCAATAACCGACGAAGGGCAAGGGAGGACGAGAACCCTGGCAAGGGCCTTCCAAATCCCGGGGTCCCACAGCACCTCGCCCATTCCAACGGGAATCATAATCACATTTTATGACACCGTCGTCAACGTCGACTTCGGTGGAAAGTCATGAACCTCCGCAGCCGATGGCGACAACACTGGCGAACGCATGTCCGTTCACCCTGGCACTTGGTCGTCAGGAGGGGGCGGGGCTGGGACCTGTTCCCAGGAAATTCACTTATACTACAGCCAACATTTCACTCCTCACTATTTTTATGTTTTTTTTTTTGTTTGTTCATTTCATTTTTCACTTTTCAAACTGTCTTGTCTTGGGTTTGGTTGGGTTCGGCACGTTGCGAACTTCAATGTCCACCACATGGATTTCTCGCACGCACACAATTATTACCACTGAAAAATTTCCTCTGCATAGGCAATGTTTAAATCGAGGATGGACACAAGACGAGGACTCACCATGTTTCCAAATTGCTGAACTTCTTGGTAACCACTTTGCCCAAATCGATACCCAAACGGTCGACGATCCTCTGGGCCAGATCCGGATGCGATGTTCCCGAAAACACTTTAATGTTTGGCATTCTGGAGTGTAATAAATTCCTACTACCAGCCTGTTTCTCCAAATTGTCTCGGATCAAACTTTTAGCGCGTATCGGATTAGCAGATCGAACTGGCATCACACAATCTACGAGTACAAGTTTTTATTAAAATTTTTCACGCGAGTCTCTCACTTGCTCGCTCATTCCTTCGTTCGTCCGTCGCTTCCATTTCATTCTCATTCTCGCATTCCCCCATTCGCATTCTCATTCATTCCCATTTATGTTCCCCATTCTCGTTCTTAGCGTTCCATTCATATAAAAGCCCTGCTGCCTTCGCCCTAGTGCTTGCTCTCTCAGTAGCTAATGGTATTAGTGTTGGATTCCCTGCATGAGTATGTGTGTCGTCCACTGGCGCTCCTCAAATCGTTGACGATGAGCGTGAAAAGCTTCCAGTTCCACCCCATGTGACTCTAGTCTTCGTTCTCTCGCTCTCCCCTCAGTAGGTTTGGTTTCGGACAGCAGCTCTCGCCTTGTGGAACATGCCAGAGTTGCGGAGAGAAATCCTGAGTGGTCTCGCAGAGCGGTAAGCCACTTGTTGTTGTGAGCAGTTTACGTAAATTACTCGCGCCGGTTGGTGGCGCATTCTCTCAGCGTGTGTTCGTGCGAAGATGTTTGTGAAACAGTCTTCTCCACAGAGGGCACAAATTTGTAATCGATGAATTGTTGTATTCAAGTGTGCTCGACATAGCAATAATAATTCGTTCTCAATCATGAGCGAAGGCATTGCCATGCACAACTAAAAATGTTAACAAAGTGCACAGAAGGCGTCGTATACGTAATATTAATTACGAAAAATTTATTTCTAACATTTAAAAACTCGTATTTCATAATGACTTGGAATTTTTTTTATTCCACTCTTCCCCGACAAGTTGCTGTGGTGACGTTAGAAATTCGTGCGGACTTTGTAGCTTCAACCTTGACAAACTAAACATTGAGAGGAAGTGGCCAGCCGAGTCTCACCGGTGTTCGATTAAGTTTGAAAGCCGTCTGAAATTCGCACTTGGCAATAACTCATAAATTCAATTTGTTTACAGCAGTATATGTAAACTTCAATTTGTTTATATTCTCAACGAGATTTTCGTTTGCAAAGCTTTTATGGTCACATCACCACACGCACATAGAGAGAGAGAGAGAGAGAGCAAGATTGCTAGGAGAGCACGAGACGTCGAATGACAACAAAAACAACAATTAGAGAACGATTGATAACAACGGCAGACGAACACACGTTTCCCACACACAGTCACAGGCCGGGCCGGGCGGTCGCACAACACAGATGCGATTCCAATAAATCATGATCACGTTTTTTGCAATGTATTTTTGCGAAATGTTCGATTCTCCATAAAAACAACTGATGACAGCTGCGAGAAAATCGTACACACCTATACACACAGCCGCACATCTGGACGAATTTACATTCATATGACTTTCATGGACCCTGTGGACATACGATTTTCTTCCTTTCCTAGGTGTAGCTGTTAATGCCGTGGCTCGGTGCAGCGGACAAAAACGCGAAAGAGCGGGAAAACGCAACACAATTTATACCGCTGCCGAAGAGAATTTGGAAATTTTTCCACTGACACTGGTCCATACTAACCATTGTTGGCGTCGTCGTCCTTTTTGTCTGGCATTGCACACACGTGGAATGAGAGTTTTCGGGACGACACAAATTGCCTCGAGGAGGAAATGAGTCAGGTTAGCTTTTCACTTATTCGCTGACTGACTGAACCAAAAGCTGTTGTCGTTGGTGGATTTCGGCTTTAGCTTGATTTACTCTGACAAGACAAGAGGAGGGAAAATATAAAGAAAAACAGTTTTCGTTGTTGCCAGGATGGTACCGACGCGAAGATGGGCTCGGGTACACCGTCGTACTACAGATCGCCGCGCTCTGGTACTGCCTGGTGGCGCGGCGAGCTGGGCGGAATTCCGAGTTGGCTGCGTTCTCGCTGCAGGGCGCACGAAGAGAACTCAAAGCTCTCTTGGTGGCGTCCGCTTTTAGCACCAGATGATTCGCGTATTATATCGACAACCTCACCACCACCACCGCCCTCTGCCTCCACCTCCGCCCCACCCTCTCCCGCCAACCGACAGCGCGACTGCATTCGACACTACGCCGTTTGTCTCGTCGTCCGTACCGTGGATCGAATTGCAATAACATGCGATGGTGCGGAATGTGAGCGATGTGGGAAATACGTTCCCACTGTGTCTATAAATATTTACCCATGGAAATGAATCGAATTCACGATAAAGAAAATTACTGCCACACATATTATGTGCGATTATGTGCAAATATTTGTGCTGAAGAGGACTTATGAAAACAATGTGGATGCAGTTTAAGTCTTTAATCTCTAGAAGTAAATATGATATTTTCCCATGGTAGGTTGGAGGGATGGTCACGTTTCCGAGAAGCGAGGTTCAACGCCAACGGAAGAGGAAACAGGTTTTCGAGGAAAGCTCACAGTTGCCTCCAGATTGTTAGAACCGACAGGTTAATTGCATAAGTTAATAAATTAAAGGTTCCCAAGGTCAGCGCGGTGAACAGAAAGAGAGAGAGGGAGATATTTTGGCACGACTGTACAAAATCCCGGAGTTGGGAATTGTTTAAAATATATTTTAATATACGCAAAAAGAAAACGCTACTTAATCCCAAAAGACGTAAAAAGTCACTCGATACTCCGAGCGCTCATTTTCTGCCCATTAATCACACGTTTTATTTATTTTCGAAACAAAAACTCAATCCTATTCCGGAAAACAACAAACTGCGGGAATCTTTCCAAACGACAATTATTTATGTTTTTGCTCAATTTTGTTTTGTTCTAATTTAACAATATCTCTCAATTGTGTGTGCGCTATTTTAGCAATATGTTGTTGGTTTGGCGTGGCTATTTTTAGATGGGGATAGCGGTTGGTTTGACGCAAAAGCAAAACCACGTGTAGACCACGAGAGCACGTTTTGCAAGACGGCGTCGGGCACTACAGACAACATCCGAAGAAGCCGGACTGAACTCACCATAGTCGGACAGACAGAGAGACATACAAATAGACTTAGGCGAATAGGCAGGAATCCGAGAAAGAGAATGATAATCCGCTTTAGTGCTATCTAAACGTAGAAAATCAACTCACGGCTGAGAACGAAGAAACCAATCGGTCTTCACAATCAGATTGAAAGTACTTTTGTACACCAAAGAACCACTCAAACACAATAGATGGATGATATGAATGAACAAGCACACAACCCGACTGGTTCCTGCTCAGTCGAGATTTGAACAACTAGTGTGGCTTGGTTCAAAATGAGACCGCGTGCAGACCCATCCGAAGATTGGAGTCGGTGAAACACACACCAGAATGTACTTCAAAATAAAAGTAATATCAATATACATATACCAACACCAGAAACATAAGAATATGAAACGCAAAAACAAAAAACACCATCTCGTGATCATTGCGTTGTTTCAAGATACTTAAAACAATAAAAACAACGGAAATGAAGTTCACTATGGGATCGAAGACTCCTCAGGTCTGGTTGGGATCCGAATCGTAGGTAGTGAGCCAGGCGTACACGCACGAAGAGGGGTTTGGAATGAGTGGAGTGGGAAAATACGTATTTTTGTAATTAGAAAACAGAAACTGCCTGTTGCTGAGCAAATCTTTTTTGTTTCGTAATAGTTTTTAAAATTGAACCAAGCCAAACGAGTTCGGCACCCAATCGCGAGTCTGGGGCATTCGGGGAAGTATTTACGAAGTATTCTTGGAACGAAAAAACAATTCTACCAAAGACCAATTATTTTATCTGCAATTATCAGAACTCCAGAGTTATAAAAAAATGTATCACAAAGTCAACGATAACCCTTCATAAAAATGTATCGACACAAATCTACAAGAACTAAAAACATTTTCTAAAAATTTTAGTAATCACACAATTAAACAACATACCAGTTTTTCCCTAAAATATTTAACATTACATTATTTAAACTAAATACTGTTAAACAATTGACATTTTTAAAAAAGTTCCAATCGATAAACGATAGATCACTACTCGCTGAGTGTTACCAGATTTAACAGCAGTATATTATGAATCGGTTATATCAAAATGTACCTAGTTTAATTACTACGATAATTACATGATACTAATTAATTCCAATGATTTTTAGGATACAAACATGTATTCCCTATTTTCTTTTCCAGCTTTGACCAATTAGAATAATTCGCAAAAACACAGATGTGAACGCATCCCAAAATGTTCTATCGTAATCGAGAATATTCAGAGAAATGTCAAAAAACAATATACTGATTATTTACTGAATATATTGGCTAGAGCTCAATAAATCAACAATATTTTAAGTAATATTTTCTTACCAATTCATTAAAATTATAATTTCAAATAGTTGCAAATCGAAATAATTGTTGAACTCTCTTGTTTTTGACCTCAGCTCATCCATTCATTTTACGGCGAATTCCGATTATTACCGAAGCTCATTTTTGACATTTCGTTTTCTTCGTGGTATCGTGCAACAATGAAAAAATCTGTTCGCAATTGAAGCGAGTTTTGCAAAAATTTAAATATTCTTAATTATTGCAGCATTACGAATAGTAGAAAGCAACGTGCAGGTAAAGAAAAATTAATAAAAAATCAAGTACAATTTTATGTGAAGAGAGGAGAAAGGGTGTGATTAGAGTTGTTACCCAAAGCGCGATTCCTATCGAAGGACTCTCGAACATCTTTGCACCCATTGGAGGAAAATTCTTGCAAATTGAAGAAAGGAACTTTTAGAAAAACACATCATAATGGCTAACATGGCAGTGTCCCGTATTAAGCGCGAGTTTAAAGAAGTGATGCGCAGCGAAGAGGTAATTCATTACTTATAGCAAATCCTCAATATCGTATTATTACGAACAATAAAACCAAGGCATGGGTGATAGATCCACGTCTTCTATCGAATCCCAAACTGATTTATCCTTAAATGTTTAAAATGACAAATTCATAGTTCACTTACGTTTTACTAGCTCATTATTCTCTTTAGTGGCGCCATTGGCTTCCGAGAACTTGGAATTCATTCTTGTGTGCTGCTTTTCTGTTAAAGAATAATTTTCTAAAAGTCAAAACTTATGTGTCAACGTTCACTGCGTTGGAGCTCATTTTAAACAAAATTTGCAAATGTGTTTTAATTGTGTTACAGTCTCTTCTGTGTATTATTTTATATTCAATATAATTGTTTTAAATAAAAATTATGTTGTGTTTTGTATTTTACAGATTGTACAATGCTCAATAAAAATCGAACTCATCAATGACAGCTGGACAGAGTTGAAAGGCGAAATAGCTGGACCTCCAGATACTCCCTACGAAGGTGGCAAATTTGTATTGGAAATTAAAGTACCAGAAACGTATCCCTTCAACCCTCCCAAAGTATTTTAGTGTCCTTTTATAAATTACAGATTAATTGCAGCAATTTATTATTTTAGGTTCGTTTTATAACAAAAATTTGGCATCCAAACATATCATCAGTCACTGGCGCCATATGTTTGGATATTTTAAAAGATAATTGGTAATTTTATGATTTTCAGTTGCTTATAGTATGACTCAATCGTACTCAATATTTACAGGGCTGCAGCCATGACATTGCGAACGGTGCTGCTGTCTTTGCAGGCACTTCTCGCCGCAGCTGAACCAGATGATCCTCAAGACGCAGTCGTAGCCTATCAATACAAAGATAAATATCAATTATTTTTACTGACCGCACGTCACTGGACAAATGCATATGCTGGAGGTTCGTTTAGGGAAAATCCTCCATGAAGTATATTATACCATTAACGTTCAATATTCTGTTAAGGTCCACATAAATATCCTGACTGTGATGCCAAGATTCAACGTCTCAAAGATATGGGCATCGATGAGCATGATGCACGCGCTGTGCTTTCTAAGGAAAATTGGGACTTGGAAAAGGCTACGGAAAGCCTTTTTAGTTAGCTCGTTTAAACGAGAAAGTGTAAATAATCTGCGTTGTAATGATGATGGAAATATATGTCAGCATCGACTTAAAAATCGAAATTTCCATCAGCAAAAATTAATTAATAGCAAAGTAATTTCAAGATGTGTACGCATCCAATGCGCTGAATTTCATTGCACATTAATGCGCTTTTATTTCAACAACATTTAATTATATCTTATAATTTGCTTTTTTTCCAAAACTTTTAAATATGTCTACAAAATTATTCAATTCAATTATTGCAATTGTAGTTGAAGACAATTTTGGTAGTATTTTATAAGCGGTGGAGCCGTTATATTTATGTTTCTTTTCTTGAAGACTATTTTAGATTATTGTAAAACTTAAATAAATGAGATTTAAAACAAAAATTACGTTTTGGGAAAATATCAAAAGACTTGAATGAATATCAGTTCATAAGTTAAGATATAAACTATAATTATTTGTTTAACAACAATTTAAATGGAAAAGAAATGAATATAAATCAATTTCAGCATTTACTAGGTTTGTTTCGTCGTTTGTTGTTTCTTAAATTAAATTAAACTTTTTGCTTCTATTATGCTATTCACTATTATGTTCTAAATTAATTAATTGATCTAATCTGATTGAATTGATGCATCAACGAATTTATTCAAATCGTTTTCATCTTGCAAAACAATTTGAGCCTGGTCTCATAGCACTTTTGTTTCATCGTTTTTGAATTGATTTCCCCCCTTAATATCATGTAATGAGGATATGAAAAAAAAAAAGGAAAAAAAACTAAAATAATTGTAAATCCAAGTTAATGTAAAGGTAATACTAAAATAAATAAATGTAAAGGATTAAGATCAACCATGAATAATCAGTAATTTTTAATATACTTTATGTTAATTTTAGTTACTATTCTTCTATTTTTTTGTTATTTTTCTATAATTCCAATATTCACGGTTATGTAATGTGTTTTTCTATTTATTTCGCTGCTTTACGATGCCTGTGTTTGAGTTGCTATTCGAGTTGCTGATAATACTATTATTATTGATTGTATGCCGTTGTTTTAACTGATCTTTCCATTCCGCCTCGAGCCGCACATAAGAGCCTCCGATTGGCATGGCATGTGCTGGGAGACTGTGTTCGGAGCCTGTCTTTTTGTTGACAATCGATATGACTTGCTTCATTACCTTCTCCTCGAATTCGCGCTGATGATCCTGATTACTACGTGCTGAAAGTTCACCCGACCAATGGCGGCCTGGAATTTCCGTTTGTCGACTGAAACAATTATATCAAATATGGAACTAAGCAATAATTTTGAGACTCCATACCTTTTTCGCCCCTTCTTGTTGTACACGACTTTCGGAGCAGCGCACTCGGATTCACAGCCATCGCTGCTGGTGGAAAAACCCCGATAGGTTGAGCCACTGAAATACTTATTCAGCCGATGCGGCTCGTCTACGGTGTCACTTGTATCACTATCACTGCTAGACTCGGTGTAGTAGTTCTTGCCAGGACGTGTTCGACGCATTACCCGTGTGCTCGATTCTTAGAGAGAAATATTTACTTTAGGTTCGAAAATTTCTGTAGAAATATATCACCTTCGGGATTTAGTGAAGGCAACAGACCCTGCCGACAACGTTGTGGCGTCAATGAAAGCCCAGTCCAGCGCGACTCAATATCGCCAACTGCTATGATTTCCTGCAGCTTTAATGGCGGATTTTCATAAAGAGCAAATCCCTCTGCCACAAGTTGTGAAATGGAATGGATTGCACGTTCCCGATCGATTTCCACCAACACACTATGTTCGCGAAATTGACATCCCTACGGTTATCGAAATGTATAAGACTTAGAGCCACTATTTTGATAATTCACCTACATTAGGACCGGGCAATGTTTCGAAACGAAACGCTTGCTGACCACAACAAGGGTAGCGACCAGCGGGTCCGGCGATGCGTCCTTCGGTGACGGGACCCAAGAACTGAGGAGCTTCTGGATGGTAACGGCACCATGTCATCTATTGTATGATTGAGAATTACAATATTCACTACATATGAATTTCGCACCGACCTGGAATGCTGGAAAATGCATTTCACAAATGCAACAATAGAGGAAATGACAATGACCCCATAGCTTCCAATACACACGACGCCACGACTTGAGCTCCTTGAATAGGTGAGTAATGAAGGCGCCTATGTCGAACGAAGTATCCCGCACATGGTAGCTGACAAGTTGTCCCCAGCGATTGATTCGCATATTGGCGGGCAGACAACTGATGTAGGATTTCATGGTGTTCGTGATACATTTACCGCACCTATAATCAATAGCTGTTGAATATCAACTATAAAAATTAAAAAGGAACTTACTTAGAGCAACGGAAGAGTCCTGCCAAACTGTAATAGTGTCCACGTATAGCTTCCGGTTCCGGCTCGCATAAACTCTGTATCAGTTTCGTCCACAGGCGAGGCGTGACGCGCTCCTTCTTATCGCGCACCATTTCCAATTCCACATTGGTGAACATTGCAGCCAAACGTGTAACAATCGAGTCATTCAAACACGATAGATTGGTAGAAGTGCGCACCACATCGCTGAGACGTGAGTGGCAAAACGAGAGGCAATCCAACAGCAAGGGCTCCATCTGAAAAGTAACGATTTTGTAATAAAATCTCATACGCAATATTCAAGAGAAAACTATAATTTGCCTGCAGAAAACTGGCGGACACTAGGATGGGTACGACATTGCTAGCATCCAACTGTGGACCAGTTTCCAGTGTATTTGATATGCTGCGATCAGTACTTCCACTGCGTTTCACCCAACGCATCAACCAGTCGAATATCTGTATGTCGCAGTGGACGGAGATGTCCATGTCCTCCAATTTCTGACCCGCAGTGACATCGGCGAAATAACCCATTTTACTGACAAGCAAGTTCTGTGGGCACGAAAAATCCTGCGATGTGTTTTTCACTTCATCACAAACGTGAATAACAACCTCCGCTCTAGATTTACAAAAAATTTTTAAATTATTTGAGTTATTCGAATTCGACACCTACTCCTTCTTCTTCTCGTGCGCATTTCCTCTGGATCCAAACAACGAGAGTCGTCTGCCCTTGATAAATTTGGCCGGATGGCTTGTCTTGCCGCCACTTGGGCCCGCTTCCGATGGGCCGCATGTGTCAGTGTCGGAAGGATTGGGGTCCTTCTGTTTGTTCTTGCCCCCTGACCTAGAGGGGAAAACAGTCGGCAATGGTACCGGGCATATGAATGGCAGAATGGAGTCCATCACTCCCTCGTTAATCACATAATCAAGTTTTTCATTAAGTTTCGGATGCAACCCAGAGCGATTTTCCGATTTCTTGGATATGTTGTTTCTGCTTGTCGTGGTACCACCTACAGAGGAGGTGCGTCGCCTGTTGCGCAATCGCTCGGAAATCCCACTGACGTTCCCATGCTCTGCATTGTGTTCCGAATCGTTTGTTGAATTCTTGCTACCTGTGCGATTGGTGGTGGTCGTTCTGTGGCCGAAGAGTTCATTGACCAGTGGGTTTTGTGCCAATTTCTCGAAATCTACATTGGTGGCGGATTTGGAGCTGGTTCTGATTGTTGTACCCGTTGCCGTCTTCATTTGAACACTATCCGTAATCATGTCATTAACATGACAGGAAACTTTGAGAAAATCCAAAAAGTCATTCAAGTTGATCTTTATTTCGTCGCTCGACTCGATTTGATTATCATCTGAGTATTTGTTGTTTCCATTTTCGGAGGCATTGGAGGTGGTTGCTGTGGCGCTGCTGCTACTGGAAACTTCGGATTTCGGGGACATTATTGCGTTATCGGAATTTGTCATCTTAAACTGGCTTTGACTTTAAAGTGCTTTGGTGTATTGCAATTTGAAAATTCGTACGACGTAACAACTTCCGTTTCCTTAGAAACAATACAAAATGGAGGACCCATGCGACAAAGAGGTAATATCTGATACGATTTATTGACAAAATATTTCAATTATTAGTGTTAAAATAGGGGAAGAGGAGGAAGAGGAACCTGTTTATATTCAGAAGAATAAGAGCTAAGAAGTAAAGCGCATTACAATTGGAGAATTCGTTAACGGCCATATTGTTCAAATCATCATGTTCTTCATTATACTCCTCACTTCGATTTGCATTTCAGGTAAAAAATGAGTTGTTTCGTTGATAGCGTTGCTGGAAGAACTCTACCACACAATTTAATTATTTAATAAATTAAAATAAATTACAATTTAATTATTTAATACATTTTATTGTTGTTCCAACTTAGGAAAGAAAATGAGTTCATATTAACAAGTTGTTTCAAATTAAGTAAATCAAGAAGGTTTTCTAGATATTGGAGTATATGATGAATGCTTCGGTTTATCCGATTCTCGTCCGTATTATTTCTGGCGGCCAAATTACTATTGTGAATACGTTGTACTGCTTTTAAATATTGAACACATTTCGCCGTCCTTTACTCCAAACAATAATATTAATCAGAGCTCATTACTACAAAAACCTCTTTGACAGCTACTAAAACGACATTTACACAAAGTTCCATCTCGCTGTTCTTTTCCGGTAAAATCGTCCGCCATGGTAGGTGTCAATTGTCAAAAATAAAATGAAAAATCTTAAAAATTCGATAGCATCTATTAAACTTTTGCATAAATATATTAAGATTCGAAAACTATTGAGTGCAAACTAAAAATTTCCAAGAACTGTTTATTAAAAAGTGTTTGGAAAATGTAAAACCTTCGAATCAAAATATTTTGTTTCCCCAACTGTGTTTTTCCTTGTATAATATAAATTGAATATTTCAGGGTCGTGTTAGAACGAAGACTATCAAGAAGGCCGCTAAGGTCATTATTGAGAAGTACTACACCCGCCTTACGTTGGACTTCCACACCAACAAGAGGATCTGCGAAGAAGTCGCAATCATCCCAACCAAGCCCTTGAGGAACAAGATTGCTGGGTGAGTTGTGTAAACTTCTAACCTTCTTCTAATTCTTCTGTTTTAAGAAAAACATTACTAATTGAATCTGTTTTTCTTTCAGCTATGTCACCCATTTGATGGGCCGTCTCCGCCACTCTCAGGTGCGTGGTATCTCTATCAAATTGCAAGAAGAGGAACGCGAGCGTCGTGATAACTACGTTCCAGCTGTGTCTGCTTTGGAGCAAGATATCATTGAGGTCGATCCTGATACCAAGGAGATGTTGAAGCTCTTGGACTTCCACAACATTCGTGGACTCCAACTGACACAAGCTTCTGGCAACAACTTCAGCCGAAGGAATTAGGATTATTTCGCGTTAGAGTTCGTAATTTTTTTTAATTAAAAAAATGGACAAATAAAAGAAACATCTTTAAAAACTCCACAAGTTTCAGTTTTCGCTTGCTTAGGTGGAGGCTTGTATGTACGCTTAGTTGTGTGAAATTGTAGGCATTTGAGGAGTTAATATCTCATGCACTTCAAAAAAAAGTTATGGAAAAAATTAAAGAGAAGAGTGGATAAATATCTTTTTAATTTGTCGTTATGTTCTCAGTACTTTTCATATAAGACGTTTTAGAATAGGGAAAATAATAGCGTTTAAAAGGATGGGATGAGCAAGGATTTTAACGTAAACATTTTGTTTCATATGTGTTCGGAAGTTAGTTTGGAATTTCTAGTTGATGAACTAAAATTGATGTGTATTATTATTTAAGTTTTTATATTCACGACATAGTAACACATTTATTTATGAAGTTATTACAAATTATTAATAGAAATACTACACTTTAGAATTTAATATGAATTGAAGAATTGAATATGACTATTATAAGGCTAAAAGTTATTGTAATAAAAAATATAAATCAAAATCGTATAACTTAAGAATTGAATAGTTAATTGTTAAGTTATACGATTTTGTATTTTTTTTATGAAAAAGTACAATAACTTAGTCTTAGATTAGAACACTAAATATAATTTATTTATAAAAAGCCATTTTAGTAATTGTTACTGTTGTTTATCGTTACTTTCTGTACTTTTGTGTAAGTAATATAAGAAACACCTAGATACCTAGTATATTTAAAATAATCGATAACAAAGTTCCTCTCTCTTTAATTCGAATGCCCCAAACAGCTGATATCGAATTCCACCGCACGGAAAAACTCAACACACCACACTCTGCCGACGTCTCCGTTGTCAGTCTAATCAGTCAACCTTGACGCAAGCGTAATTCCAATGAGAGGGAAAAACTATTCAATTATATTCCAAATCTTCGTGAACTGAGGAAGAGAGACAAGAACAGAATTTCACGATAACTCACCAACAACATACACAGTGGTAGATACGAAATAACAAACAATTTCGAAAATGAATTCATGAATGAAGGAGTCACAAAGAGGCCCCAAAGCAGCAGCAACAACAACAACGAATAGAACGCAACCGAATATTTTAGAAATGAACTAATGCGAATTCGTCATCAAAAGCAACAACAGCAGCAGCAGCAGTAGTAGTAGCAGCATCGACGAAACAACGTACATAAATAGCCAAGCAAACGTCGTGGCGTTAACAACGTAATTTCTAGAGCAACAAAACAACAATAGTTGTAGCGGCAAACAAAAATAAAAACGACGCCAACAATAACAATCAACCAAGCAATCAAGCATTCAACCAAAAACCTACCCACGAGCAGCGCAGAGGTAGCGCACCCGACCGTTCAACCGACTTCTGGCAGCCTGCTCCATGTGTATCCATCCGTTCGTTCGCCCAGCCAACGTACCGAACTAACGACCCACCTACCGACATCCAAGCAGAGCTGAAGCGGCTCGAAAGACACCACCGTCAGAGGCAGCGCCAGTCAACAGTCGGTAGCGTCAACGCCAGTGTCAGTCGAGGTAGATGTGCTCCGAGCCGCGCCACTTGAACTCAGTTGAATCGAGATTCTCAAGCGTTCCGGGTGTCTTCTGGCCTTCTCACGAATGCAACCGCACAAACAAACAAAAAATTGAAACCAATTTGAAATTGTTGATTCACAGTGCTGACGACAAAGCCACATAGTCAAATAAGTGTCCAATTCCGACCCCACGTTCAAATTATCCATAATTGACCCTGGCTCGAGATAAGAGAGAAAATCGTCGAAATTCAAGAAATTCCAAATTGTGAAAAAACAAATCCAATTTCTCTCCGAAAATTGTCAGAAAAATTGTCGTGAAATTCTTTTCGAATTTTACTAATTCCCCCCACATAGAAAAAGCAATAATAAAATTCAAAATTTTGAAATTATTATCACACGTTGGAAAATTACATCGAGGATTCATCCGAACGGAAGAGCCATTTTCCGTATACCAACAAAATATTAATCAATAAACGTTCCAATCCCTTGCTCGCTCAGAGGCTGCAGCAGAATCTCCACGAGCAGAATCACCGGAGAGCAAAAACTACAACTACAACTACAACAGCTACGACAACAGAAGCAGCAACAACAACAACAGCAGCAGCAGAACTAAGAAAATCTCCCCAACTGCATCGTTTCGTTCATCGTGCATCGTTGGCGTCGCCGAGTCCATTGGAATTGGATGCTCGGCTGGAAGTAATCGTGTCGTGCCGTGTCGGTGCTCCAGTTTCCACAAGAGCTGCGAAAAGAAAATTCATTGAACTTGCCTGCTGAACGAGCCAACGGTGAGTGAAGAAGTTTGTTTTCATTGTTTTCCATCTCGGCATCTCCTTGTGTGCATTGAAATTTAAATTTAATTCAAATGAAAAAGAAAAACTATGATACAAAACAAAAAAAACAATGCCGTACAAATAGCAGACAGAGAAACCATGAATAAAATGCTACATTGAAGTTGTTCGACGACCGTGAAATCAGCTTCTCAGCCAAGTTTGTTGAATTTTATCGGTACCTTCTTCGGTGCGGGTCAGTACAGAGGAGTGTTTCTTGAAATTTCGCTTACTTACGGAGGCAACCAACTGCCAATCGTAGTGACGCCAACATAAACAAAAACAACAAGCCAACACGGTGATCTCATCGTTATCGCATTGTATTTCGGCATCGGCCAGGCTTGCCATAGTTCGCCACTCGATCGCCACTATTGGAGCTTCCCAGCTTGAAAGAGCTTTCAAAACATTCCTATACTAAAATCAGACTACTGTCCAGACATCCCAGCCAATTATGGTTGGCTTCCCTCGGTTCGCCAAAACCTGTGCCTCGCAGCAAATTCTATTGATTACACGTGCTGAGCATCATCGCTCCAGGGAGTTCCATCATTTGATTCATCATATGGGCTCAGCTTTACATTTCATTTAAATTCGCGCACCCGACCCTTATTAGTTGCCTCTGCCTAATTGTCACCGGGCGCTTTAGACGGCTTCGAATGGCAATCGCCAATCCCAGTCATGGAAACAATTCGCCACTGAAGGCCGACTGTTGTCAGTAGGTGAATGTGGTGTTGCCTGGTATTCGAGATTCGTAGTTCGCCATGAATAAGCCCGGGTAGTCTGTAGGCGTCTTCGCGATCGTTCCATAATTACTTTAGTTTAGAAGCGCTTAACTTGTCTATCTTGCATAACTTGTGTTCAGTTGATCTTCCGAATGTGTTGGCGTCAGGCTGTTGTTGGTGGCTGTCATCGGCGTTGTTGTTGCTCCTGTTCGTCGGCGTCGATGTTGGCCAAATAAAGTCATCTATAGAGGAGTGCAACAATCCCAACATTATTTTCCATTCACCGCAATAACGTGATAAAGCCAGGCCATGACAAACGAACCCAAACCAGCTCTAATTTCTTCGTAATTACTCACCTAATAGGCATTTAATTGCCAGCATTACCAAAGCTCCAAATTTGTCTTCTGAGCGGACCTTATGTATCAACCTACATACTATTTTTCCCTCATTGGAGTTTTTGAACCATCCATGATATCTCCCATAAAGGCGCCTTTGCTTTCTAGGTTCTGGAAGAATTTCTGGAAAAATCCCCATTTGGTCGATCTGTTTTACAATCTATAGGAATTGCTTTCCGTGACGGTGTTGATTTTTCTATCAATCTAACCTTTCAATCAACGAGACGAACTTTCCGTTCGGTGACCCAGTTTGGTCCAGACAGGCTATCGACAGTGTTCCGTTAATGAGCTTATATCGAAATGTACAATACAAAAAAATGAAATAAAACAAAGCCAAGTACATTAAGAGAGAAAACATTAAAATTTTACTTTCTCATAAAGAGAAAGCCACTGCGCTGTTTCGGAAATGTCTTTATTAACTCCGTGAATTTTGCATAAACTCCTGAATTTCACCTAAAAGCTTAATGTCTTTGACTCTATGTGTTTTAATTGACATGCCTGTTCTAGTTCCTAGTTTATGCAATATATGGGTGGTAAAGCAAAGTCCAAACAATTATCATTAATGTTGAATATTTTTTTTTCCTCATTTCCCAGACACAACGGAGGAGGTGAAAAAAATGTTGTGATGAGATTAAACACGTCTGGTCGTTCTATTTTTGAAATACCCAAATATATTCTGGTTTCAGCCGGACAAAACGTGATTCGCGTGGTATGATTGCGCATTTTTTGATAATTAAACTATGAAATGATCAAAAAAACTAATCGGTTCCCGAATTGTTCCATGCGAAAAGTATAGTTATAGTACAAGTGCCTCGTAAAGAACTGCTTCTAATAGATTATCAATCTTTAATAACATTTCCGGCTTTTTTTTTCTTGCATCAGCAAAGCAAGCCCAGAAATAGAAAATCCTTTAACGAAAATTCGATTAATAGAGGAAAATAATTTCTTTTCTCTCTATAAGAAAGTTCTTAATTTGTAATTGAGTTCAATTAACGTTCCCCATATTTACGATCGATATGTGGTTATTATAAGCTGGTGTTTGCTTTGGGCTACGGTTACGGATTATCAATTACGATAAGAAAGTATCGCATGCGAGTTATTAATTGGAAATGTCATGCAACAGTGGATACGATTTGAGCTGTCAGCGCTCTACACAACAGATGTTCAAACATCTCTCACAGGTGTTTCTACTGTTTATTTTAATAATAATACTATAAAAGTGACGTTGTAGTATAAAATATTGGTTTGTGTGGTTTTTAAATAAATTCTTTAATTCAATTCGCTTGACAGAAAACAATGGACTATCGTTATATTCATATAAATTCATAATATATTACAATTCAACTCTATGTATATACATTTCAAAGGCACAATACAGAATACTATTGTTCCATTTCTCGCGGCTGCTGCTGCTGCTACATTACTCTAAATTGCTGATTCTCCTTCCTCCTAGCATTTCCCGCCTCACCCAAGAAGCCCCAGTTAGTTAGTAGTATAGAATTATTCATTCAGTTCACATCAATTGCTCGAAATCCATCACATAATACTGCGCTCGCTTGAACACCTCCGCGCGCAAAACGTTCCCGCCGAATCCGATGAAATGATTGGCTGGCGGCACCGCCTCCAGATCGGTGGCCCCGTCGCCGATCATCGTGATCAGGGCATCGGCGCCGCCGCCACCGACGGACGCCGCATGTCGCTGCCTGATCATCGATATAGCCTCCGCCTTGCCGCCCGACTTCGAGGTGGGCTGCGTCGTGTCGAAGCCGGCGTAGTCGCCGTTGTTGAAGAACATCAGTTTGTTGGCGAACAGATTCTCCATGCCGATGCCCAGCTCGTGGGCCACCGGCTCGATGAGGCAATCGAAGCCGCCGGAAATCAAGTAGACGAGCTTCCCGTTGGCCCGGAGCTGCTCGATGAAACGCTTCACGTTGCGCGTCAGGGTGCTCGGGCGCAATTTGACGAAGTCGGAGATTTGCTTCTGCGTCGGCCGTATGATGTTGAGGCGTATCTGGAGCGCATCTTGGAACGTCATGGCGCCGCCCATGGCCTCCTTGGTGACGCGGGCCACCTCGTCGCCTTTGCCGCAGAAGTCGGCCAGCTCGTCGATGCCCTCCTCCTTGATCACGGTGGAGTCGACGTCGAAGCAAATGATCTGCGATTGCTTGATGATCTTGGCGGCCAGCTCGGGGTTCTTGCTCTTGTTTGTGCTCTCCGGGGCGCCGTTCGCCAGGGTTGTCAGGGTCGCGATCGGGGCCTGGTTCAATGGGTTGTTGGCGATCGTCGTGTGGAGGCTGCTCACGTTGATCACATTGGACTTGGCCAACGAGCCATTTGTTGTTGTCGTCGGCGCTGGTCCTACAGCTGCTGATGTGCCCAGGAAGGCACCGTTCAGTGCTGCGCACCCGTTGGTGGCAGCGCGTGCAAGGCTGATGGCCGAGGTGCTCATTTCACTGCGGATCGAGAGATTTCGTGAAAATCGTGTGCCGAATGCCGGTCTGCTAGCTTGTATGGCGGCGAGAGAATTCACCTCGTCGAGTTCGTTCAGTCGAATTTCGTTTCCCAGCAACCTAATGACGCGATCATTAGGCACGATCTGCTGTGAATTTTTCTCTTCGTTTGGTCACTTGTGGTTTCCTTTTTTATTTTCGATTTTCAATTTTCACTGGCATTAATTGATTTCTCGGTCGTGTGTTTTATATATTTAATTGCACTTTGAGCTGATAAGCTTGTGTCTTTTCTCTTTGATCGCACGTATTGGGTGGCGAGCGAACGAACGATCTTGGCGGTTGCGATCTGGTCGTGGCGAGTTTCCGTTTATAACTGATTTGAACGCTGGGAGAGGTCCCGAGGAAAACTCTTCGCTTTGTGTGCCTGCTCATTTCCAGCAGCGAGCGGCGAGATCGAAAACGTCTGGTCGGTTGTCGTCGTTGCCGTCGTTCGAACAACACCAAGAAAAGTCTCGCAGCAGGCGGACAGACAGACAGGCGGACGGACGGACATGAGCGACAGTGGCGAACTTGCCAGACACTCAATCGCTCACCCATACTCATACCGGGCAGAGCTCTCAATTAGCTGGCTGGCTGACTGACTGACCGTCGGCCAGTTCGTCGATCGTACGATGATACAGCAACTAAATGGCTGCTGTTGTATGTTATGTGTTGTTGTTGTTATTGTTGTGTTTTGAGAGAACACCGCAACTAAAACTGATTCAAAAACGGCTCGTGCGAGTGAAAACGTCAGCAAATGCACTCAACAACTTCCATGAACTCAAATCAATTGGACTCAATTGACCGCATACATTTTCTTCTGGCTTGTTTTCTGAGTTCATGCAACGATCGGTGTGGACGAGAGAAGGTATATTTTCCTGACAATTCCTGACAATTGCGGTGTAAATGGTTTTGTTTTTGCGATTTTTTTTGTTTTTTAACGCCTGCATGTGGCCCTGACGGTTCTTTGTCTCACTTCGACTCGAGATAAACATTTCCTGTTTTGTTGATCCGCCCGACGCAGCACGTGTAGCAAATTGGTCGGGACCGTGAAATATTACAGTGTAACGAATGGAACGGCAACAATCGATTTGAGAAACTGTCGGCACTTATCTCGGCGGGTTCTATCGGCACTTTCTCTCTCTTTGTTTTTGTCCATATTTGTTGCCATTGTACACTGTTCTTATTCTTATTTCTTTATCTCTTCTGTCTCTTATTTACTTATATTCTCTTTGTCTCTGTGTTGTTTACTCGCCACAGATATTATCAGCAAATGAAGCGGTTTTTCTCAGTGTAATCAGCAGGCGTCTGCTGGTGTAACCAAGCAACTCAACTTGTGTCACGCTTGTTTGAGTGTGAGTGTGTCTGTGTTAATGGGTGGACGGACGCATGTTGTAATCGGGTGTAAAATTTTGGCGCACGATAGGTTCACGTGCTTTTTCCCGCTCAGTGGGTTTCGACTACAAAACCAACACACGAAAATCACAAACAACAACAAAGGTAAAATGAAAAGGAAACATAAAAAACAGCTACGGGTCTCTTAAAACAAATACTCATATTGTCCATCTCCCTCCCGCCGACGTCCCACGCCGTGTCTGAGCGATCGCGGAAAATACCCGAATGCTCAAATACATGTAGACTTTGCAACGTGTACACATTTATATGGTTACGATCAGCTGATGGAGCCGTGACGGACCGCTACCCAAACAACGGCATGAAATAGACTTTGTTTTGGAACTGGTCGCTTCGAGCGAGACAGCTGATCGTGCTCGCCTGCTTCCCACCTGTCTCACCTGGTATTATTTTTTAGAATTTCAACTATTAAATTTCAATTAGTTTCGTATTTATTTATTCTTCCGGTGCTGACGTGAATGTATGTGAGAATATTTAGCAATTTCAATGTGATCCAAATGTCAATTGTATTTTGATAAATACTTGAATAAGTGAAAGACCCGATCAAGACAAATGCGACAACAACATGCGACACAGCGTCATCAAATGCATCGATTGTTCGTGGCCCACATATTCATTAAAATGCACAATATCAGACAAAAGGCTATTGCAAATAAACAAGCAAGCAATACAGGTTCGGTTCGGTCTGGAGGAAATTCAGAGACCTGTACCATCTGAAGTGTTGGCTTCCTCTTTGGATCAGACGATCAGATTGTTGTAGATTGGCGACAAATTAATAATAAAAAATATCTATGATTACACGTGTGAAACAAATAGAAAAAGAAATGAAGGAAAGTTTTATATATCGTTTCACTATCGATATATATACGTAAATGATTAAGACACGTGCCATCAGTTAAGATTGGGGTTTTTGCAATTTCACCAGTTTCTATACCATAAATTCATTTATTGAATCGAATAAACAGGAAACGACAACAATTGTTGACTGTGATCGTGGTCCCTCTAGAAACTTCTAGAGTTGGGCGAACCCCATTTGAATGCCCAATGTAGGGTGCACATGGGACGATTGAAGTATGAATAAAACAACAACAGAATTAAAATGAAAAACATGTTATTCCTTTAGTTGCCGACTGCATTTTACTCATGTTTTTTGCAGTTGTTGCTGTTATTTTTTTGCTTGTCAATCTTGTTGTTACTGTTGCTTCTTTTCTCCAGTGTTTTTCCATTATTTTTCTCATAAACTGCTTATGTACATAAAAATCCACATAAACACATGAGGCCTGAATGGATATCTGAGTGATGAAAAGGCAATATACTTATCAAGACAAAATTATGTCCTTTTGCAATGAACGCAAATGTGTACAGAATAAGTTCGAGACGTGCTTTCATTGGACAGGCCACGCCCATCTTACTGGGAATCGCTCTTTGTAGTTTAATTGTTGTCGACACGATGCAATTACTATATAATGACATATGAATTGATGTGATTCCGCAGTAAGGACGTGTGGCGATCGCGCAAAAGTTATAATTTATTTCTCCAATGCCATAGAATTAAGTAATTTACGTCATTCATGCTGATTGTGCATGTCGACTTTATTTGTTTACAACTTTTACGCTTTTAAATGCGTGCATCTCTCTTTCCCTTTCTACCACTTCATCACTCACTCACTCCCCCCTCCACCACTCTCTCTCCCTCTCTAGTTTTCCCAGCAGTTAATCAATATAATGCTGTAATCGTAAACGTTGTTCATGATGATGTCGATGTTGCCGTCTTAATTACGATGGTGTATACGAAATCGTAATTAACTTGTAAACACTTGCCATTTTAGTGCTCCATGTGCCAGTCTCTCTTTCACTGCCTTGGGTTGTTTCTTGGCTTCTGATTGTCGGTTCGTGTTTTAATTGGACGTCACCTTGAGCGCTCGGGTTACTTTCGTTACCTTGAATGAGTCGACAAACGGTGTCCTCTCCACCGTACACCGCAAACCGAAACCGCCACCCACCGATTCCCACCTACGAGATTTAAAATTCCGAACACCTGTGAGAATTCAGTTGTTGTAAATCGCCATGCCGTCGTAGGCCATGGTAATTAGGAGAACAAGTCGGCGGTAGTGCGGAAAGACGGAAAGCTGGAAGGAGGCAGGTCGGAAGTTGATAGTTTGTTTGACCTTGTTCCTCCACGGTGCACCTTATTGGGTAACAAATTGGGCAGCAACTTTCCACACCTTGAAACTGACTGGGACGAACTGTCTATCCTCCTTCCTCCGTCCTCCGTCCTCCGTCCTCCTTCCTCCGTCCTCCTTCCTTCATCCTCCGTCCTCATCACGGAAACATTTCACTCCTGGCGAGTGTGATAAGATTGATTTTTTCAAAATACTGTTTTTCGTGTGACGTGACTTCAACACCGGGCAACACCCTCTTATACCCGGCCAAGAGGGGGAGGAGAAGTAGCTCAATTTCATCGAATAATCAATCGATTGTTGTGTGGGATTCTCGCACGTGAAACATTGAATTGTAAATCTCATTAAAATTTCGTCAGAACTTTTCAAATCACAAGTCGACGCGCCCATCAAAACAAAAATATGTATGTGCAAATGTGGTTGCGAAACTTTAGAGTATTTTCCACTGCAAAATCGAGTATTGTTTCCAACCGCCCAAACACACCGTGTTTACAAGTCGTAAACAGGGCTGCCGGAATCTTTCAACCACTTCACTTTCGCACAAAACACTCCACTCTTTTCCGAATACTAACTATTCGCATTCATTCAAATTGCCTTCAGAAACATTCCCTATAAAGTCACTGCCTTTTCTTGTCAATAAATTTTTTATTTTCGTCACTTTCACATCGCCTTGTCTTGCTTGACACCACGCCTAAAAGTAGTGAAGCGGCAGCCCTGATCACGAACATATAATATACATATGTTTTTGTAATCCTGTGTGTCTCTGAGGCTGTCGGGTGAAAAAAGCACAAGTTGCTAAGTAATCTAATCAGCATGCGAGACACACGTCCCATTTTATATAGTATACATTCATTTAATGATGAGATGCTCAATAAATAAGTGAATTTATAATCATTCACACAATCCAACGACTGCTACAAATTGATAATGGGATAATGAAGTGGGCGGAAGAGCCCAGATCCCCTGCGATCCCCACTCTCAATCGGATTTAGTTACCATCAGTGAATTCTCTGAATAATTATTTTCATATTTCTCATTCAGATGTAATCTACTAACTATAGAATAATCTCTATATTAGTCTTGTTCTCTTTACGTCCAATTTTATTCACGGTCTTGTTGAAAGATCGGGTTGAATGGAAACGCGAGATTCTCCATCTCAGTTCTCATGTCCACACCTTGGGTTTGCAAATTGCTCCCATGGCTCTGCCATTAAGGGTAGGGCCTGCAGAGACAGAGCCTGTAACAGAAAGAAATAGCGACAGGGAGAGATGGCTTCGAATGGGAACAAATATCGGGTTCGTTGCACTTTTTTCCTCCCCTCCCTGTTGTTGTTTTTGCTGTCAGCACTCGTCTAGGCTGCAGTCTTAGCCGCCTATTATTTCAGCCGTCGCAAACGAACCCATTTTAATAATTGGGTAGGCGCAGACGACTATGGAGACGACTCAACGAGGGAGGTGTTCCTGGTTGTTTTTGCTCCTTAGCTTCGCTTGCAAATTGAGCGAACGAACATGGTAATCGATTCGGTGGAATGATTTAGCAACCTAGCAGTCTGCAACTGCCAAAGAAGCTTCACATGGTTGGATGGAATGGGATGGAAAGATATGATATATGTTGACACACACGATTATTCTGCACTGATGACAAAAGACAAGCAAAAACAATGGATGGAATTCCATATAGGAATTCCAGCCACATCGACGTCTTTCTCCGCTCTGATTGTTGTTCTAACAAAAGAAATATTTAATAATCATATATTGTCCGTCTTTTTCTGCTTGCAGCTTTGGAATTTTCTAATCGTTTTGAATAGCAGATCAACCCAGTCGAAATGGTTGAGTTTCGCTTCGATATCCGGCCGCTGTTCGCCCAGCCCATTGTCAAAGTTACCTCGAACCTGCTGCCGCACACCTTCCGCGGCGATCGACGCCAGGCTCTGTAAGTTCCTATCAATCGCTCTCCTCTCCATCGCTCACCTTTTTTCTTCCCCCTTTTTTCCCCCATGATTTACCACTCTCTTCATCGGTATAGATAATGTCTTAATTTCTGTTTGTGTAATCGTTGCAGAGACGCCACATCGAAAATGTCCGAAATCATCGATAGGCTGGGCCAGCTATCGGCCACCTCGCAGAAGCTCACGAAGCCGGTGACCACGGCCCAGAGGCTACGCATGTCCGACAACCAGATACTCTACCTGTTGGCCGACGTCGAGGCCGGGCACAAGTAAGTTCAACTAATCCAATGCTTTCCCAGCGAGACTAAAAAGATAGTGCAATGAAAGGGACACTTAGTAAATGAATTTCGTGTAACTAAAGCAACATCCTTTTACTCAATGGATTTCCTCCAATTAATGGGACATCCTTTAACTAAGGAGACTTCCTCTCACTGAATGAGCTTTCTCTATCTATAAGGCTATCCTATAACTATAGGGCTTTTCTGTGACAAAAAGTCCGTCCTCTATATCTATAAAGTATCATTTAGAATTGGTGTGGAATTAAAGTTGTTTGGTGTGTGATTTTTTAAATACGAAAATTGCGCTTTGTGTTCTCTACTGAAGTGGGTCAACCCCGACCACGCCTATATAATTAATTACCCTTGGATCCTTGGTGGTGTTCGGCGCACGTTTGGTTATTCGTGTTATTAATTGCCGGCCACAAAATGTCCCAAATTAGTTTGCGGGAAGAGCAAACCAAATACGACTGGCCCGCCGCAGGTGAGCGGAGTAAACTATGGGGTGTGGAGAGTTTCTTCATGGCGATAAAACTCATGCAGCCTATTAAAATAAAGCGGTTCCTTGCAATTCCTAAGATTTTATCATTCCACATAAAAAATCTAGAAGAAATACAAAAGACGGTGGAACCGCTACCTTCTGTATGCGTGTGCGTTGGTGTGTGTGCGTGAATATAGTAGAGGGAAATGAGTCAAAAATGAAAATCAATAATATTATGACTAATATTTTACTGCATTATTTGGCGTCGTGTACTTTCAGCGGTGCGGTGATTGGTCTACTAAAAGTTGGCACCAAGGACCTCTATCTGTTCGACGAGACCGGACAAACGCGCAAAATCGAGAATGCACCCTGTATCCTGGACTTCTACATACACGAGTCACGACAACGTGCCGGTCTTGGCAAGGATCTGTTCGAGACCATGCTGGCCGAGGAGCACTGGACGCCAATAAAGTGCTCCGTCGACAGGCCGTCGGACAAGCTGTTGGGATTCCTGAAGAAACACTACGGCCTGGTCCGAACCATACCGCAGGCCAACAACTTCGTCCTCTACGAGGGGTTCTTCGATCGTGCAGACGGGGACGAGCAGAATAAACACCGCACGAACGGCATGCACATCACCACCAGGTGAGTGGGAATCACTAGTTCCACTTGAAAACTTTACTATCCAATACAATACGGTTCGGTTCTATCCCATCGAGACGAGTCACGTCGACCGTATTTTTATGATACGCCTTGTGGGAAGCCTGGGTTGGGGTGGGCATCGCAGCCCTTAGAATTAGGCCTGCATGTGGTCTAATGCACGACACCTTAGCGCCCCTACACGTTTATTAGTTTAGTTAAGATTTCAGTTGACACGGAGCTTGCGGCTGAGAGGGTGGTGCCGTCGCTCAACACATTCAGCGGTTTTCCTTCCTCTTCATGCCGGCAATTTGCATAAAACTGAAATATTCCAGTATTTAGCACGCGAATGGCAAATATATATTACTTTAGGTTCTGCGCTGCGACCAACGACTGAAATGAGAATTTCGTGTGCCATTCGAAGTGACGTAAAAATGTCAAATTAACGCAAATTCGTCGAAAAATTATTTAATTTGCCCCTGTATTTCACTTAACATGGGCAGAAAGAACTTAACATGGGAAGAAATGACGCCGCATGCGGTTCGCACTTCTATAGAAAAACGATTTCAATCGAATTTATTCTAGTACATTCCCACTGTGAGAAACATAGGAGTTCGCGATAAGGCTATTGAACATGAAGGTCGGTGCCAGACACTGGCTGTGACTCCTGAGCTTCCTATTGTTATGTTCTAATAGAGTGTGGTCTATATTTATATTGGGCGCTTAACCACAGGTGTTCGACCCAGTTTACAAATAATATTGTTATTACTATCATATATCACACATTGTTAACTAGTTCATATTAAATTTCCCAAACTACGTATCTACCTTAAAATATTTACCATTTCTAACAATGAACTAACTTTAACTCTCGAACTCTCTTAACCCTTTCTTGCCATCCTCATTAACAACATTCGCTTTGGTGGACGACTAAAACACGAAAACATCATCAACAACAACAACAACAACCATAGCCCTAACACACAACTATTTGGCGCCCCCTACGTCGGGGACGAGGCTCAAAAGCGGCGAATGCACCAACTGGACACCTCGAATCCGGGACCGCAAATCACACAGATCTCTCCGGTGGGCCGCTACGGCGCACGACGTCCGACTTGCAGTATGGCCGAGGTATTTAATCGGATATTAACTCATTTATATATCTAGGTTACATGCATAACTGTGTATGAGGCTCAACCACAATGTGGCAGTGGCAGCCGGCTTCACTGCTTCGACTACTAACTATTAATCAACTGCCGCAGCTGGTTGTCACTCAAACCGTGTCCGTGCTAACGTAGCCAATGGAAATTTTGGCAAAATTATAACAACTTTTTGCTGATATTTCGTTCGCTCAGGACGCTTAGTTTGGCCTGAAATCGCGTTCAAAGCCTTTCGACCACCCTTCGCTTGTCTGCGAGCCATGTCTAGAGATTGTATCGAATATTCTTTCGTGAATGCTTGCTATAATATCGAATTATTGTTTGTTTTTTCAGCTTTTCAAACACTTGTAAAAAAATTTTCAACAAGCAACGATTTAGAAAACATTTTTTCAAGAGTCAAAATAAATTAAATTCAAAGAATTTAATTATAATTCGCCTCAAGGAAGACGTGTAAACATATTTGTGTACTATATTTATTTATAAATATTCTAAAATTGCTATTGATTAAGAATTTGCGAAATATATAAACTAAAACCCAACCAAAACCCGCATCCAAACAGAACTTAAAACTCAAGAACCTCAACTTGTACAGACCGACAGATTAGCAAATGGAATCCAAACGAAGTAGCATGCAAGCTTCGCAGCACGGCAAAGGCCAGGGTCAGGCGGCGTCCAAGACACAAATCGTAGTAAGTTCCAAAGTGAAAACATCCCATAAAAAAATGCCACATTCAAGTATCGAAACATCTCGTTCTCGAAGAAAACCGCTAGCGAAGTGAGTCTGTCACCGAGTCAGGCCGCCGAGCAGGCCAAAGTGAATGTAGGTGAACTCCCTGCGTCCCGCTACTGCTATTCCCCCTCTCCGTTCCTCTTTGCAGGCCAGAAAGAACCCCCTGGATGCCCTGAGTCGCTCGTCGATCAGGCATCAGATGGTGGAGAAACGTTCGGTAAATCAATTGAACCCTTTCCTCCTCATTTCCCCCTCATTTCCTCGGCCTTCCATTAAACTTTCGCACAGGGTCTGCAAGAGGTCGACGACGAGTACTTTAAAAGCAATATTTTCTCAAGACAAGGATTTGCCAAGCACTCGGTAAGGTCCCATTGGTGCCATTGCTTATCCTCCGCTATAATATTCTTATTGGTTGTCGTTGTATGGGTGGTTGGGCCGGTGTGAATCTATCGAATTAGGGCTTGAACGACGGCTTCGACACCAAGAGTCAAACGATCAGCAACCTCAACCCCGCCGGTCAATCGACCCTGGTAACTCTTCGTCTCTCAGCTTACCAAATCTTTCTAAATTCACACCCACACCTCCGAAACTAGAACTCCACCGAGTCCACGTTTAAGCTTAAGACCGCGGTCGAGGGCGGCGCTGGCGAGCAGATGCCCTCGCAGGCCCAGGTCCAGCAGACCCAGTCGCAAGCCCAGGTCCAGCTGCAATCGCAAGCCCAGATGCAGTGCAAGAATCAAACATTCAAAGAAAACAATGTAAATTCCTCCTACTTCTATCTAAATATTTATAAATAAATCTCACAATCAATTCTATTTCTTTTTTATCAACCGAATCAAATCAAATCGAATCGAATCAAACTGCACCGAATTCGTCAACCACACAAAGGCAATGCCACCGCCGACCTCAGCCGTGCCCAGCAACGAACCGCAGCCCGACATGTGCACCACGTGCCCAAATTGCCAAACCACGATCTACCTGGTGCGCGCCCCCGAGTCGGGCCACGAGAACCCGGCAGCCCCCCATCATGGCCAGCAGCATGCGAATCATGAAAACCCCACCCCGGCCAACTGATGGCCAAGCGACGGCAGCAAAAAATTTCCCTCTTCCAAAATCGATTCGTGAATCTAGGACTCCCATTGCATATTGTGTCTTGGCTGTTTCAAATCTGTTTCAAATTTGTGCTTATGAATTCCTTGCAAATACAAATACACGCGTAAATATTGCGAACTGTTGTTGAAAACTGAAAATGCCCACTGTAAAATATTTAAGTGAAGAGTGATTCCTTATGAATATTGTTTCCAATGTATTAATTATCCTAGCCCAGATTTCATCGGCTGACCGGCAGACCGACCTACTGTAGTGGTAAAGCTTCTCCCATTACCACATTTGGCTCTTGGCCAAGAGTCGTCAACACTTTCGCTTTGTACTGCATTTTCGTCCGCTGCACGCCGACGAGGGTCGCTTTCGGTTGTCCTCCGGCACATTAACCTCTTTCGAAATGCCTTTAACCGACGACATCGACATCACTTCGCTACGATGTTGTCCTAGTTGTAGTTGCTTTGCATTGTGGCGACTGTCCCGTGATAAACTGACAAAAAGTGGCCAACGAGCCAGCGTCACGGAAGTCGGCGACTGTGGCACCACTTGTCTGCCTTCCGCACCGAGTCGTCGTCGCAAGAGGTACAATCGCTTTGGCTAAATAATGACCCTTCGGATCCTGCACTAAGCCAAACTCACACAAACCACTTCCCTGCACTCCTTTCTGCACGGTTTGGCCAGATTTGGGATTCCCTTTTTGGACTGGAATCCTACAAACGCCTTGTTTCCCATGGAGGTCACTGAGTCGGTGGAACGGACATAGCAAGCGTTGGCCGGCCG
The DNA here is from genome assembly GCA_947389925.1 of Coelopa pilipes. Taxonomy (NCBI): domain Eukaryota; kingdom Metazoa; phylum Arthropoda; class Insecta; order Diptera; family Coelopidae; genus Coelopa; species Coelopa pilipes. The sequence continues at coordinate 37,613,041 of OX376699.1, read as the reverse complement.
AGTGAAGGTAGTGATGGGAATAAATCAATGTACTATGATTATATGTTTGAACAGGAACCTTGCCCGTATACGAACAAGGTCAAATGCTCCTCAGGGAACCGCAACGAGACCGTTTGACCATGGCACGAGTCCATCGACTGCTCCTGATCCTATCGCGCTGCATAATTGATTCTAACGACGTTTTTTCGGAAAATTCTTTCTTTCCACTAATCGTTAGCGTTGAAAATTTTACAAGTGTTATCTTCATTTTGTTGTTGTTGTTTTTCATAACAAATATTTCAGAAAATTACATTTAGTCTGTATAATTATACTATTATTCTGAATTAACCGTACGACTACTTTCAGATAATTCACAGTAATTCAACACCAAGCAAAGGAGCTGTCGAATCGAGCAGGTATATATAAAATATATATTTCTCAACTTCTTCACATACACTTCAGTTTCACCTAAGCCATGCACATAATCATCACCTTTATATTCCTTTTAATTGAATTTTATTTTATTTTTTTGATTTATTTTATTTCATCATTTTATATCTATTTTATTTTTGTTTATTTTTTTCAGAATATCATAATCACTGGTTGTACAAATCCTAGCAGTTGTATTTATAGAGATTTTAGTCCTTATTTAACATATGCTAAATGAGAGAAAAATTCATATCAGTGTATATTTTTTAATAAAATTGTACCATAATGCAATAGCTGTGCGCACACTTTACACTCCTACTGTATCTTGCAAGCCGCGGCAACTCCTTTCATTTCCCTGTGCAAACGGATTTTATTAAAAGATCACAACTGTTTTCAGTTAACAAATTATACATACTTTTTGTTTTTATTTTAATATGTTTTTTTTTACATGTAAAGTGTTAACGATCCAAATGAAAAATGATAAAATAAAAGACATGTTTATTCTTGTAATATATTCATTATATATTCGTTCGTTCTTGTAATTTCTTGTTTTTTTTCTGTTGTCGGTTATTGTTCTGTGTCGATTTTTTCGGTACTCATGGCATCGATCGCTTGAACATGAGTCGAAATGGCAGCTCCACAATGCATGACATGTTCCGTATCCAAAACCACGCATCCCAATTTCCGTTCTACGGTCCATTCCATTCCATTAAAGTTCATTTTTGACATAACTCACTCATATTTCTCAGCGCCGTCTTCCCGAACTCGGCCGACGATGTAGTGGACGCCATCGCCGAGAACCTTCAGAATCTGCACACCAACAACGACGAGGAGGAGGTTTCGGATATGCCGACGGAAGCCACCGACCTGGAGCGCACCTCGTCCAGTGCTCCGCAAATAGAATCCGACTCGGCTCCGGAACCCGAACCGATCACCGAACCGGTCATCAATTCGACCCCATCACAGAAATCTCCATCCGTTACGGGCTCCGGCTCCGGTGAAAACTTCATGAACATGAAGAAGCCGGCGACATTCCAATTAAGCAAACAACACACCGGCATGAAGAACATGTCCTTTGGGGTCGGCATGGCCGTGACGCCCACCAATAAAATGGAATTCGATCAAGAGGCTCGCGAGGAGTTCGGCGTGGTGAAGATCAATCGACCTGTGGGCAAATTGAACTCACCACAGCCGCCGGACAATGCGGATGCCATGTCGACGGTGTCTTCCGGTGAGGGTCTCACCGATCAGGGCTACTACGATCTCAAGTTTTACCACAATAAATTATGGTAAACTCACCTTGCGATCACTGGGACGATGTCATTTCTTATATGCATATGAATGAGTCTATTATTAAGAGAAATATTTTTAATGGAAACATAGTAAACAACATACATACCGCGGCCAAACATGTGTTGACGCTCTTACAATAAATCAAATTGACACGTTTTGCATATTCAGACGAAAATAAATTTTTTAAATAGTTAAATATATATTCCAAACTCCTAAAGCTTCTCTCCGAACTAGACCTGAGTCTTCTGCACTACTATGTTCCTGTCCTTAATTCAGGACCTCAGCTATTGTTTTTTTATCTTACGCTTTCTCTAAGTTTTATGATTGTCATTTCAATCGTTCGCTTTCGTTGTTGTGTACCTAAATATCTTTCGAATTATATATGCATACATACATATATTTAAATGCGAATAAATTAGGTTTTTTTAAACTCTGTTTGTGGTTGTAATTGTAGGATCCCATACAAATCGGGTCTATTAAGACAAACCTCTATATCCTTCACACTCAAAAGTCCTCCAGTTGAAATATATTTGTATTTGAAACGTTAAGCAGCAATCTTATTATTCAAATAACTAATGCGTATTTTGTTATTTATTATTTTATATTTCTTACAATTATTTTTGTTTTGCAAACTTTTACCAATAGCACAATAAATGCACATTCTAGATGTAATAAAATAATAATTGAGAGAATAGTCCAAATTTTGTATTAGTCGAGAGAATTCTTGTAAACATGTTAAAAATAGAGGGCAAACCCATTTTTATTCCAGCTGTTCATCATATGAGAAGATTTATGAAAAATATATGCTATAAAATCATAGAACAGAGGGAACTTTTTGAGATCCACAAAGAAACGACATGTCAGCACAAACATAACATATATGTTAAATCATAAAAAAAACCCATTCATGTATTTGCATAAATTTCAATAAAAGTACATATTATCAGAAAACCGGTGCTTAGTTTGGTTTTATTAAGGTTTCGTGTAGGGAATCTGAAAGTGTTAAAGGTGAGTTCATTCATTGTTTTTTTTCACAATAAATCCGAATATTTGGTTTTCTCTTAGCTTATACTAACTTTATTGAATTGGCAATGTCAATAAACCATTACAATTTGACTTTATTTTATAACTATTACGAATTGCAATACAGTTAGATTGGAAACAATTACTTGTTACAATTATTTCAATTAATAATAACATTAGAGTTTACATTAAATATGTGTATTGATAGTTTTCATGTTTTAATGTTGCCGTCTAGTGTAATTAAAACGGTCGTACGATGATCTAAATTCCTCTGGATTATATCTACTTGTGTCACTCGAAGTACTGGGCAGCAAATCATTGCCTGTGCCAGGCGCTTCCTCATCTCACATATATATGAAATTGAACCTTAAATTATAATCCAATTATGAATAATGAATTTATAGTAAATTTCGGATATTAGGGGCAAATTACCTGCATAGTGCTTGTGGCAGGGATGAGATTATGGGACCATAGCCTTGTGAATTGTCATACAGCTCAAATAGTGGTGCGGCTACTAGCTTGTAATTTTTGGGAACAGCAAAGAGAGCTAACATTGTTTTTAAATAAAAGAAATGGAAAGTTTGTGTAAATCATTAGAACTTGTGTTTAAACTAAAGGAAAGTAAAATTGGAGCTTAGAATAAATACAACAATTCGGAAATAAAGGAAATACGTTCAAATACAAATTGCATTAACAAGGCTATGCAATTACGTATTATATCTATTGACATGTATTTTAATAAATTTTGGAAGCTTAACAATTAATTGAAAATAAAAATAATATTATTGTCAATCATTTCATTTCTTTATTTACAGTGTTGTAAAATTTATAATTAAAAAGGGAAACAATTTAATGAAACATAATTTTAAAGTGATCCATAATGTGATTTCTGCTCTTTATTATCAATACAGATCAATACGGAATGTGTTCGTTCTAGATTAGTTATTAAAAGTAATTCAACCTCTTACAGACCCTGTTATGTAAAGTTATGTTAACAATAAGTACATTGGAAATACAATTACTGTTAAATACAAAAGACATCCAAAAATAGTTTTAAACATATTTTCTCATTTGTCCAATACAATTTGCGCGCACATTTCGTTCGATTTTTGATTATTTTTTACAAACAAATTATTTTAACTATAAAATCATAAGAAACAAAATGCCATGATAAATTCTTGAACAAAATTAATTACATTCGTTTTAATAAATATTATCCTGTTATGCGCCACAATCAGGCGTCATTTACATTTAGCATTCGATTGATTGACAAGTTTCCTTCGCTGAAGGCAAAACCAAAAAGAATTTACATGGCGCACTACTACAATTCATTCGTTAAGTAAAATCAGCAAAATTTTAATGCTTAATTATGATATCAAATAGAAAGTAGAATTTGTTTTGTGCTCAATGTTTTGGTTCACATTAAGAACTGCTCAGGGAACATCAAAACTGGAGTTCCAATCCAAATCTAAACAATATTAAAAAGATGGTTACTTAATTTGTTAGAATATTTCAAATCATAGAGAATAACGCGATTAAATATGCAATTCTTAGCCCTACTCTGGAACCTAGTCGAGGGATTATAGAGAAAGTCAATAACTAATATTTCTCTGACGAAACTGCATATTCGCAAAATAAATTAAAAGAAATATCAATTTCACACTCAAATATACGACAATATGTTAAAGCCTAAAATACACGAAATTATCTTTTTAATTATTTCATCGCCTATACAAACATTATCCTGTTGACACAATATATTAACATAGAAACAAAAATTTAAATTTAAACATGATCGACTTATTTTTGTTTACAAAAATACTAAATGTTTAAAATGGAAAAATGTATAATGATCGAAATTGACAGTGGCTAATAATATAAGTATGAAAGGGGTTAGTTTCTATGTCTATATAGGTTGATCAATACAGAAAATGTCTTTGGATGCAATGAGACAATTAAAATTACCTTACTAGAAATTAGCAATATAATACACTAAATATAATACTGAAGTACAATTAGAGAAATTAGCTGATCAAGTAAACTTAGAGGAAACGTTACCCTTTTCATGCAGCTGAACTAGAAACAATCTTTTGTGCTCCTTCGGCTTAGTAATGTGTGGTGGGATGTATGGATACTGCGGTGGCTCAAAATTCGGTCGCCACCAATTGCCAATTGTGTCCTCAACAATCCATTCCTGTTTTACGCCATCCTGCCGGCCTAAGGTCTAAATGAATTACAATACAAGTTTAAGGATTTTACAAGTAGTAAAATAATGTTACTTATTACAATTTTTACTAAATATAGTTTCTGGGTTTTGTTTATTAAAAACTATAACTAGAGTGCAGCTGCAGTAGGTTGAGGGCTTCAACAGCTAAGGATTTTATCGTTGGATGCGGCAGGTTTAGAGAAATTATTACAAACATAAAATTTACATTTTCTATAATTAGTTTAACAATAAAGCTCTTTCTTTTAGATTCGTATACAATATTATAACAGATTACAGTTTTTATGTTTAATCTTGTTTAAATGTAATAATCCATGAAAAACTAAATGATCTATTTACCTCAGTAAGGAGCCTCTTGAGACCGTCAACTTCATCTTCACCGGCGTTCAGTTCTCCCCCAGGCAATTTAAAGAACGTGGTACCCAATTGCAAGAGGAGGACGTGTGGCAAACCATGTTCGTGCACAAGAAGGACTCCCTCCACCGAACGACGCATCCCAATTCTATCGAACTCATCACGCATTCTTTGAAAACGAGACGGCACTGAAGGATCCTTTTCAAAGAGTGGTTCTTTGGTGCCAAATGTGTAGTTTGTCAAGGGGTATCTTAAACGAAAATATATTTTTATTAGTTTTATGGAATTTTTCGCATTACAAGTTAATTGTAATTGTACGTACAAGTTAATTGTACGATTTATTGTCAGCGATGCGCTCGGCGCAAATTTATTTTGTGCTCCATTATTAGTGGTGCCTTCTATTTGTCCCTGACTACTCCGCCGTGGCCAGCCGCTGCCGGATTTGTTTGCTACTTGAGACGCCATTTTTGTTCAAATTGAAAATGCACGCAATTTTATAAATCACAAATTGCTCTTTTATACTACGAATATATTACAATATTAAAAACTTTCCGCGTATTTCGAGTTTTAAACGTATTTTAAGTGAATATTCTTTTGTAGAATCGATTTTCTGCAACTTTAAGAACCTAGACAACTTCAGCAGCACAGTAGAGAAAATAAAATTGCTTGCGAAAAGAGTGCTTCTTGAGAGACAAACCGGTGACAGCGATAAACATATCGCTTGATAATCGATTGTATCGAGGGGAGGCATTCAGAATATACATATAATTCTTCATAGATAAAATGTTTTAACGGAAATGGTAATTAATAGATAAATAAGAAAAATAAATATAATTAAATAATAGTTTCTCAATATCATAAATAATACAATTTCAATACATTTTTCGAATATATTTATATTTTTTACAATATATCGAACTTATAACATATTTTTTCGTACCACCCTGTGAACTTATTGCTGTTTCTTTCGTTCTTGACAACAAAAATTCTTCTCAACTGCTTGTTCACTAATCGTCAGTTCGTCGCGATTTGTCGAAGGCAGTGAAAGCTGTTGTCTGCGTTCGTTTGAAAAATGGAAAAATAGCAATAAGAAATTTTTTCAGATTTTATTAATTAATTTCAATAAAATATGATTGCAGCCAGTGCGTAGAACGGCAGAAAGAAGTCTCTTCAGCAGTGAAAAAAAATGTAACTACTAATGAAAAATTGCTAATATAATTTAATTATAATAGCTCTTGAATAGTGCAAGTAGTTATTCGTGTTCAAAAGAAAATAGAAGTGTTTTTGTTTTTTTTTTTTTATCTGGGAGTACGTGTATCTATGTTGTAATATAGGAAAAGAACCAACACAACAATGCAATAAACATGTGAAAAAATAATGCAAATAAAGGCAAAATATTTTACACGTATTCGAAATATAGCAACTAAATTGGCAAAGAAAGAGAAAACTTCAATAATATAGGTAGAACGCAAAAGGCAAAGAGAAATTTATTTGAATATATCAGAGCGATTTCTTCATAATTAAAGGTTTGTATTATCATATTTCATAAAAACACACTTAGGAAATGTTCCTCAAAATTTCACAATTTGAAGCTAATCGGAACTGAAATACAAATTGTATCTTGTAGATTATTTTTCCCCATTCCTTTGGTTCGCCATGATATCGTTCCTTCATCTTACCAGCTTGTGAATTTCGTTGTTAGCTCACTTTCTTCTTTCTGCCTCTTTGCTTTATTCAATCCAATAGCAAAAACGTAAAATGCAACCACAAAAGCTTTGAGAAGAGAGCGCAATTTGTTCAGAGTTCAGAACTTTAGTAGCAATAAATCTTATGTACACTTAGATGTAAAGTAGAGTTGAATTGATTTTGGGTTTTGTTGACTTTGGATTTTTCGTTATCCATGTTTGTCACCTTGTATATATATTCTATTCTCTCGTCTCACTTCATCCCCTCCGCCCGCATATTGTTGTGCTCGACTGCACATAAGAATCAAGAGTCGTGATGATGTAGAAAATTCAATTGAATGCCGCCTCGAGTCCAGTGTTCAGTGTTGAAAAGTGAATTGTAAAACTGGATTTTCCTGTTCGCCGTCTCTGTAGAATGTCGCATCACGCTGCCAGACGTTGTGGAGCTGCACCGATCTCTTCGGACTAAACAGAAAATGTTGTCCGTCCGATGTGTTCAGAGTATTATCATACTATTTATTGTCATTTTCATTTCGCAAAATTTCTCCTTCGTCTACGACCTAAGCCAACGGACATGCAAATGAAAGGCCAGAGAAAAACATTGCAACGTCATGAGAAGACCTCAACCACTGACCGTCCATCCATGTTCATCATGGGAAGTGTGTGAGGGAAATGCAAAATCTCTAAATGAAAAAAAAAAAAAACCCAAGCGCACAGAATAAAATAGAAAAATGAGAATTTCATAGGAACAACAGCGACAATAAAACAACAGAAAAGTGCATTATAAATATTTATATTTTGGTGAATCATATGCATAAAACGACCGAATTGCACTTTAAAAAGCGATATTCTGTAATGAAAATAGAGAAGGATTATCTGCATTTACCTAGCGTAGGGTGTCAGTATCAAATGACAACTCTCATTAAATCACTCAGCTCAAGGAATACTTACTATAGTACGAAATTCTCGAGTACTTTGATTCGTAGTTCAAGCAGCAGTTTTGCGAGTTATTATTTAATATTGCCCTCCATAGTGTTCTCTGCCATTTGTCTGCTATAAACTTCTAGCTTTACTTTGTTGTCTTTGATCACATCACTGTGGTTTTTATTTTTTCTATTTATAACATTCTATTCATACATTGTATTGTATTAAGTTAAAATATTCTAATAAAGAATGTTGTTGATTATATTTTAGTATCTTACTGTGGGAAAATTAAACGTATCTTAATCTAAATGCGAATTTAAAACACTTCCGAAGTACATTATTCAGCATAAACCTATTATGGGTTATAATCGATGTTTACTTGCATGTTTCCCCCTCGTGTACAGTATTTTTCAACGACTCATCAATTGATTTCCATTTATGAAACCTCACACAAACTCAATCGATAATTCGCAATTTCAACTGTGGATCACGTTTCGTCCAAGTGTCGATAGAATGGCGGACTCCACTACAAAGAGATCCCGCACATACTATAGAATTCATATGAGAACGATTTGCATATCGAGAAGATGTACTTTTTAGGAGGAACAGAAATTGTTTACACTCGTCTTCTTCTGGCAAGCGTATGTAAATGATTGAGAAGTCAGACAGATCGTTTTTTTCTCTAGTTACTTGTAGAACTTCTGACTCAAGATATCCAATATCTATCTATTACTGTGTATCTTTGTCTGAGTTTCAATTTCGCATTAAATTTTTTGTTGCTGCTGAATTCCTGGAATTATTTAGTTCCAGTCCCAACATTATGTATATTCGAATAGCTTTGTAACATTTTTGCAAAAATACTACATAAGCATATTTGGATGCTATATTACCAAACATGAAGAGCTATATATACTTTTTAATCATGCTCTTTTGTGTAAGACTCATCGTTGCCATTTCATCGTGTGCTTTTTGTTTACAATTTAAACGGACGTTCCCCAAATACTATAGTTAAGCACCATGTTTTTAAAAAGTATATGTGTATATAAGTTTCTTCAATTAGGGTTCGTTACATAATTTAACTCAATACAAAGTTCATTAACCATCTTATTTCTTGTTGATTAAACTGCATTTGGTTGTGTTGTCTTTTTTCTATACGTATCGCATCAATAGAGCACAAAACACATTTTGTAAAATCAAATTTCTGTCTCTTTTCGTCCGTGAGGTTGATTTATATTTTTCGTTTTTGATTTCGATTGGAAATCAATCAATAGTGGTTTTCCTATTGGCAGCAAGTCAAGTATGCAAAATTATATGGGCAATAATCGTATTTAAGTGTTTTTGTTTTATTCGGAAATTTGAAGCATATCCAAAAATAATTACGTTTCTAAATGCAACGGGCATTCGCTTATACATTGATTCACATGGATCGATATAATGCATCGTTCCCATATTCACTTATACTTCCACTTTACTTCGAGTACTTCGTTGCCATTTATTCAGATTGAATGAATTTTGACTCATTGGAAAATCCGATGTTTCCCTTCATCTGCTTACCATGTGTGTTTTTGTTCTCTTCTTACCTAGGTATTCCCTAGTCGGCATTGTAAATCGGTCTGAAAATTCTGTACTACCTGTTTTCCGACACTAAATGAATCGTACATATAACATGAAAGAACAGTTTATTTGTGTATTATTTACGAGTATTATTTGAATTATTAAGTTTTTATATTTAATTGGATGTAGTTGCTCTATTATTCTTTATCAATTTTTCTTCTTTTACCATCTTTTGTCAGAGCTATTGTATATGTATTTCGTTTGTATTTACTTCAAATTGTCGTTTTGAAAATTACAATCGTTTATACTATAAATAGAGCGGGAAACTGACAAAATAAGCAAGCATGTCTGTTTTTATCTTTGTCTTCTGCTCTTCCTGAAGCACGTTCTCCACGCCTTTCTCTATTTTTGTAGTCTCTCCTTCTACAGTGTTCTTATCGTCACCATTGACAGTTTAATCATTCTTTATAAGCAGTTTAACGTATTTTCCGGCTTGAGTTCGACTTCAGTTCGATAAACTGAATTAAATATTTGGATTTATACTGTACTCCAGGATGTTTAAACGTCACGAAAATCCATGAACATGTCTAGCAATATATATTATTTAATTTTTTTTCGTTGTCCACTTATATTATATTCTCACCAACACTTGCTTTCCGTGCAGCAACATTTGTGTGTTTAGCATGACTAACGCAATTTGTTTGTTTTTTCATTAAAATAAATACACATTATTGTATACCATATTTCACGTATATGTATATATTTGATGCCAAACAGAGAGACAGACAGCGATATAGCAAAATAGTGTTTTCTGCTTTGTGAAAGCTGTTTTCGCCAGCCATATCATACAAGGAATAGTTGTTGTAGTTGGTCGATCCAATCCGAATCGCCGGTGACTAATCGATCTGCCGGATCATTTCCAGAGAATTTTCATTCATAACATTTTCCAGTCTTTCCGGCATTTTTTCGCACTGTAATTACTATAGACTACTACTTACTATAGACTATAGACAATTCATTAACATACATATGGACGCTGATACAGAAATATGTTTAATAGACTTAAATACGAGGAACTACTCAAGGCGTCCATCGATTAGATGGTTATGGTCAACATTATCCAATAACTTTATTAAATATACCTCAAACTGATAAAGTTTATTATTCTTCATGTTATCGTTTGTTTTCTTATGCCATTTCTGGGAATTTTCTCCTATGAGTACTATTTGCTTTCCGTACAGTTTATTGTCGTGTAGTACTGCAAGTAATGACAATTTTTATTTTTTATAAAATATTTTTTTTTGTGTTTTGTTTTTTTTTTTTTTTTGTGTTTTGGTGATTATTCAATATAGTTTTTTCTTATTTTAACACTTATGTGTGTTGATTCGCATTTTATCAATTGTATGTTTCCGCAGCAGAGTCGGAGGGACTTTGTTTTGGTTTGTATATTGAGGCTGCTGGGAGTTGTTGTTGTAGTAGTAGTAGCAACTGTAGTTGTTGATAACAATGCTTGTTAGGTAACCGGGTGATGCCATCAGACGTCAGTCGAGACGAGCATCTCACAACTATGCAGAGGCACACACTCACCCTGTATAATGCGTTTTATTTTACAGCCCATAAAGTATTTGAAAGAGAGGGAAAATTGCAGTTGTGATCTGTTTATTATGCTCAATGCTATTATTTAATAACATTATACATTCAATGCACCAATTTCATTCGTCGTATTATATGCATTCAGCATATTACATAATATCACAATTAACGGTCGATCCGAGTTGTTTTTGTTGTCATCTTCTGTGTTATTTACCAATTTTGAATATCAATTCTTCATCTACAAGTCGCTGAGCAATTAGTATAAAATCAACGAAGCATTGATTCGAACAAATTTTTTTTTTTTTTTTTTAATTTTGTTTATTATAAAATAATGTGATAAGAAGTCCTAGTGGAGAAGTGGATGCAATGGATGATGACTGCAGCGAAAAGATCAGCAGACATAGTATTTATATAAATGAAGCAGTAAACAATGTAGATGAAAAATACGCAGATTATTGCGAACAGTGGGAATGTAGAATGAATTGATTATTCCGACTTCGTTTGACGCCTCATGACGGTAAAATAGGGGTCTCGGCTATCCGGAATCCGGGTGTTGCGAGTGTATCGCTAAGAACTGTAGAGCTGCAGTAGAATTAAAAATATGCTGGTGGTCAAATTTTGTTGATATTTTAGGGGTGAAATGCGAAAACTCATGCTTGTGCAAAATATTGTCTATTTGCTGAAACAATAAACATCAACTGAAACCCGTATTTCTGTCACAGACTCTGATAAATCTAATATAGAGGTATAGCCATTATTTGATACCCTGTATATGAATTTGTATTCTGCACCGCTGGTAAATTCAGGATCCAACACAGATTGTGTCTATTTTTATTTCTGAGAATATGTCACATTCAGTTTTCCAAACTAGCTTAATTTCTCCTATTGCTTGTATAAATAGCATACCATATAAATAACAACAGGTCGTCCTTTGTGGCATATTCCTTCATGTATAAATCAGTCCCAACCGCAAAGTTCATCGATTTACCGGCTACGAATTGAATAAATATTTACTACCCACGCTACCATTTTGAGTATATTGCGGCAGACACGCCATGTCTTGAGGTGGCCTTGACAGTGAATACAGTTGCATTTGTTCACAACAACACGTTCTGACCAACAAATGCCATCAATACCGAAATTAATAATGAACATGTTACTCATGCACTAAAATACGACGACCACTGACTGTGTCGACCGTCGTCGATGGTAATGATAGTAGTTTATAGGACACGGTAATTATATGGTTCCCATTAGTACTTAATTGTCAATATAATTGAAGGGAATTCAAATTCATCGGTGTAGTGGGAATCCCGTGAGATGGAATGTGAAATGTAGAAAAACTCCATGACTATTATTATATAAATGTCGCTACTCAGTTCGTTACCAGATTCATTTGAAACGGTTCACTGCGTTTTGTAGTCCAGTTATAATAAATATAATCAACATTTGCTACTGTTAAAGCTTCAAAAGTAACCGGAAGGTAAGATTTGTCTGAGGAAAAAGTATTGGGAGATCTCTTAAACATAACGATAGGTTGTGAACTTCCGGTTTATTCAAGGTTACAGTTGGATAAGTACTAGCCTGGTATATAATTTTCATTTTGAAGAATTCAAATATATAGTTTCATTGTGTTGGAATTTCACAAAAACCATTCCATACGCCATGCAAATATAACATGATACAATATCAATTTCTATAGAAACAATTGTTTATTAACTTCTTATGAATTATATAGAAAACATCTGTTTTTATAGAAAATAACGTGTCGTGTAAATAAACAAAGAGCCATCGCTTTTCGAAAAAAAAATTTATCAAGTTTTTTTTGTTTTATTTATGGGATCCTCTTCCTCTTGGTGTAGTTCGATAACAATAGCTGTGCTATAATAGGCTCTCGAGTTATATTCTGCGATAGTTTTGACCTATTTATGAATTTAGCACAGTTGCCCAAGGTTCGTTCTCAAATGAATTTTAATATTCCATTGACTTGGAACAAATTTGTTTGCACATATTCGAGTAATGTATACTTTGGCAATGTCCCCCAAATGTGAAAATTGCTTTAGTCTGAGAGCAATTTTCTGCATTGTTCGCAGAAGTGTAAATATTATAAATTTGATTTGAGGATTGAAAAAAATAAATAAATGTTTACATATCATGTTTATGACTAATAAGTACCAAAATTTTGTAATCGGTACTATTATATAATTAACTGTACATTCGCCATGGGTTTTAAATTCTATATAAATTAATTTACTATCGCTTTAGTTCTGAAACAAAGAAATGGCTTCTTGGTATTTCGATAAAATACGTTAAACTGGAACTACGTGGTTTCTAGTTGACCTTGCCTTGAGCCTTTCTCTTGAACCTTGTAACTTACTGTACGTTCTGTTGCTGAAACCATTTGGTAATTTTGAGTCGTAAATGTTTAAGAGTTATATGGTTCTGTATAAAAAGTTTTTCAATTCACATTGGAAACATGATGCGCCATTGGAGTTCCGTGTACATTGCGCTGACGAATCAATTGAGAATCTCAGCTGTACTCGAGCCTCGAGTGAAGAACCAATTGAATTAAGTTGCCGGCAGGGGTAGGAACTGAACTGGTAAACGTACAATATAAAGCTCGTTCTGATCCCACTGCATGAAATGGAAATATTTCTACGAATATGGGATTTTTTTTTAAATACATTTTGAGTTATATTAGCAATATATATATATATATAAATAGCATACACATCAAAATGTGCATTTCTTTGGAAACAAAAAAGAAAAGAAATTGCCTTAAACAACAAAACTCCAATATAATCAAAAAATATAGTACAATATGGTTTGACGAAAGAGACGCGCGATTTAATTTCCTAAAATACCCGAGCGCTAATGAAACACCCGGAACGCGTGAGACACTCCTTGAGCGCACAGTAGGCCGATAACAGGAAACCAAATAAAGACGCAACAAAGAGCAGAGGTGTGGACAACAGTATGAGCCCGAAGAACGCGACGTCCCCGCACTTGGCCAGTGTCATTGACCAGAGGAGACGACGCGCCAAATTGCGTAGCATCGATCGACTGCGCCACATCCCGTATGACCAAGTGCCAAAACTGAGCAGGATCCCGAGGGTCCAGCGCATCGTGAGGATGAGCAATGTCCAGACAAATCGCACAAATTCACAGAACTTCTGATAGTAATAGTTGGCTTTCAGTTGTTCTGCGTACTTTGCCATCTGTGCCAGACGCTTGTTCTCGAGCAGATGCGCTTTGTAGTGGTTCCACAGTCTCATTGCTTGGCTCTCGGTATACTGGAGCTGAGGATTCTTATACTTATCGAGGTCCTTTTTGTATTCGGTATCTGAATCGGTTTCGATTAGATTATGTCTTGTGCTGCCGTTGTTGATCGCCGCGACTGCCCTTAATTTTGTGCCGAACATACTCGAGTCCCCTTCATAGTTGCCATTGTAGCAGGCCAGCGACACCTTGTGCAGCGATATCGATGAGCTGTACGTTTAAATTCCCTATGAGTCAAGAGATCTTCCTAAGCTTAGCCTTTGTCTCACCCTCTCCTGGATATGGTCAGTTTGCGGTTGATCGGTGTCTGTGCCAACAGGGGTACGAAATTTAGACCGCTATTAAATGAATCCATTGTTTTGTTAATGTTCGAATAAATCGGTTGGTCGGTGATGTTTATCGAAATATATTTTCCAATTTTTATTGAAGATTTTATTTTGATTGAATTCTCCAAGTTTTTAATATAAGAAAGTTGTACTCAGAACTGCAAATCAAAATTGAGTTAATCAACAAAGCGCAAAAATATATATATATATATATATATATATATATATATATATATATATATATATAGCATTGACACTTACGTTCCAGAGCTCGCTTCTTCGTTTCGTTTTTGTCTGCCCATCCCTATCCAACTAAAGCTTTATATCATAATTGTCATTTTATTTACACGTTTTCATTTTGTATTAAATCCCTTTGTGTTGTGTTCTCCTTTTCATCATTGTAGATTTGTCTGGTAGCATGATAAGCTCCAGTGAATCATCCAGTTTAACTGCAACATCCGATATTACTGAATGAACTCACTGGTAGTTTCATACTTCATGAACCACTGCTGCAACTGGAGTGATAAAAGAATCATCAATTTAGTGTCTTAAAACGCATAGGACGCACTGCCTTCGCACACATCGTAAATTACCAAAAACATTTATATTTTTTAAACAGGCGGATTTCATAGAGCTTACACTATGAGTCCCCTGAATCTACTGCTAGCCACTTGTGGCTGTCTTCTCTTGGCATTTGTAATCGGCATTAAGTCTGAGATTCTGCTGGACTCGGAGCTGGAAGGACCTAATGTTTGCAAAAAGCGTGAGACGTAAGTATAAACTTCAGTGAAAAATTCAATACTGATCTCAATAATAATTAATACTCCATTCGCAGTTACAACGTCGATGTCATCATAACTGAATTACAATCCTATCAGGAGCGCGCCTCCACTTGGTGTGTCAATTTCCCACCTCGTTGTTCGACATATCGTATTAAACATAGAGTCGTGAATAAAACACTTACATTGACCAAAAGTCGCATGGTCAGAGAATGTTGCGGTTAGTTTATAATTTTCTCAATATCGAATACTGAATTTTATTCACAATAATCTATCCTTTCATCAGATGGATACAAGCACAATCCCCACGGAAACGACTGCATCCCAGAGTGCTCTCAGAAGTGTCAACATGGCAAATGTATTGCTCCGGGAAAGTGTAAATGTGACCATGGCTACGGCGGACCTGCCTGTGATATAAGTTCGTTTTCTGCTATAAATATTGTTTGAAAATATGTTTTAATTGTTTTAAATGTTCCATATAATTGAAGGATTCAAAAACTACTCATAATATTCTTCAGTCTTGGACTTTTTCTCAGAAGAATATATTTTACATTTCCTAAAACTATATACTTAATATACTATATTATGAGTATTTTATGAATATTTCATTTATGATTTTTGTTGTGGTGATTTTTCTTAAATGCTTTGTAGAATCTTTGCTTTTTCGTGTAGTTAGTGCTTAGGTCCTTTCCCGTTATTCTGTTCTTGTTTTTGCATTGTGCACACATGAAACATTTTTTTTTTTTCTGTACGATATGTGTACTTATACACAAGTTTCCGATTAAAACACATTTTAAAACACTGCTAAACACCAACACCTGTGTTAATGGGAAAAACAGTCCCTGGTGAGAGAATATTAAATTTGGTTAACTATTACTTAGCGTCATATGTTTGCACTAACATTGAAGCACCCCGCTAATGTCTGTTTCTATCTGAACCCTCTGAAATCATTCAGAAATCTCACGAACCACAAATGAATTTTGTCACCTACGTTGCTTCCACAAGCAAGAAAGGAAAATAATGATTTTGCAAATTCTACACCACATAGATTGTCCGCCTGGCTTCTGGGGACGAAATTGTGAGATAATATGCGACTGTCTCCATAATGCCACTTGTGAACCCTATACGGGTGCCTGCGAATGCGCGAAAGGCTACACGGGCGACAAGTGTGCGGACAAGTGTCCGTCCAATCATTACGGCGCCCACTGTTTAGAGGAATGTCGCTGCGAGAATGGCGGCAGTTGCCATCACGTATCGGGCGAGTGCTCCTGCATGCCGGGCTTTACAGGGCCATTGTAAGTTGTTTGTTGGTAAAGAGGTTGATGCAGAGAATTTATATTATGGCAAACATAATTGATTTGCTAAACATAAAATAATATCTCTGCAATCTGCACAATCCGTGCGTCTTTTATTTGCTTAACCAATTCAATCCTTTTCGCCGTACAAGGTGTGAAGAGCAGTGTCCCGATGGTAAGCATGGAGCCCAGTGCCAGCAAGATTGTCGGTGCCAAAATGACGGCAAATGCGACCCACAAACCGGTGAATGCATGTGTCCGCCGGGATGGACGGGCGTTGTGTGTGCCAACAAATGTCCCATCGGCACGTATGGACCCAATTGTGAGAAACCCTGCGAATGCTTCCAAGGAGCCCCATGCCATCACATCACCGGGAAATGCGAGTGCCCTCCTGGTTATATGGGTGATCATTGTGTGGACGAGTGTCCGAATAATATGTTCGGTCTGAATTGCACACAAGAGTGCAATTGCCTAAACGATGCCGCCTGCAACAAGGCCACCGGCGAATGTCAATGTGGCATGGGATGGGAGGGCGCCGATTGCGGGAAGAGAATCTGTCCTCCGAATAAATTCGGTGCGAACTGCAACAATACCTGCGAATGTGATATGGAGCACACCGAACTTTGTCATCCGGAGACTGGCAAATGTCAATGTATGACAGGCTGGACCAGTGTGGACTGCAAGCGTCCGTGTACCTTCCTCAAGTATGGACCCGACTGTGAGCTGACTTGCAACTGCATGAACTACGCCAAGTGTTCGCCAGTGAATGGCACTTGCTTTTGCGCACCCGGCTTCAAGGGCCCAACATGCGAGGAAACATGCCCCGAGGGTTGGTTTGGACAGGATTGTGCCGAGCGTTGCGATTGTGAGAACGGGGCCAAGTGCTCAGCGGAGACGGGCCAATGCTTCTGTACTCCTGGCTGGAAGAATCAAAAGTGCGATCGACCCTGCGATACGAATCATTATGGCAAGGACTGCAAAGGAATCTGTGATTGTCAAAATGCAGCCGCTTGTAATCCACTAAATGGATCATGCACTTGTGCAGCTGGTTGGACTGGAAAGAAATGCGAGCGAAAATGTGATTTCGGAACCTATGGACTGGGTTGCGCCCAAACATGCGATTGTGACTTCAACAATACTATCGCGTGCGACGCAGCTACGGGTCGCTGTATATGCAAAAAGGACTGGGGAGGTATGTTCATATCGGTAATATTGACGAGTTCATAAAATGGAGTTGTGGGAAAACTAACAAAAAATAGGTTGACAAATATAAATCGCCCTTCACCTCAGTATAACCACATATAAAAACCTCACAAAACCTCATTTGATCTTATTTATTACATTGAATGCTGTAATTTACTTTCATTTCCTTGCATGTCAGTCACCACACTACACGTAGTCATTTCATCCATCTTCTCTTTTTCCAAACATGGAACATATTTTATTTTCATTTTGCAATTTGTTTCGTTTTTCTCTTTGAATGCTATGGTTGTCTTTCTGCGTTGCGTTCCTTTGTTTACTTATTCTTGTTGCCACGCCTCGTGAGTAGGAGTGCGTTGTGAGAATAATTGCGATCCCGGTTTTTATGGTGAACATTGTGACCAAGTTTGCAGATGTATGAATAACTCCTCATGTGATCCGGAAACTGGAGAGTGCATTTGCGACATCGGTTGGACAGGTAGTGATTGCTCACAACCATGTCCGCACGGATTCTATGGAGCTGGCTGCAAGGAGAAATGTCCCAATATAGTTCATGGTATGATCTTGAAGTTTTGTTTTGTTTCCCCGTTCAAATAATATCAATTCTGTATAACAATAGGTAACAAAAGCTGCGATCCCATTACTGGCCAAATTCTCTGTCGTCCCGGCTATATTGGCCTCACGTGTGAGCATCCCTGTCCGGCGGGTCGTTACGGGCCCGGTTGCACTTTGATCTGTTACTGCGAACATGGTGGCGAGTGTAATCACATCAATGGCCAGTGCCAATGTCAACCGGGTTGGACAGGCGCCAACTGCAACGAGTCGTGTCCAACTGATTTCTATGGACTTAATTGTTCACACCATTGTCGTTGTCAGAACCATCGCGGTTGTCGCAAGAACGACGGCATGTGTATTTGTCAACCAGGCTGGATGGGAACACATTGTGAAGATGGTATTGGATTATATGGGTTCCATTGTATTTCCTTTATTTACGAATTTGTATCTTTTCACATTTCTTAGTGTGTCCCGAGGGTTTCTACGGGGAACATTGCCTGGAATCCTGTGCCTGCTCTTCGCAAAACTTTGTCTGTCATGCAGCCAAAGGATGCGTTTGTCGTCAAGGATTCACCGGCGAGAATTGTGATATATCAAGCTATGAGAAGAGAATACAGGAAGCTGAAATTGAATGTAAGTTGCGTTGCAGTTATATCTAAGAATACAACTATTTATTTTATTTAAATTGCAGCCAGTCGAGCTGGTCTCACTTGGGGCCTAACTCTAGCCATATTATTCCTCTGTATTGTTGCGGCTATAATCTTTTATTACCGTCGTCGTGTTTCTAACCTGAAAACCGAAATACAGCATGTACAATACTTCAGTGATCCAAGCCAAGCTTGGCCCGATCGACATAATTTCGATAATCCCGTTTACGGTCTGCAGGGAGCTGATATCCGTTTGCTCAATAATTTGAGACCCAAAATGAATAACCTCGATCGTACTACATCAGACTACGGGGAAGATTCCAATGCAAGCAGTCGAGGTAAGTTTCATGTTGGTGCAGGATCATCTATTTTAAAAATAATCATCTGTGTTTCATTAGCTGGAACTTATTCCATTAATTATAATCATGATATGATGCATAAGAATTTAAATGCTGATCTCACAAATCCAAATGTTTACAATTCTATTGAAGACCCATTGAAGGAGGAGCACGTCTACGATGAGATAAAGCAAAAGGAGGGCTACAAGGACCCTGGTGAGTTATTTACTGCAATTCTTTAGAAGTTAATTTTTCATATTTAAATACATGTTAAAATTACACTCCCGCTTTCATTGTATACCACTGTCGTTACGTTAATACGTTTTTTCTCATTCATTACATGCCTTTTGTAAAATGAATCAAATTGAAACAGTTAAAGATTATCGCAAGAAACTATTTCCCGATGGTAAGAAATCAACAAGAAGTAACGATATTCATGTCTGGTGTGTGTATTCTATTAATTTTTATGTTTGTTTTAGTTTTCAGTAATTTGTTTGTTAACATTTATACACATGATTGACTGGTAGCACATTATATCCTATTCATTTTTCTCGTATAAGAGTGAGTGTAAATTGCTGAAGGCTTATAATTCTTTAAAATAAATATCCGGAAGTGACATTCTGTCATTTTTGGTATTAAATATTTAACTTCAGAAAGTTTATTTCTTTAAATGTAGTTTATTATGTCTGAAATGAACATGTTTGAACATGAATGTTTTCGAACTAGCTACCGATCTGTCCGCTATTCTCATCAACTCTTTATATATGTATCCACGAAGCTTTTATACGTGCACTGAATTGAATTTAGTTATGTCTGTCTTCTTCCTCAACAATTCCCAACAATTTGTTTGTATGTGCAGCGTTTAATATCTTACGGAATTTTCTTCTTTTTTTATGATCCTTTTAAAGATGAATACGATCACTTGGATTATTCGCGCCCGAGTACCTCGCAGAAGCCACACTATCATCGAATGAATGATACTATGCTCAATATTAATCAAAACGAGGAGAAACCCAGCAACTTGAAAACGTTGAATGTGTTACTCGAAAAGCCAACAGCGTCAAACTCGATTGAATCAGCGATACCCCCTATGGCTAATGTTAGCGAGAATCATTCAGAGGAGGAGGATAATGCTGCAAGTATCAGCATTTGCGATAATATGAATATTTCTGGAAGTACTGCTTCGGCGAGCTCCAGTCCAGAGCTAAAAAAATAATTTCTCTATAGACTTAGTAGTAGTTTGTAGTATCATTTTTATTTCATATATTTCAGTTTAATTTTTATTTTTTTATCATATTTATATATATGTTTTTGTTTTTTTTTTTGAATCCTTGAATGAGTTTGCGACGCTTTTATCACATGTATTCATTCAAATATATTAAGATATTTCGAATTCATAATTGCTCCATTTATCAATATTTATCAAAATTGTATAGTTAACTTGCTCGGTTTTTCGAGAAAATATTGTTGCTCAATTTTATGTCTGTGAATATGTCAAGTTTGTTCATTGATCTAATATATATGTATTGTAATCATATTATACTTTATTTCAAAATTTTTGTTTAAATTCTTAAAATTTATTAGGTTTATTGTTAGTGTTAAATTATTTAAATAAATAATCATAATATATTTACATATATATTTTAATTGAGGTAAATTATATCCGATACAAAAAACATTATATATTCGATACTTGTACCTTTTCCTAAATGCCTATATGAACTGGAGTGAGATATTTAAAATATGGATATAGAGTTCAATTTATTGTTGCGTTTGTTTAACAGACGTAAATCCCGTTGAATTAAATTAATAAAAAATCATCTCATATACATACACATAGAATCAAAATGTAAGTGCACGACTGTAAAATTATTACATTTGAACTTTTTAAAATTGTCAATTACTTCAAATTTAACATCAAATTAAATTATTTTTCAAAGTTTGGAGCCTTCTGATAAGTTTTTACAGAAAGTTAAATTTTTATAACAAAATTCTCCGAATTCCAAACTCCACTTCTTTAACGTTACAGAATTTTCATAGTAGTGTACTAATTTTTTTATTATTGCTAACACATTTTGTACATAGGAAATGGAAACGACTTTCAAAAAAATTGCCAAATTTTAATGTAGCTCCACCGTATGTTTAGTAGTCGATTCGCAGTAGACAATATTAAAGAAAAATCGGCAATAACAAAAATTATCAATGAATTTTACATAGTATAAATATATATTAATGCCAATAGGTTTTGAAACATAACTCGTAGAGTACATAAGTTAAATATTTTACTATGAAGTAACATTATTTGAGTATTTTTAAATGAAAGCAATTATGAACAATTATTTATATGCAATAAATTTGTTGAATGATATAACAAATAAAAAACAATAGAAATTTAAATAAATAGTTTTAATTCTATTAATGAAAGAGCTTGGGTTTGTCCTGCAATATAGAGTGTAAAACACATTTTCTGGAGTCTAAGTATTTATTTGATTTTCCTTTACAATTATTTATTAATATCGTAATTCACATATTATATAATTTATCCTTTATGTTAAATATTAAATATTATCATCAGCTAGTTAAACGCTATGCGACTGGAATGAATGCAAATTACAACTTCTATATATCTATGAGTCTTACCTAAAACAAATGCAGTGTAATTTTAAACTTAACTACGGAAATTCATTCGTATTCTCTAAGTAATTTTCTATGAAAATTTAAGGTATCTAACAAATGACCTTAAATACAAATTTGGTTTTCGGCTCCATTGAGATATGTATGTGCTAGATGTTCTGCCCACCGCTGCCCCTTATTATAGGTAGCCATGGCCGGCCACTTCGGCTGGTATGTAACCCTCGCGACCATCGCGTGTCTTCACATAGAACCACTGACGATGGTCCTTCGTCTCGCGACACTCGCACAGGGTCACGATTTCGCCCTTCTGCAGGCTGATGCTCTCCGTGGTGTAGTCGGCATTGATGGCCACCAACGTCTGGCGCTGGCCGTGCTGGGCGAAGTTCTTGGCCGCGATCAGGGCGCTCTGGTGCAGGTGGGCGCTGCTCCGCTGGGCGTTCACACCGTTGCACTGCTGATTAACATTGCTGGGGTGCAAATGCTGGCCGTTGTGGCCGTTCGTGATGGGCGGGCACTTGACGTAGTGTGGGTGTAGCTGCTGCTGGTGTTGGTGCTGCACCAGCTGATGCTGCTTGAAGATCATCTGCTGCTGCAGGTGCTTCTGAACGTGCAGCTTCGACTTTTGCTGCTGCTGCTGCTGTTGCAACAATAGTTGTTGTTGCTGCTGTTGCTGTTGCTGTTGCTCCAGAACAACATATTCACCATTCTCGCTCGTCGCTTTCGTGGACGTGGTAGCGGCGGACAATGCGGCGGTATTCGTGGTCAGAGCCATCTTGGTGGACCTCAGCTGGGCGTAGGCCTTCTCGGCCAGCTTTGGCTGCGACGCCGCGCGCAGGTACAGCTTGTCCACTCGGTGCTCCCCGTAGGCGAGGTTCCCCGCCGCACTGGCGCTCTCCCCCCCGACCGGCTCCGTGGTGGCCCGTTTGCCGCGCGGGGTGCGGGCGCCATCGGACCGGGTACCGCCGCGCAGCCGGATCTCCTTCTCCGAGTCCGTCATGTTGCCGCACGGACGCGGGAAGACGTCGCCGTTCGACTCCCAGCACGGGGTGGGCTTGGAGGAGGAGCCGCCACCCCCAGCGCCCCCCGGACCGCCGGCGCCGACGCCTCGCGCTGCAGGCGGCAGGATGCCCAGGGGCAGGCAGCAGGCGTAGCCCACGTAGCCCTCCTCGGCGTGCGGCGTCTGGACGTAGAGCCAGTTCTGGTTCTTGAACACAGCGTTCACGACCATGCCCAGCGGCAGGGGGATCTCCATCTGGTAGCCGCCGGGGCGCGTCTGGTACAGGATGCTCGAGGTCGACAGCACGACGGGGATGTTGCCCGGCGAGGCCAGCGAGCACTTGGACAGGAACTCGTCCACGTTGCGGATCTCGTAGCCGAACTTCTGCACGCGATTCCGGTCGCGGCGCTTGCGGTGCCGGTGCCGCCGATGGTTGCCCTCGGAGGCGGCGATCAGACTGGGCTCCGAGTATGTGCCCTTCAGCGACTTAATTTCCTCCTTCTCTGTGGCCGTGCTGGCGGTGTTGCTGTTCGTGTTGTTATTGTTGTTGTTGCCGTTCGCCTTGGTGGCCTCGGCGCCGTCGCCAGCCCGATTGTTGTTGGCCTGCAAGATGGCCATTTTGACGGCCAGTCGTTTCTTGATCTCGTTGCGCCTCTTGGCCAGGGCCAGGGCGTCGCCCGTCGAGTCTACCCCATTGCCGCCGGCCTTCTTCGGTCCTCGGTGGGGCGTGCACACGAAGAGCAGCTCCTTGGAGGGATCGCGCTTCTCCTGGTAGTCCAGCAGGTTCTGGTTGCTGAAGAACTTCGGCGTCTGGCCGATGGGCCCCGGGTGCGCGGTCGGCGTCGTCGCGTAGCCGTTGAGTGGGTCCGCGCCGCTGGGTCGCAGGGCCGTGACCACGTTCGACGACGTCTTGTGGTGTCGCCGCGTCGGCTCCACCTCGATGGTGGTGGTGCCGATGACGTAACCGTCGCCCCCATTGTTGTTGTGCTGATGCTCCGAGGAGACGCCATTGCCATTGCCGTTCTCGCCTCGCGGCTTCTCCTCCGTGGGCTGGTCTGAAGACGTTTGTTGTTGATCTTGTTGTTGCTGTTGCTGCTGCTGCTGCTGTTCCCTGAGTACCCAAGTGAGTGAGATGCGCGGTCTACGTAGACTCAGATTCTGACCCATTTCCTGTGGCTTGGAAGCTCGGAAGGTTCTTTGGTTCTTCGGTTCTTCTGCCTCGTCCTCTGACTGACGTCTCTCCCCTGGTGGATTCACCAAGTTGTTCCCTCGTTGCTGTTGCTGTAGTTGTCCTCGTTGTCTCCGGCGAGGCGACGGACATTGTCGGAACTCGCCCCCCTCCTGCCCGCCGCGGACACTGAGATTCGGGGTGCTGCGCGCCTGCTCTGCCAGGGGGTGGTGGTGCTGCTGGTGCTGGTGCTGGTGACGCTGAAGACGCTGTCGATGCGGCGCATGGTGGCCGCGCCGACCGTGAACCTGTCGCCTGAACCCCGGACGGATCTGATCGATTTCCTCGTAGCCTTCCGTGGATGATGATGGGGACGACGATGAAGATGAGGCCGTTGAGTAGGCGAACGTGTCGTGGCCTGCCTCGGGGCTGCTCAGGATGAGGGAGCACGCGTTCAGCAGATCCGGACAGTAGGCATCTGAAAGGGAAAAGAAAACAAATTAGGGAGTGAGAAAGAGTGGGTGAGGGGTTGAGCACAAACGGCATCCAACGTCGATGATGAATCGATGCGATGCGATGCGATGCGATGCGATGCGATGCGATGAGACGACACTCACTCACCTCTCAGACGTCGAGCTCGCTCCTGTCGTGGTCGCGGCCTGCCGGAAGGGAACCGACCGCCATCGGAGCTGGTGAAGTCGTCGTCCTCGCTGCTCGAGCTCGTGCTCTCCGTGCTGGACCCGTTGATGTTCGCGATACGTTGCTCAATTTGTAGACGCCGCTGTTGACGATGGTATTGTTGCTGATGCTGATGCTGATGCTGTTGTTCTCGTTCTGGTTGCTGTAATTGTATTTGCTGCTGTTGTCTCCTTCGGGTCGACGTTGCTTCGCTGCTTTCATGCCGATCTGAAGCATTCTCCTCTGCCCACTCGAGAGGTCTCGTTAACGGCTGCGGCTCCACACGGCCACCACCACCATCACCGGCGGCACCAGCGCGACCGCGACCAACGACGACGACGACACCGTGCTCATGAACTTCCTCGTAGAAGTCCTGCCCATCGCTCGCTTCCGCCCAGCGCCTGCGATTGTCGTTCGGATTTCCTCCTCCGCCTTCGATGGCCTCGACTCGCCCGAGTCCCAGCTCCAAAGCCACGTCCCCGCGTCGGTGCGGTTCGGTCCTCGCCTCCTGCTCCTGGCCTGCTGGTACGGACGACGAGTACGAGGGCGGCGGCGTCGCCGGCAGCTGGCTGTAGTTGGGCGGCGGGGTGCGTCGCAGGGGGGGCGGGAGGTCGTTCAATTGGTCTCTCGCCCTCGCCTCGAGTGCGGTGTTGGCGACGACCACGGCGAATCTTTGTCTGGACGACGAGTTCCTGTTGTTGTTATTCAGAGCGTTCGGCAGCTGTTGAAGTGCAGCCGAGGCAGCCCGAGACCGCGATCCATAATTGTTACGTCCTGCACAAAGGAGGAGAGTGAGACGAAAGGAGAGTGAGAAAGTGCGAGATGAAAATATGAATTAGAAGAGCATTAAAGGGAGCTTGAAAGAGGGTGGGGGTTTCAAAATTCAGAAATTCTTCATTTAATTAACGTGAAGGATCCCGTTTCTGCCTGAGGGACCCAATCCCAAAAAATCCACCGCTTATGGTCGGACATTCCGAGGGACCCAAGACGAGACTCCAAAAACGAAAGAGCAGAAAAGAATTAAATAATTTTCCTTAATCCCTTCGTCCTTTTTCGGTGCGCTCGAAAAGTGGCCGAAAGGAAAGGATTGCAAGGGAAGCTCAAAGAGCAATTAAATTTAATTTATAAATATTAACCGGCTTAGTGGGAACACTTTGTGCGAACCCGTTCGAAGTACCCAGGACTACGTCAGCCGATTCCAACTCAATTTTAATTAAATTCCCATCAACTAGAGACCCAGTTCTCATCACCGTTGAATCGCTTCCAGAAGGAAGCTCAGCTGGTAATTGAAGCTAATTATTATTCATAACGTTTGTCGGCAGTCATAAATCGTATAATTGCCAATGATAAATGAGGGAGTCCCGGACCACCCCACCCTTTCTCAAGGCTGAGTGGAGGGTGCGGAAGCTTTTTTGATGGATGGAACTCAGCGTAGCCCCAGCGAAGAAGAGCCTCTAATTAGATTCCTATCTCGAAGTAAATGAGGGTTTTCTTCTCGACAAACCGAAATCATTCCACTGTCATGGGCCCGAACATGAAGTGAAATTTCCCAACCCCTTCTACTTGATCGCTTTTGAAATTTGAGTCATTTCCAGGAGCCTCCGAGAAGCCTTCAAAAAGACTTCCTTCCTTCCCCAAGTGACAACAACTCCGGATTTGTCGATGTCCCGTCGTCCCTGCGGAATTCTCGAAATGCCAAAGCAATCGCTGCGAGGGAATTCCGTGAACTGCAGACTGAACGAATCGCCGCTAATGCTCCGATAAGCTGCGGGCTTGGCGAGTGCGGCAGAGGCGGAGAGAAATAGGGAAAGGGAGAGAGAGAGAGAGAGAGGGGGACAGGGTGGAGTGCTGCGGAGGTGAAGTGCATGACCCCGTGGTTCCACCCACCCACTCAGTGCAGTACAATGCTGGTGCCTTCTATTTAAGGGGCTTCCCATCGGCAGGTAGGCAAAGCCAGCAATCGGGAGAGTGACAAAGGCAGCAAGAGCGACAGAGGCAGGGACCTAGGGAGTAACAGGGACAGGGAAACCGACAGAGTGTCTTTTAATCTCAACTTCTGGATCGACGGACGAAGCGGGAGCATGAGCAGGAGTGGAGCGGGAGCGGCAGGAACCCGCGGGGAGCCGGGCGCGACTTCACGCTTCGTCAATTGCGATTCGTCAGCGTGGCCAATAAAGTTGCTTCGATAAGCGATGCACCATTGCTGTTGTTGTTCTCATTGTTGCTGTTGTTCTTACTGGAGTTGTAATTGTTATTATTTCTTTTGCGACGAAAATGCTTTCCCCACCAACAGCGATAAAATAGAAAAACGTGACGCTATTTTAAAAAGCAGCAACAAAATCCCCAACACAACAAAGAAAAAATCGCAAAACAAAAAAACACAATCTTAAAAAACAACATATAAAAGATGTAACGTAAAAAAAAAGCATGAAAACCGCAACTCAAACAATCACAGAATGCAACAATAATCAGCGAAAAAATTAAGAACAACAATATATAAAAATATATCATGAAAAATACTACAATGTTGTGAATATGGTGAGGTTTCGTGGAACTGTTTGGGCGGTCATCTTGACTCCAACGAAGCTGAACTTGCAACCAATGCCGATCAGATGTGGATTCCGTCAATGTCGGTGGCGACAGTGGAGCCTCGTAGGAGGCTATGGTGAGAGAAGAAGTCAGGAGAGATGCTGGAGTCAGGAGGTACGCGGGAGTATGGGATAAAGTAAGAGCTAGGAAAGAGAAGAAGCTGGAGCCAGGAGAGTAGTGGAGTCAAGTTCTAGGCTGAAAGAGAAGGCTGCAACATCTGGAGTCGGAGGGTCAATGATGAGGTTAGAGTCAGAGAATCAGCTGTAGTCAAGACCTAGGCTGAAAGAGAATGCCGCAAAACATCAGGGCGGTCCTGAATGTCTGTCTCGCAGGCCTCGATGGGACGATACGTTTGGCAAAAATGCGCCAAAAATAAAACCTCGCGAGTGAGGGCCATGGAACAACAACATCATCTTCTTGTCCATCCTCAACATCGGCAATGAAAGATTGGGAAAATCTCCACGATTCCTCGGTCCATCCATCTGTCTGTCTGTGTGTTTGCCAGTTTGTTGTTTCGTCTGACCCCCGTCGGTCCTCCTGAACGGAATGCTCTGACTCTCCTCTGACTGACTGACTGTCTTTCACTGTCCTCCTTTGCCCATCACAATCCCATTCTGAGTCAATTGAGTCCGTCCGTCCGTCCTGTCACTCCATCCTTCTGCAAGTTTATCCCTCTGTCAGTAGTCAGTCAATGGAGCCGTCTCTTGGAATCGCACACATACATATGTCATGGCGTAATTCAACGACCTTTACCTAATCGCCATGCATACGAGAGGGCGGGCGGACGCCACAAATTGGGGATGGGATTCTTCTTGGCCATGAAGGATTTTTGAGAAGGGGAAGAACTTGGGAGGGATCTTGAAGGAACGGGCATCGGGATCATCATCACGTTCGTGCTCATGCGGATGACATTGACGGGGCCGACGACGGCGTTTACAGCGATGATGACGAGGCTGGGTCGTCGTGATCATCGTCGTGATAGGCCGATCGTGCGTTATTCCTTTGTTCACGCTGATTGTGGGAGTGTGTTCTGTGTGTGTGAGAAAAATTGTGTGTATGCATATGTGTGTGTGTACGTGTGTGTCGGCCCTTCGGGGGAGTGTCAACAGTCGTGCGAGGCATTGACGTGCCACAAACAATTGCTCTGTTGCTCTTTTGTCCTTCTTCCTCATGAAATGATCGTGGGCGCAGGATGAGAACGCGGACCACGATGGGGAGGAAGAGGAGGTGGAGGTGGAGGTGGAGGAGGAGCAGGAGGAGGAGCACGATGATGAGCAGGGGGCGGTGAACGATGTCGAAGAGGTGGATGGAGAGAAGAGAGAGCCCGAAGAGAAGAGGAGGACAAAAGGGCGAAGAGAAAACGATCATGACGATGATGATGATAATGATAGAGGAACCGATTCGTTGCGCTTTCAACGATTTTATTGAAATTTGCGTGAAGTGGAATTTTTCAATTTGGTTTATTTTTGTGTTATTTATTTTTTTCTCATCTCGGTTTCCGCCATCGCCTCGATCGACGCACCATCGCAAATGAAAGTGTTCGGAATGCGTTTCGCTCGCAGGCTCAATCAATGATGATCTCGACCTCGAGCCGTGAACCGTTGCCAGTCGGCTGGAGTTCCTTTTACGATCGATGCCGCAGAACCAACAACTGCAGTAACAACGAGACAAGCCGGAGCTGCGCAAATAAAGCCTGGAAAACCTCGCGCTGCTGATCGTGTTCGGGCCAGTGACAAATTTTTCCACAAGAAGCTAATGAAAACATCAACAGCGATCGAACTCAATCAATGCTGAGCTAAATCGATTGCTCGATCGATGCCATCGCTGACGTGATGGGCACGAGCATCGCCTCTCACTCCGAATACGAGACAGACAATTGGCCACAAATGGCCATGGTCACGATGACGACCACTTGGACTGGGACGATTTCATCGGGCAATCGCGAGCGCACGAAGACCGGTAATCGGTGCAGTGACGAGTGATGGTAGTCGTTCAGGAAGTGTAGAGTAATCGGTTAATCGGTACGGCGATGAAGGTTAATCGCCACGGCCATTACCAAAGAGCTGAAGATGCAGGTCGGGTTTCGGCCTCGAGCTTGGTGATCTGGTGACTTGGGTGATGTCTGGGCTCTCCACGTTTAATCAGCATAAAGAGCACCGCTGTGCGGTTGCCCGAGAGACATTTCAACCCCTTCCCTCTGCTCTTTCCACCTCGTGGGCTTTCTACACACTCCGGTGGTTTATGAAGCTCCGTCGACTTCCTCATTAACTTTCTGCACGCCCCAGCATGATCCCACCTATCTCCGTAACAGTCGGCGTCCACGAGGCCACACACATTCGAGCACGCGCCCACACACCCTAGTTAGTGTCACTCGCCGGACAAAATGGCTGCATATTAAAAGCCTTAGAGCAAGTGGAAGTGTCATTATGTCCAGGGAATTACCATTCAACCGAGGAAATGGGCAATGTCTAAATGTCCAACAACAACAACGCCGCCGCCGACGACGACGACGATGAGAGCAACAAGAACAACGATGACAACAGTAACAACAACTACGATGACAGCAAAGGCAACAACTACAACTACATTATCCCGATGACACTAAATAAAAAGTCACACGCTCATAAAACAGTAAATAGAATGTTCCAGTGGAGCTGGAGAGGGCAGAAAGAGAGAGGGAAGAGTAAAGAGAGAGTGGGAGGAGGTGAAGAGGGAAATAGAAAGCATGATAGAGGGACAGTGAGTGAGAGGGAGAGCGAGTTGCGACCGAATTCGCCAAGATCCTCAGGATAGCAGCGGCTTCTGTAGCTGTTGTTAATGTTGTTATTGCTGTCAACGTAGTTGTTGTTGGTAGATTTCCATGTTCTTGCCAGTTGTTGGCGGGTGCTCATGTTTTTGTTGGTGTTGTTGTTGTTGTTGTTGTTGCTGTTATCGGTCTGCCTGTGACTGCTCTACAAGCAATTAAGTATGAAAATTTATGGTGAAAATAATTTTTCAATTTTCATTTTGCGATTAATTTTAATGTGAGCCTCGCCGCTGAGCTTCACCGGCCATCCACATAACTTAGCACCAATAGCGAGAAAGAAGTGTGAGGGAGAGAGAGATAGAGTGGAGAAGAGAAGAGGTAGAGGGCGGGGAAATAGATAAATAGTGAGAGGAGCCGTGGACACGGAGTGTGGAAAGTAGTTGTAGTTGTAAAGTTCTGTGCTGTTTAATAAAATAAAAAGTCCCAACCCCGCCAAGGTCCTTCTACCAGAAGCCTACCGAAGCCATCTCTCTACCTCTTTTCCTCTCTTCCTCTCTCCTTTCTGACGGCCTCCTACTCATTGGCTCGGTCTTCGTATCAGGCGAATCTTCTGGTCGTATTAAAGGCAACATTAAAACCGCCGACAGTCGTATCGAGAGCAGCGAGAGAAGGAGAGATGGAGAGAGAGGGGTCAGGGCAAACGAGATCAGAGAGAGAGAGAGAGAGGTGGAGGACATTTAAAAGGCATTTAACTGCAAATATTTGCGGTTATAAAACGCTGGGAACGACATTAATGCCACCTATTTGCCAAGTGTTATGAGGTCTAAAATTGCTGTTGTTGTTGTTATAGTTGTTGTTCTTGCTATAGGTTGTTGTTTTTGTTGCCGTTAATCCAGGATGTGTTGGCGGAAATTTATGCGATTGGTGGTGGCCAGAAACAGAACTTGCGTGGAATGCGATTTATTTTACACGACGCTCTCCACGTTTCGGTCTTAGCGGTAAAGATTCTTCTTCTTCTCGATCCCTCCTCGACTTTCCTCAATAACTTTTTGATCTTATTCCTTTACTTCGCGGTCTTTGCCAAAAATACATAAATTCAACGGCGAAATAAACATTTACTGAATTGTTTTTGATTTTTATTTTTATCCACGAAATCGAAGTCGAGATGTAAAAAATGCAATTAAAATTTTAAGTAGCTGGCTAATTTTACTGCCTTTAAAGTACCCGCTGTAACGAGTAATCAACGAGCGGCCGCCTTGGATCTCGTCGATGGGGTTCCCTCTGACCCCTGGTGGGGGATCAAGCGAGAACTCCTGCTAAACTGCGAGCGAAAACTAATTCCCATCATGGGCCCCCATCCGGCAGGCAGGCAGGCAGGCATGGGTGCAACTTTTAACCCCAATTACAATGTTTTACTTGGCTGCCTCCGTCATTACCACTAGCATCCTGTTGACTCCATTCAGGCCACCAACACCACCACTACCTCCTCCATCCTCCTCACCGCTACCATCATCACCACCATCCTGAGGTCGCTTCCACAGACATCCTCTCCAACTGCTCTGCTTCGTCCCCTTCGGCCACTTCCTTGCCTCTCACTCTGGTCTCCTCTCAAATCCGCACTCTGCCTATTTCTATTCCCTTCTCTCCCGTTCGCTCTTTTGGCTTCCTTCCTTCCTTCCTTCCTTTCTGTCTTTCTTTCTTCCTTCCTTCGCCCCCATCGCCGACGAACACTTGACGAGGATTTCATGTTGTAATTTAGAGAATTTACGAGTCTAAATTCACGTTACGCCAGCCAGAAAACTTTGAGTGCAGCGGCAGTGGTGCTTCAACGGCTTTCATCTACCTTCATCTGGCATGCACCATAACTTCTTATCATCCCCGCCTCGGCACGGCCCCGGTGCCGCTCGTTGGCCGCCTTCGCACCCAGACCGTGGCACGGCGATGAGAGAAATGTTGTTTTACTTTTTCGGTACTAGGTTCTGGCTCTCTACTTGTCCTTCTCCCCTCTCTGTGTCTCTACTCTCCCCTCTTTCTCTGTCTAGTTTCTAGGCATTTTTTCGGTGCAAATGAAAACTTTACTTTATTCAAGCCCTCGCAATTTCGCTTGCATTTTATTGTTTCCATTACCACTGTGCGCTCCTCCCACTCTCCCCATGCCCTCCCTCTTGGCGTGTGTTTGTGTTGGTGCCTTCATCTTTATGAGTGAGTAGGTTTATGCGGGTGTGGTTTATTGTGAGTTAGTGTTGGTGCGTGCGTGCGTGCGTAGGTGTGTCCGTGTGTGTTCGTACTTGCTGGCAATAAAAGTTTATCAAAAGAACACGCGTGT
The DNA here is from genome assembly GCA_947389925.1 of Coelopa pilipes. NCBI lineage: Eukaryota > Metazoa > Arthropoda > Insecta > Diptera > Coelopidae > Coelopa > Coelopa pilipes. The sequence continues at coordinate 37,580,426 of OX376699.1, read as the reverse complement.
GAATGGCTGAGCTTAATGCAATCCGGGTGAAAAGTTATTTGCGGCTTAATTAAACTACGGCAGAATATTACCAATTTCAACCACCTCCTCCTCCCTCCCGCCTCTCCCAACCCCCCTTCCTTCGAATCGGGTGAATGGATCTGTGCAAAATCGAGCCAGATATTCAAATCAATTACCAAGTATTTATGTGTGGAGAAAGGTTCCGGAAGTTTCCCACTCGACCTTCGACTTCGGGGCCCATTGAATATGAATGGCACTGGGTTCAACAGCCCGAACGATCATAAAATTCCGCCCCCTTCACCCCGGTCCATTTCAACCCAACCCTCACTCACCATAGATTTATTCAATTATCCGGCGAGGGTTTGTATGAAAATAAGTTCGGAAGTAAAACAGATAGGAGTTCAAGTGGGAGTTAATATTTTTAAAAAAATTGTTATTTGTTATTATGAATGAAATAAAATACCAGCGAAAACAAATTAGGAAAATCTATAAAAAATTGCCTCCATTAATTAATTCAATATCTGATATAAAATAATACAAACTATATAAAAGTCGTGCTATTGAAGATCGGGAATTAATTTTTTCCGATTACGGGAAGACAATAACACAAAAGGAAAACAAATTAATAGGGAGTTGGAAACTTCCCTAATCTCGCGCACCTCGGGAGCCCATCGAGAGGAATCGCTTCCTCATTCCTATCATCCAAACTTATCCCCATCTTCTTTTGTTCCCCCCATCCACACATTAATCCAGAAAAACCTAAGACCAGAAAAAGTGAGACCAGAAAACCTAAGACCCATCCATCCACAACACCTTTTGCCGCCGCGTCCGCGTCCCGACTCAATCCCTCTCCTTCATAGCTCCTCTCACCCCTTCCCCGGCTGGGTCCTCCCGCCGAACCGGACGTGGAGCCAGAGGGCGTTTTTATCGTAATCGTAAAACTTAAAATTCGCACACTCGACTTGCGTTGGCCAGCGTCGTCCTCCAGCGACGGCATCCCGCGACCACCAGCTGCTCAGGGAATGGATGGAACCGAGGAAAGGTCGGGGGAGGAGGGAGAGAAGAAATTAGAGGAAGGAGAAGAAGGAAAGAATGAGGCGATTTGATATCGCATTAATGTTCGAGTGCACGCATTCGCTTTCGGGCGGAAGATCAGAAGACGAGGACGAGGAGGGATCCAAACTCTCCATGGGAGGGAGCCACATTCAAATGATCGGAGGGGAGGGAAAAGAGAAAGGAAGGAAGACAGAGATGGGGCGATAGGCGCCAGAGGGAGGTCGGGCTCACTCGATCGTAATAATATATTTCAATTGCTTAATTGGCAAATTGTTGCAATGCTCGGTGAAATAACCGTGAAATCGAACACTCATACACACACACACACTCAGACCGCCCCACCTCGAATTCCCCTCCCCCGAGTCCCCCCATGGATCCTGCTCGACTCTCCTCATGCGGAGCATTATTTTTATTATTCTTTGTTTTTGCTCCTTCCTTGACCTAAACAACTTTTATTGGTTCGTAAATTTTTATTCAGGCAGCGAGTGCGCAAACCAGAGCAAAGGGAGGAGGAATAAGAGAGAGGGAGAGAGAGAGAGCGATGTAACAACAAGTTGCACTTCCTGCTTGGGTGGCCTATGGGTGGATTCCTCTTCCTCATCATCTCCGGCGATTATCCTACTTTTGTCTAGTTTCGCAGTTAGGCAGTTCAGGTTTTCCGCGGCCGGTTCGGATGGGTCTCGAGGATATTTGCCACGCCCATTAGCAATTTCTACAGCTGATCTCGATTCGCCTCCCTCCATTCCCCGAAGACACTGAAGCAGCAGTAGCTGTGGGTGTATGTTGTTGTTATCGGTTGTCGGTTGGAGGCTTCTGTTGGAGCCAGATGTGTTTTAAAAGCTCTTACGATCGACAGCAGCTCTCTCTGCCCTTGTGGAGCCTTGTGGTTTGCATATGCCAGTGAGTCACTCGGTTGTCCACCGATGTCTGTCCACCGATGGCTGTACATATGCAGACGTTGATTGCGAGAGCAATTAACATCTGTTGGTACAACTCTCTAAGAGCGAAGAAGCCCTCCTTGATTTGATTTCAATCGAGGGCCAAGAGAATATTGAAGATGGAAGATGGAAGAAGCATGAATCGAGGGCCGAGAGGAGACGGAGGGCCGAAAAAAGATGGAGGGGACGAGGGCCAAAAGTAGGTGCAGGCGTCGAAGACCGAGAGTGGAAGGGTAGAAGGCGAAATCGATGGCCAACACTAGATGGAGGAATCGAGTGCCGAGAGTGGATGGAGGAAGTCGAAGACCGCATCTTCGTTTGAGCTTCTTCATCGGTGGGCATTTAATTACTGTGGCGAAGCACTTTCCTCCTCGAGGGCGGCCCGGCCCGGCTGCTTTGAGTGCTTCCGGAAGTGCTGAAGAGGAAGCGGACTTCAGGACTTCAAGGGAAAGGAGGGTTTCGGAGAAAGGCGAAGTTCGGAGGAGACGCGGGAGGTACGGGGAGAGCAAATAATGAAAAGTCGCCTCTCGTCAACCGAAAAAGCGTGCCGAAATTGAAAAGACCAGCGATGGCAGAGGCGGCTTTTCCACTTTGCAGCAATCACCGAGGGCTGAAGGACAAACGGGCAGATCGGAGTCGAGGAGAGGGAAGGGGAGGAAAACCGCGCGCTCCGCCTTCGTCCCGCGGATTTTACGAGCCGGAGACGCGTGTCCTGTCGCAGCAGCAACTGGCGAAAGGCAAAGCGGTAGGCAGAGGGGGCGGGTGGAGGGAGGAGGCGATGGCGATGGTAACCAAGGGAAGAAGCCGACTTCTCTGCTGCACCATTTGCGCCAGCCGCGCGTTGGATTGAAACGAAATTGAGGAGCAACCGATGGGCACGAGGTGGGGGTGGGAGCGGAAGAGCGAGCCAGGGGAGCAGGAGGGTTCAGGGAGGAGGCGTCCGTCCGTCGCCCTCAGCCCGTCGCCCCACACCCAAATCAGAGCGAAAGTAGTCCTGAGGGCCCCACGAAAACGGCAACAATAAAAAATGATGGAATAAAAATTTCGCCCGCCTCCTGCCGTTGAATGGAAAAAAATGGGGCGACGGACCCTGATGCGGAACCAGATCAGAACAAAGCTCAAAGGACAGCGGGTGAGAGAGTGAGAAGGGACAATGGGTGAGGGCGGGAGAGGGCATGAAGAGGGCTAGCGGAGCGGGGGAGCGGGAGAAACCAGGAAGCGTGAGAGAAGAAGGGATGAGTAGGGTTGGGTCGGCTTCACATATGGGGAGTTGTCTTCAACATCGTCCTGGGGACAGGCATTCTAAACAACAACTACAACAAAAACGAAACAACAAGAACAATACAAATACCACCAAGTGGATTCCAAGGGGAGTTAAAAATTTAAAATATGAAAAATGAAGTAGCAGCGGAATTTAAGTATTGACTCCCCCATATACCTACACATATATACCTCCACATTTGTGTATGTTTACGGTGTATTGTTGTTGTTGTAGGCTTTGGGGTTGGGCCTCTGCGGATCCCGGCCGGCAGCCATGTGTAAAGAAGGCTCTTTTGTTCGAGTTTATTTGCTCTTTCGGTGCGACTTTCGATATGAATTTTTTACTCAATGTCTGTCGCTGCTCATCTGAATGACTTCAACTCACCATGCCACACCCTCGGCGCTGAACCGCCCACACCCTCTGTCCCTCTCTACCACTCTCTCCCACTCTCTCTCATTCTCGATTTTAATCTCCTGCTCTCGCTCTCCAAAGAATGCTCCGCAAATTTCTCGGCGATATTAAAATTATATTGTGCGAGATGTCTTTGTTGCAATAAACAACAACAACAACACCAGCAACAACAATGACGTTGTGAACATTTTTCGTTTCCTTACTTAACGTTACGTTACGTGACGTTGACTTCCATTACGCTACGATATTTTTTGTGCTCGCTCACATCGAACTTTAACGTGGACTTCAAGATTGAGGATATATTAATGTTTGTTCCTGTTGTAATTAATTATGTTTTCCACGAATTATTTATCGTCATGTTGTTTTTCATCATGTTGTTTTTCATTATGTTGCTTCCCCTTATTTTTTCTCATAATTTTTTTTCCTCATTTTTCTCTTGCTCCCGCCCCACGCCCTGCAATATTTCGCTAGCACGCAATCAAAAGGAAAGATTCCAATCTTAATGAGCGAAATAAAATCGATATTTTCAACCTGGTCTGAGTTGACGAAGAGAAGCGAGAACTAATTGAAACGAACGAATATGCAAAAGTATGTCAAGGACTTGCGAGGAAGTTCGGAAGAAATGAAAAGGAATTTGTAGTAGTCCGAAGGATTTCTCGACGAGTGAGAGTCCTTGGAGAGATTTTTCTCCATTGTTCGTTCGATTTTCGCGATCTCTACCTCCCGCTCCATCTGTCTTTAATGCGGCAAAACTCTGGATCCTCCTCTCTATTGAATATTTAAATTGCAGCTTGGCTTCCTGTAAAAATCAGCCCGACAACTTGAGAGACAGAGACAGAGAGTAGAGTAGACAGCGAGGTAGGTAAACACAGAGATAGACAGACACCAGCAGGGTAAACGGAAGTGGAAACGGAACTTCACACACACTCACACACACTCATTGTTTCTATTAAAACCACGTCCATAATCATAATATGAAGCTGGAACTGGAGGAAAGGCGAATGAGAAACGTGGGAAGGGAAGAAAGAGAGGAGAGAATGGAGAATGGGGAGGAGCAGATGAGGTGAAAAAACCATCATAATTATTTAATTACCTGCATTAATCAATCGAGGGCGTGCGCGCAGGCGCACCACATGCAAATTCAAATTCAAACTCAGATCTCGCCAACGCCAGACGACCACGAAGGAAAGGAGTGGAAGGAAAATGCAAAACAAAACAAACTCGAAGACTCTGACGAAGACCAGCGGCCGCTGAACTTCCTAAAGCCGCGCGGCCGAGCAGCCTCTGGACAGATGTTCACGCAAGAGAAGCCACCTGGAGGCGGCGGCGACGTCGTATGTCTATAAAAGCCGGCAGCACTGGCGGCTCCTTTGCAGTGCCGCGCAAGCAACGGCGACCAACAGGGTTTCCGCCGGAGACCCCGAAGCGTCGAGGCGAAAAACTTATAAGCGAATTAAACTAGAGCAGAGAAAGCCGAAATTCGAGGAAATAATTAACGATGGTGGCCACAGTGAGTGAAGCGAGATGCCGAGGAGGGAAGAGAACATTTCGTCAAAGCCTATCTATTGTCATTTCGCCACAGAGACACGCGCAACAACAACGACGGCAACAGGGTTTTTCGAGGCTTTTCACCCTCGTCCTGTTGTCGGCCGTCTTCCTCGGCCCGGCCGCCGAGGGACGGCGGGCACACAAGCGTTTCATCATCCATGTACCGTTCAAAGTGAAGACCCACCACCACACGCACACGGTCTACTCACACATACAGACCGGCGGCGACACCAAACAGACCGTGTACAAAATTCTGGGCTACTCGCAGTATGGACATGGTCCGAAACATGGCCACCATCAGGAGCAGCAAAAACGTCATCATCATCATAATCAGCGTCAGCATCAGCATCAGCAAGAACACAAACAACAACAACCACAGTACGATTACGATGACGAGCCGTACACGGCACACAGCGAGGGCTGCAATGATCACAAGGGCACCATGATATTCAATCATTATGCCAGAAATGACGAGGACAAATATTATCCAGATGTCGAGGAGATCATCGAGGACGACCTAGGCGACGAGTGGGAGAGGTGATGAAGAGTGGGGGTTGGAGGGCGTGGGAGTGTGCGAGCGATGGGGTGATGAGGCGATTGTCTGGGCGTGACAATGGCTTGGGTGAAAAATGGGTTCAGACGAGTTGTTGGTCCAGTAGGAATAAAGATGTAGTCAAGATGTGTGGTTGTTGTTATCGTTCTGTTGGCAATAGATATAATAAGTTGAGATGAAAATAATGGCAGAGCGTTGTCTTATTTGGAATTGGTATTGATTGGGCGGGAGCAAGGCGAAGATTTCTGGTGGGCCATGGTGGGAGGATGACGAGGTCCTCAAAATTAATTACCTCTTCGAGGAGTCAGAGGAGCTTTTTCGCTCTCCACTTTCAGCGTTTTTCCATCCTCTTACAGCGCTTTGTTCCACCTACTCTTAACCTTTTTCCTTCTCTACCTCTCTCTATCGCTACCTCTTTCTCTCTTCCGTTCATCTGCCTCACACTATCTTCGTTGCTTCACATTTCACTGCACAGATCCATGCAATTCCTCAATATTTTACCCATCAATGCCCAGTGCTATCTAACAACAACAACTGCTGCAACAACTATTACTACAATAACAACAACGTCCTCATCGGCACCATCCTCATCGCCGTCGCCGCAGAGCTTCAGCAGCAGCAGCACGTGATATTGCATTGCAATTTTATTTCACTTCATGCACTCCACAGCAAAAGGCAAGGCAAAAGCAAAAGCAATAACAACTTCAACAGCAACGGCAACAACAAGAACGATAATAACTATGGTAGAAACAATAACAATAACAACAACAGCATTACCACCACGCTATGCCTGAGATTCTGGCACGTACCACACAACGACGTCCCCGTCATTATTGTCAGCTAACCAGGCAGCCGTGTAGATGGATAGCAAAATAGAGATACCAGCCGACCGTCACAGCATCCAGTCGACCAGGCGATCGACCGGCCGGCCGCCCGTTCCGTTCCGTTCATCCATCGCTACCTCCATCTGTCCATCCATCCATGGCTGCCTCCTTTCCTCCTCCATCCCACGCTCTATCGACTCACCAGCCTTCCTCCGGTGCGAGTGAGCACTTCATTTCGTATCGGGAGCCGCGCACTGTGCGCTGAACTCTGTCGCCCTGGTCGAGCCTGGGTCGGAGCTTTAGTCTGGGCCTGGGCCTGGTTCTGGGCTTGGGCATGGTCCTGGCGGTAGCACGCGGTATGTGTGGGTAACATACCGTAAGTACTCAAGCCTCCCACCCAATCCCTCTCTCAATACCGCTCTTCATCGCACTATCTCCCTTCCGAGTGCTGCAGTGCAGTGGCGACGGGTCCGAGGTTCCTCCTCCTATTGTTTTATTGCGCGGATCCACGGAAGAGGTGAACGAGGTGGAGCTGCGACAGCAGTCGAGGAAGGAGTCGGAGGTAGAACGAACGTGACGAGCGGTGGATGGATGGATGTAGGAGGGAGCAAATGGGAAGGTGTACAGAAGGAAGGAAGGAAGATTCCGTGGCGTAGCGAAGTGAGTAGCAATGGAAATGCTTGGAATTACGTTTATTTATTTGGTCGAGTCACGGTCGGGTTTCCTGTTAATTTCATCAAAGTATTTTAACGACAATTGTTTCGGCGTACACACGAGCGTTTCTGTATGTTTGTTTGTTTATATCTGGGTTATGCCATCACGGTCTAGATGGAGAATTTACTTTCCTCTTCATCTCTGTCGTTCTATCGTTATCGCTATCGTCCCTGTCTGTTCTCTGTCTCGCTTTATGTGTGTATCTCTGTCGGTCCACGACTGAATGAACACGAAAAGTGAACTAATTATGTGAGTGGCAGATGGGGGAAAGGATGGAAGGGGAGGGAGTTGGAACTGGGAACAACTTCAAAGAATCCTGGCCACCGGAGGACCTCCAGTCGAGATGAATAAATTGATTGATTACCTGATTCCGAGAGAGGGACAGGAAGAGAGAGATTGAGAGTAGAATCTCTAGTCGGAATTGTTTGCAGCAGCAGCACAGATATAAATGCAATCAGAGATGCCCATGTGTATGTTTGTATCCAGGGCACTGCACGTGTGTGTGAGCGTTTGTTTTCTCAGCTCACGGACTGGTTCATATTGTAATTGAATCCCATTATACACCACGCCTATTGGCAGCTGCTGCTGCAATCACTCACCATCCACGGGTGTCGAGTGGCTGACGAAGCAGTTAAAAGCATTTAATGAAAAACAATTTCCCATCACGAAATTGCGCACATTTTTCCATCGACCATCGTCCGTCGCACGTCGTCCTTCGTCCAGAACGCAAACCACAGCGCGACGAGCGACGGGGGTCCGTCGAGGTGGCTCCGCGTCTCGGCTTTCGCGCCAAGTATTTAAATGATGTCTTTGCAGCCGAGGCAATGATGTCGCTAAAATGTTACCCGCATGCAGGCGACTTTTCTTGCGGACAGACCAACAGATAGACAGACAAGCTGAAAGGGAAAGAGGTAAAAACAAACAGCCCGAGACGGCCAGGAGACGGCGGAAAAGGATTGGGGAAGACGAGCCAGCCAGCCAGCCAACCTTGGCAGCAAATGCCAAGACTCCTCTTCAGAGTTGGCAACGCGTGAAACTTTTCTCTTTAATTACTTAACATAAATTCAGCATTGATGGCGAAACGCAAATGAAACGTCCCCCCGGAATTCCTCACCACCACCCCGCACCCTCGCCCTCATCGTGTTCGGAATTTCCCTCAAGTGGTCTTTGAATTTTCCAATTACTCCCGTCGTCGGAGACGATCCGAGTCCGGGTCGGGAACGGCATGGATTGAGATACGACCTAGCAACTATAATGTCTCATTAAGATTCCCAAAGTGCTCCTGAACGACGACCATCGGACGGCCGTCAGGCGACCATTGGGAGGACGACAGTTGGAGGAAGTTTATTTCAATTGCAATTGCATAAATCATTGAAATGACTTCGACGACAAACACGGCTCATACCATGGGATCATCCCAATGGACCCACGGCATCCGACAACGAAACGATACCATGGCGACCAACCGACGAAGATCCACCATCCACCAAGGGTTGTCTGCAACATTGTTTCTTACCCTTTTCAAGTCCGACATAAATTATGAGTGATTAAAATTACTCTCAAAGTGTCTTCGAATTGCGTGAAGCTCCTGCTTTGCATGGCCGAACATTAAAGAGGAACTATCTTTATCTCTATCTCCATCTCTATCTGTATCTGCATCTTGAAGCGAATACTTTAAACACCCAATGCATTCAAATCGGAGCTCGTGTGGTACTCAGGTAGAACTTGAACAACCTGCTGGGCTCTGTGGGAACCTGTGACCACCTGCGGCTTCCCGCTGGCTAGGCTGTGATGAATGCTAGGCCAGATTAGGTGTCTGCTATGCATGAGGTCCGTGTGTGCCGTGGTCGGACCTGGCCATTTGAATTGATAGTACTCTAAGCAGTCGTTCATGTCATGTTGTCCTCTGCCTCGGCTAATGATGATCTATCTAAATGCGATTCGATCAGATTACATTTAGATATGGCATAATTAAGTGTCCATTGGTATGGTGGTATCACAAATCAAATCAAATCGAATCTAGTGTGATCGAAGTCTGCAGGAAGTGTGGAATTTTTCTGTGTCCACATAGATTTTTCTAATTAAAACTCTTCTCCGAAAACCCGTATCAAAAACTTTGACGTCGTCTTTCCTCAGTATCAACTTCTTTCAAAGTTCCAAACTGTCGCCTTGCAATTCAATCCTATCCATAAATTACTCCCCCCTCTCGCTCTCTATCTCTCTGTCTCATGCTCTTGTCACGCTCTGCTCTCGACTCCTGCTCCTCGGGCGTACCATCGCTGGCTCCTTTGAGTCTTGTTATCCAGTCATCCATCCAGACTCGAGGGGGAAGGAATCTCATGCAGAGCAATTTGACATGGATTCGCACCTGTTCGTCATGGTAAATTAAAAAGGAGGAGCGACAGAGAGGGCGCGATGTGGACAGGTTGAGATGAGTAGAGAGAGAGAGCGAGAGCAAGAAAGGCGAGCCACGACGTGCCGCAGTTGAACAACTTTGATTTTATTATTTTGTAATTTATAGCTTTGTTGACTTGGTTGGTGTTGTTGTTGTTCTTCTTCTTGTTGTTGTTATATTTGTTTCTTTTGCTAAATGTTGTTGTTATTGTTGGCTTGTTGGTAGTTTCTTTGGAGTGAAGTCGCCATCCCATGTAAAGTTCCATCCAGCAGAAAACTTTCCAAGAAGTTTGTCTTTTGGCCAGATAATTTGTCTAAAGTTTTGTTTTTCCCCTCATTGCTCCTTTTTTGCTGGAAGTGTAACATTGTGAGCAGGAAAAAGAGAGGGCGATACGGACTACCTAATGCCATCCTCCTCTCATCGTCTGGACTAAGCAGTGGACTTAAATCGTGGCGAATGATGCAGCAAATCATGGGAAAACCTAATTTGCGTGGTCAATTTCAAGATGACCCAAGCATATTAAATATAATTTTTTTATTTGATAAAATTCAAACTTAATCATAGCTAGTTTTAATTATCTTTGTAGTTTTTAGCTTTTTTTAAAAGCTTAGTTCTTAGTCTACTACCACTGTAGGAGGCTTCCAATACTGCAAGGGATCCAATTTTTTGCGGAATAATTGATCAGCAGAAGGTTATGACACAAGAATCCTGAGAACGTTTATTCCGAGGGAATTTATTATTCATAAGGGGTTCGGAATATCATAAAAAACCCACTTCGATAGGACTTTCGCAAAGGTCTCCGCCCCAGAGTCCTTGCAGCATAATAAAAACCCCACTTTATCCTACTCTCTACCTTTTTCTCTGTCACGTTCTTTTTCTTTATCTTTCTCTTCATCTTTCAATCTCTCTCACTCTCTCTCTCTCTCTATCTCACTCTTTGGGCCTCGCTTTGACCTAAACTATGGAAACAGTAAAATAACAAGGAAAGGGGAAAAATTACTGGCTACAACAAAACTTTGACAAAGTATTTATGTTTTTCTCTTTTCTCTGTTCTTTGTTTTTTGCCTACTGGCCACTGGCTCCTGTTCCATGTAGCGCTTCCTGGTGCCAATGTCAATGCCATTAATTCGTGTGCTCAACCAGCAACGCCGGGATGGGAAAAAAGGGAATTTTAAATTAAATGGACACAAGTTTTATTAGATTGACTTGACATTCGACTAGAGGAGAAGGGTAAAAAACAAAGTTTCTCCTTTGAGAAGCGGAAGTAAATCTTGAGAGTATTCTCGGCGACGGCGATGGCGACTGCGGCAGAGGACGGAGAACGCAGGATATCCATAGATGAGAATGTGCTCGTGGTAAAATAAGGCTGGTTAAGAAGAGAGGTGGACCATGTGGCTGCATAACTTCCAGAACTCCAGAATTCCATGGTAAACATTTCTACGCAAGGTCGGGTTGGCTGCTTCCTCTGTCTGTCTGTCTCTCGTTTGGTTAGATGGTTGGTTTGTTGTAATATGAGAATAGTTGAGGAAAACTTTGGGAAAAAAGTTGCTGACTCATGGAAAATTTATGTGAACTCGCTTGCGTTTGTGTGGCGTGGAATGGGAGAGAAAAGTTTATTTCATCGTTGAAGTTTTGCACAAAAATAAAAAAGGTACTTAAACACTTAAAGAGTACAAATTTTCATTTCATATATGGATGGAATTCCTCGGAGTATAGATATAGTCGAGAATATACGGTGTTGTAATGTTTTGACTTAATTTATAGTGAAAGTTCTAGGTAGCGGCGAAAGTTCCGAAAATTGTTTTGAAAAAGTGAACAATAGGATTGGGGATTTCCAGCTGCAGGACATACGGACCAGCGGCGGCTTTCTCGGGCAGGTGCTCAGACTTGGCCACCGACTGCGGAGAATTCTCCTCGACGACTAAATCAGCCACTCGTTGATGCTCCTCCTGCTGGGGTTTATTGTTATTTTGGCCGGGTCTTCGTTGCGGACGTTGATTTATTTGTGGTCTCTGCTGCGGTCTCTGGAATGGCCTTCGTTGGGGTGCGGTTTGTTGTTGCTGTGACGCACTTGTCGGCCTCAAGGGCAGGAAAAAATTGACCATATTTCCATTTGCGGTGTTGAAGAATTGCGTGTGGTTCCAAACCCCATTGAGTGCTCCAGTGACTCTATGGTTCACCCACGTTGAGCCGTTAACGGGGCCAAAACTCCAAGGCCGTATGAGCGGAAAGAAAGGTAGGAAAGGAGATGTTTGATTTTTCGTCGTATCGTCGGCAGCTCTTGTAGAATCCCCCAGATTTGACTGATTTTCAGTGGCGCTGGTGGTGGTGGTTGAGAAATTCCAGGGCTTCAGGAAGTTTGTGAAGTTTAGCGGGATAAGAAGAAACCCCAAGCCGGTCATTGTCTGGGTTCGGTTGAAGGTGCTGACATTGAGAGGCTTCAAAAAGAGACCCGGCTGCGGAAACTGGAGCAAGTTGGTGGTCGCATTAACAGGAGCTGTCGATTTGGAACCCAGGCTCGTCTGGCTCTTAGGCGAATCGGGAGTTTTATCCGTGTTAACTGATACTTGTTCCCTCTCGGTAACCTCGCCACCATCGATTGTTCTGTGCTCGGCAACGGGTTCCTCTTTCAGGCCACTGGGTGCCGAATCAACTCCTGAGCTAGTCGATGTCTCCAAGCCAGTCAAACCGCTGGAAGTTTCCTCAACATCCGAGTTTGCAGTTGTCTCCTGGACCTCCTTTGTGTCGATGGTGTCGGCTTCAAAAATCAATGGGGTCTCATCGGCGACTACTTCAGTGGCTGAGGAAGCACTGCGAGGTTCCACCTCTTCCTGTTCATCTGGGGTTTCAGTTTCCTCTGTCCTCTCTGTAGCTTCATCCGTCTCGTGTGTTTCAGCTTCATCATTGGCGTCCTCAACTCTCGCTGTTGATGTGTGGAAAACTTCTTCGACTGTTTCATGGAGCTTTTGCTCGTCATCGGTCTTCGGCGAAACTTCGACTGGAATCTCATTCTCTTGCACCGAAACGTCGGTCGACACCACAGCCTCCTTCTCTGCCGGGTCTTCAGATTTCTGCTCCAAGTTCGATTTTGATTTCTCATCAGCCAAATCTTCTTCAGCTTTCGCAGCGCGGCTGTCGACTTTGACGGTGTCTTCGGTGGCCGGCTCGTCGTTTTCTTCGAAACTCACGCTGTCGTAGACAACGTCCTCGACGATCTCCGCCTTGGGCTCGGCCATGATTGGGGGTATGATGAATCTTTGTGGCACCTTCGGAGCCTCCTCGGCGCTCAAGTTTTCGCTGTGTTGGATCTCATTTTCCGTCGCATTTGGAAGCTCGGTGTTTTCCCCATCCTGGCTGTGTCTCCGGTGAATGGAATGAGCTTCCGAGGGCCAGAGAAAACCCAGGCAAAGAACAAGTAGAAATTGTCGAATGAAGTGCTGGAAGGAATTAGTTTTAGAGATTTATATTGCTGTGGAACTACGTAGTATTTTCAATAGCCAACTCTCACCATGTTGAGGCTCCCAACCGAACTGATTCGGAGACCCTGAAGGCAGGAGTTTTTATACTAACTTTCCACAGAGACTCCTAGGTAAGCCTCAGACTGATAAGGTCGAGGGCCATTAGCATGGGTTTTATCAGCGACAGAGGTCAATGCAATTGTCCGAAACCTTTCCACGCTGCTAATGGGCAGGAAGGAAATGCACTTGAGTGATAAAAACATAGAGGAAGGAGAACCGCTGACTAATAGTCGAAGCCAAACGAGTACCTTTCACAATCCTAGCTAGTCGAAAGAAGGAAGAGGGGGTGGAAGAGGAGGAAGAGACTAAGTAGCTTCATTATTTCCGATTCATAATGACAAAAGCCTCTTACACAAGCAGGAACCCAATAAATATTAAACGTTTCATTTGCCGAGGTCTGCGAAAATGAGAACGCAATTCGTACAAAGGGAGTTCGTTCGTGGAAACGCAGCAAGCAGAAGAAGAAGAGCCTCTTAATTTCCCCAAATGAGCCCACAAACAAAGTTCTGTCCCGATGCCCCCAGAGGAAAACCAAAATGGTGATATATGAGGGGGAAAGAACTTTGATGTCTATTAGCAAAAATCAACATGGTGTCTATCAATGATTGAATAAATTATTGACTGACGACCGACTGACTGAACGAGCGAACGAATGAATGAATGGGTTGATGATGGGTGGATCGTATCCAAATAACTAATTAGATATTCATTAAAATCGCAACAGCAACAGCAGCAGCAGCCACTCTGGGAATGGAAGTCAGACACATATTTGTGTTTGTGAATGTGTAGATCGAATGAAAGAGACGGAGACGGACGACGAACGACGAACGAGGTCCGTCTCGAATGAATAAAACAGATCGAATGCGAAGAGGGTGGCAGTGGGGGACGGGGATCGAGGAATTGAGACCAGTTGTTCATTACCAAATTCGTATCGAGCGATTGCAATGCCACGACTGCACGAACGATTCAATCAGCCAATTCAATGTTCGGCATTTTGATTGTAGCAACGGACCATACGAGAATCGACCGGACCTACGTCGAGAGAGAGAGAATGAGATGGAAGAAGGGATCGCAGAGAGTGACCGTGAGTAGGAAAGAGATAGAGCGAAGAACTCACTGCGAAAGTGGACCGAGGGAAGATTAATTTTTATTATAAATAAAACGGACACAAAGCCAACGAGGTCTGTGTACGGACATCGGATTAAATGTTTGTGTAGGAGATGAGATGGACCATGTGGGAGGGAGATGACGGTAGGAGAGTGGGGGTGAGAGTGCAGGACTCAGTAGTGGATCGAGTGATACAATATGTAATTTCCGTTCTCGTAAGGATGAACAGAAAATACAGAAAATAAGGCATGAAAACATGGTGAAAAATTAACGAGCATCTCGTCCTTATCCTCGTCCTCGCCGTCGTCGTCGGTCAGGAGAAACGAATTCAACGGAATCATGGAGAAGCTATAGACCTTAAATCGAATAGAGAATGAGAGGAAAATAGAGAAGGAGAGAAAATAGTGAGGAAAGGAGGAGGTGGACAAAACACAAAAACTAAAGAACGCTGCAGGACCTGGCATAATGCGATATGATAATCCTGTTGTCGCGAATCGTGGATAAAAAGCATGGATTTCACCTCCTGCTTCGAGCGGAAACGATGAGTGAAAAATGCACTCTAAACGACAAGGAGGCGAGAGCGAGAAAAGCAACCAAAGCAGACGAAACACAGACGGTCCATTTCCTCTATCTCTCTCACCTCTTCCTCCCTCACTCCTTGTTCACTCCTTTTCCACTCTTCTTTCCGCTCCCTCGGTCTCCGTCTAAACAATTGGCTCGTGGCGAAATGCGGAATATTGAATTGTTTCGTGGGAATGCGGCGGCATCAGCGAATGCCATTATTTTGGCCAAGGTATGATTTACGTTGCTGGCGCCGACCGAACAGGGTTACAGGGTGCCTCCAACGCCACTCCCTGATGAATAGACATGCTAATTACAATATTTCTTTTCTCTTTTCCCGCAGTCCTCTTGTGCTTCTTTTGTCGTTAAAATCGCAGAAATCGCCCGGAAAAATCTCAATTGTTTCAAAAGCATAACGCACGATAATTATTCGCTTACAACATTGTATTGCATGGCAGTGCATTGGGCACAGAGAAGTTAATACTTCCGGTGTAGTATAGCCGACAAGACTTAATTTCCTGTTTCATTCTCTCATAACTCACCAGGCCTTACCACCTTGAACTCCAACACCCCAACCATCCAGCCATCCATCTATCCATCCATAGAGGTTCGTGTCTATCAACCAT
Organism: Coelopa pilipes; assembly: GCA_947389925.1. Classification (NCBI taxonomy): domain Eukaryota; kingdom Metazoa; phylum Arthropoda; class Insecta; order Diptera; family Coelopidae; genus Coelopa; species Coelopa pilipes. The sequence continues at coordinate 37,564,914 of OX376699.1, read as the reverse complement.
TTCATTCATTCGTGCCACCAACAATTTGCAACGCCACCAACACGAACCTGGCGCGGACCGTCTGAGGGAGGGGGAGAGAGGTAGGGAGTGAGCGGGAGAAGAGACCACAGCATGTTTTGGAAAAACTCCCACCATAAACAACATTTTAACGAAATACCATCAGCGTGCTCGGATGCAGCTGAGCCCGCCGAATCAGACACGGAGTCGGCTCTCGACGATCCAAAAACACCCTCCACCACCTTCGCCACCTCCTGCACCACCTGCTCCACAAACTCAGAGCAAAGAGGTGAAAAAGACCCCGAAAACAAAGTCAAAATCAAGATCCTAAAAGTGTTCATCACCATGAGTTCTTATCAAGATCTCTCGGAGCTCGCCGCCGCCGTCGCCGACGACTACCAACGACCACGCCCTTGGCCCATGCTGGATCCTTATGGCTCCATTGCAACATAGTTCGGGGGAGGGACGGCTGAGTGTGAAACAAAAACGACCAAAAGTCGAATGGTGCACTGGAGCCCTGGACTGGATGCACTGCTTTAACTACTCCAGTCCACGAAGCTCCTTAAATTGCAGTGAAATCAGAAGAAAAAACCGACTCCTGCAGGGTTACGGTCTAGGTTGAAGAAGCAGCAGCCCAAGGAATGGAAGGAGCAGGAGGAGTAGAAGGAGCGGGGGAGGAAATGCTGGACAGCGTGGAGGAGGAGAACGTGGAACTTCAACGAATTTCGTGGCGCCCAGAGCGAAATAAAACAGACCAGCAGGCAAGACGAATGAATGGTCAGAGACACAAGGATTGAAACACAGGCGGAGGGAGAGAGAGAAAGACTGGCGGAGCAAGGTAGGAATGGATGGAGGAAGAAACAGACAGACAGACAGAGGGAGAACGAATGAAGCACGGTCACTCGGACAGAGGGACAGACGGAATGAAAGACTTTTCGGGGAGCCCTCGTGGGTACGTAAATATTTCATGTGGGGCGATAAGATCGTCGTGGATCCTCATCGTAGCAGGTGTTTCCGTTCCTTCCACCAAGCTCTCATATGAAACTTCTTCGACATTGCCTTCACCATCGCCTTCGACTTGGCGAGCTCGAACTACGGAACAACAAAGTTCGCAAAGTGTCGATGGAGCTCCGCGGACGTGCATCTGTTGGCGCGAGTAGGGACGAGAGGCGGAAGAGAAAAACAGTGCAACATACAAAGAAATCACGGCAGATGTTGTTAGCACAAGCCCAAGCACAAACAAAGCAACATCAACAGGAACTGCAAAGAAACAACGCCGAGCAAAAGGAAGGAAGCAAAGGTAGTTAATTAGGTAAATGGCTCGTTTTAGAATACGCTCGTTCGCTCCAGCTTTTGAGTTGCGGGTGAAACGTCATGAAAAGTTTTTGGACTCGCAAAGGGTGAGGGGAATATATCGCTTTCTCTCTTACGCGGCTGGTCGCGTTCCTCGCTGACCTGGCGCACAATTGAAACCCATTTCGAGAGCAAACACCAACCTGGGGACCATCCGGGCGATTTGCAACACCCTGCTGCGACTATTGGTGTTGCTAATAGTGTTTGCGATGGAATCATTTATGAGCCGAGGTCCGGGGTCCTCAGACTCGGCTCCAGGGTCCAAGCGTTCGCCTGGTCCCCTGGTGTCCCTGGAGTCCTCGGTGTCCCCGGTGTCGATTGGACGGCATTCAACGAGCAGCAAACAGATCATGAATTGCATTTCAAATGCTTCACTCACTCAATGAGTGTCGTGGTTGTTGTTTCTCCTGCATAAGTTGTTGTTGTTGTGGTCGTCCCCGCATATGTTGTTGTTGTTCTTGCCTCTGCAGCATAACCAGGCAGTGCATCAAATTGCTGCGAAACATGGCAAATATGGAGCAGCAGCAGCAGTGACAATAACAACAACAACACCACCATCACCACTAGCACACAAAAAGGACGATGGATCCATCAGCAACAACAACATTTACACACTGCACATGTGCGTGTGTGTGTGGATGGGAAAATGAACGAAAAGATGAAGAAAAAACGAAGATCCTTTGAATAGAGAATTCAACGTAGACATTGAGACAGAACGACAAGACAACAAAAACAACTGCAACAACAACATGAACAACTGTCCCCGGATGATGATGACGTTATTGTTGTTGTTGATAATGTCGTTGTTATTGTTGTTGCCACGTCGACGACTGTCGTTGATCCCGTCGCCGGCGCCGTCGCCACCGCCGACTGACGACTTGAGCCCCGGGGTGAAGGCACCGGCAGCATCCTCGGGTTGACATCGAGGCAATTCTCCAACACTTAAGGGAGCTTGGTGTTGTTGTTGGAGATCTTGTTGTTCCCACTGTTGTTGTGTTGTGCTGCACCTACATCAGGAAGAAGTCAGTACATTAAACATTGCAGGGATGTGATGTGACGACACCTCGAGGATCCGCCTGCGCTCAATTGTAGGGCAGTCGCCGCTCGTCCCCCGCCCTCGTCCTCCGTCCCTCGCTCTATGCTTGACTGCTGCATTTGCATGGTAATTTATTCGACGTCGCGTCGCAGCGCCACCTGGAGCCGAGCAAGTGAACGAATCACGTAACAAGAGCAAGACCCGAGCAGATCGTCTGACTGGTGGATGAGGAGTGGGTGGGCGAAAGGGGGAGAGAAGTCGGTTGGTGACCGAGGGGTGAAGGGTGAAGACAAATGGGGAACAAATTGTTCCACTGAATGAAGTTTTAAGTAGTTTCCTAGTTAAGTTTTTATTACAGTGTACCTGAGAGTGAGTGTCTGTTTTTTCCACCGGATGACAAATTGGAGCACGAGCGTGCTGGGAAATTCTCATGAGCGGCTCGAGGTGTGGGCGGGAATGTACTGCGAGAAAATACACCGTGCGATTCCGCGCCCTCCCTCTCAGAGCAGCAATTGGAGTTCCTTCCACCAGTCGATTGTTTAGGAATTTCTTTCAGTGTGCGAGTTCTGCGTGATGAATGCAAATTGAGGCACGCGTGACCCATTTAGCGAAATAATTGTCGATAGTCATGTTTATTAACGCCTGGAGGGCGACAAAGCGACTCCCGAATGCGTGGAGTCGAATAAAAATCCGCCTACAGTGGGCCATTTGGGGGGGAAGAGTGATTGTGGATTTTTAGAATCGTCATATTCAATTACTCGTATTATTATTATCTTATTATTTTCTGTTTTCATTATTAATTGGTTCATGAATAATACAATTGCAATTACACAAAACACTGTGCTTGATTAGATTTCAAATAAAATAACTGAGGCGCGCGATGTATTTTCGAGATTAATTAATTTCCCCAAATGCACATTCGATTCCGGTTGCCGAAATGTGATGTGAATAAATTTCAATTGTCCGCCCTTCGCAATCGCAAAGGTTGCAACGAAAATTTCATCCCATTTTCCCAATTAAACAACATTAAAAATGTATTGCTTTCGAATCCGTGGAACATAAATAAAGAGGGAGGTGGGAGGAAGGGGAGCAGCAAAAACAACAACAACAATAAAAACGCGAAAACAATGCAACTCTTTGCTCTTTGCTTTGGCTTCGCTTTTCTCGCCGTCGACTTTTTCTCCTATAAATAATGGAGTAAGTAATTGTGACGAGGAGGAGCATCCTTTAGGGAAAAGATTGATTTTAATTTCGTAGATTGCTGCCGGTGGGTGGAGAGGACGGAATGGGTCCCAGTGGACTGTGAATGGGCTGGAGCTGCGAAAAGAAGGGAGCAAACTGGGGATCAAAAATCCTACACGGCAACCCAGCCGTGATGCGAACTGAAGGAGCAATTGTTAGTCGCGGAAAAAGGAAGTTGAAGGGTGAAGTTTCTTCGAGTCAAAGTCAAAGGCGAAAATGTTTTGAAATATTTCTAATTTCTTACTCTTAACTGTTTTAGTAAAACATACAACAAGTCTTTCTTGAGTTTAGTAAAGTATTAAATTGCATTAGAGTATTGTTTCCAAAATTTTTTATTTTTTCTACATATTTAGTTTTCCTCCAATAATTTAATTTTTTTCTTCTACAAATTAACAAACATTAATTTCCTTGAAGAATTTTTAATATTTTTTGATATAATTTTCTTTGAATCATTTTAATATTTTCAAAATTTTATTTTCCTACAAAAATGTAGTTTTATTTCAAAAACTTTATTTTCATCAACAATTCATTTTTATTCCATATATAAAATTGTGTTTTCATCCAAGAAATCAATTTTTGTTTAAAAATTGTATTTTCATCCAAAAAATCAATTTTTGTTTAAAAATTGTATTTTCATCCAAAAAATAAATTTTTGTTTAAAAATTGTATTTTCATCCAAAGAATCAATTTACATCAAAAAAATCAATTTTCGTCCAAAAATTTACATTTTTCTAAAAACAGTTTTTCTAAAAATTAAGCATACTTACGAAAAATATTAATATTCTTAATATTAATCGCAAAATTTAAATTTCTTCAAAAAATTATTTTTCCAAAAATTAAATTACATTTAGAAATGTAAAAATTTGAATGTTTATTTAAAAATATGAGTTTTTCACAAAATTTAATGTTCCAGAACAATTTTAGTTTCTTCCAAAAATTACTATTTTCTAAGAATTTTCTTTTTCCGATAATTCTTTTTTCTTTAAATATATGTCAAAATATTTTTATTAATAAATAACTTATTTCGAATCAGAAAACATTCACATTTACAGCGTAATTGGTTTCGAGAAAAAACTCAATAAAAAATTATATACAAAAAATTGAGATTAAAATAATATTTCGGAGGATTTAATTTAAAAGATTATGTGCAACGAACCTTAAAAATTTCGCCTCTGCAGCAATTCAGTTTATATTACAATTTTAAATATTTATATTATTTTTTTGTAGACGAAAATTTCCCACGAGCTTGCACGAAGTTTAATTAATTATTTTTATCTGGATTTTCATCGCACTAATTCTCCCATTCCACATGCACATTCACTCTCACACAAACACTCGCTGCACCGATTGTAATTATTTGCTATTTATTACACAAATAGAAATTCACCGCGATGGGATGGGATGTGATGGGATGGAGAGGAGAGGCGAAACTTTTGAAAAATAATTATCCGTTACTTTAGCCAACACACTTCCTTCCGCCCGAAACGTCAGAAGCTCGCTCGCTCTCGCTCTTCACTTCCGCTCGGCATTCGAAACGAGGTGAAGCGGGAAGAGGGACACGAGTGGCGACCGGGGCGAGGGAGGACGAATTACCATGAAAGCGCCCGGCAGAAATCGAGGAGAAAATCAACGACAAAATCCGCAATTGTCGTCGTCGACTCAACTCAACTCAAGTCGACTCGACTCGACTCGACGCGATTCGATTCGATTCGTCTCGGCGACCCGTCGCAAATCAACTCGGCTCAACTCAGATGATGCTCGGACTCAGCCAACCACCCGCAATCGACAACAAACGCAGACTGACTGAACGAAATTCGCAGTGCGAATTGTGGAAAACGCTCGCCAGTGGTAGAAGCCGCAACAACAACGAGACCAGTACCAACAACAACGCGGCTACGGCCATAACAGCAACAGTAGAGGCCACAGCAACGTAGGGCAACATGGAGCAACATGGGTTAGGAACAAGGAACGACGACGGCGGCGGCGCGGAGGAGTCGAAAGATGGGGGTGATGGGGCGAGGGGACGAGGGGGTCCCGAAGAGGCCAGAAGAAACGTCGCAACAAAACAGAAGACAGAAAACGAAACCAAATCAAAACTCGAGCCAAAGCCAAACCAGACGACGACGACGCGACGATGGGGACGTTGAGGACGACGGCGAGGCAGAAGACGCCGAAGAGCTCGTCCCGCCATCAGAGCGAGAGCAACTCGAGCTGTTGCCTGAGCTCAAGTTGTTGCAGCCCAAAAGTTGCAGACGAGAAAGGAATATGGAGAACAACTGTGCGGGGGGACGGCCGGAGGGCGGCGGAGGGAGGCCGGGCCATGCGAACGCAATTCCACAAGCTGGCAGGAGGCCGGCCGAAGGCGGAGGCAGGCGGCTGGAGGAAAATGCCGCACGAGCCGGCGCGTCGAGCGCGTCGAGGGTCGACAGCATCCCCGCAGATGGAGATGTTGCCGGCGACGCACAAGGAATGTTGCGCGCTTACGTTCCACACGAACACAGCCGCAACATGTGCGACGTGTGGATCGTGTGAGAAAATGCTGTCGCTGCCGCTGCCGCATCTCCTACTGCGACATTTTGGGCGGGAAAATCGCGAGCTGTCGGCCGAGAATCGCGGACGTCGGCCACTCGAAGGGCCCTCGAAGATGATCGTTCGATTGGAAGGATGTGGCGACTGGACACGCCACGATGTCTGTCCGTTTAAAGCCCATCCAGTTAGACCGAGAGTAGGCGACTTTAATCGGGTTGGTTTCGATTATGTTGGTTTTTGGTTAAATATTCATTAACCGAACCGTGGGAATCGTAGGGCCTGCTCCATATTTACCCTTGCCACTAAACGAACAACGACCTCGACAGCCGAAAGCATTAAAAATTCAACGAGACATGTTTTCATTTCCCTGCCGTTGTATTTGTTGCTGCTGTTGCTACTGCGGTGCTGCTGTGCGTTCTGTCGACTCCCCTGTGCAACTTTCCAACTTTCCTAACACGACCACCAGCCACCACCACCCTTGGGACTCCCTGCCGCCTCGGTCCAGCCCTGCCGCCTCACCTTGCCGGCATTTATTCGTCGAGTGAAATTCTCCGGAGGAATTTATTTAACCAACTATGAAAATTTGAGCGCAAGTCGAGCGCACAGGTTGCAAATAAACAAAACGTAGGATTTAAACTAACGAAACCGAACCGGAAACGGAAGCGGAATGTGGAACTGGTAGCCGCAGTGGTACAGCAACCACAACAACAACAAGAACAGCAACACAAAAAAACGATCTGAATTCAAATGGGAGAGATTAATTTCATTAAACACAAAAACCGCATTGGGGAGTTCAAGTCGAGCCTCAAGTGGATGGTATTAGCAGGAGCCATAAAAACAACAACAGCAGCAACATCGTGAATTACAACAGCGACAACAACACTGACAGACAGCCACACAACAACAACGGCGACAACACGCCCAAATTTGTCGGAATTAATTGCTTTAAGGGCACCTCCAAAGCGCCAACTAATTGCGAATTAAAGCCCACGGAAATGAAGCAATTGGAGAAATACGAATTCCACAGCCAGGATGGCCCGAGGACGGTCCTGTTGCGCACCTCCCGCCCACCTCGAGTTGCGTTTAAAGCGTTAAAAACAAGAACAACAGAAGAACCACGGGAGCAATTGAAATAAAAGTTAAAATTAAATAAAAGCTCACGTTGTCTGACTTCGGAGACCCTCGGCAACGACACGAACCACCCCGAAACAGCGGAGAAGAAGAGGGAAGAGAGGAAGAGGACGAGACAAAGGGAGGATGACAGAAAGCAGGGAAGTGGGACCGAGAGAGAGAGAGAGAGAGAGAGAGAGAAAAAGAGAGAGCAAAGGATTGAATTACGTTGATAATAGGCAACATTACACCATGTTGCTGCTGCTGTTGCTACTTTTTCTATTACCAACAGCAGCAGCTTTCGAAGGTACAGAAAAGTCGCCAGAAGGTCGGGTGCCAGTCGGGGCCAGAGGTGGGCGAATGGGGTGGCGGGACGACCTTGATTATGACTCTTTATATGAGGTTGTAAAAGACGTTACCATGTGTTTAACGCAAATTTATGTTCGCTCCGAGGAGAATTTATAACCGAGAAATATTTACAACTTGAGCGTAATCTTGCGGAACGAAAATGAAAACGGAAAGCTGTTTTTGTTTCTGTTTCTGCTCCTGGAAATGGTTTTACTTTCATTGTCTTCGAGATGGTTTCCTTTCCTCTCCCTTCCTTGCCTCCTTGTTTTTTGAACGCTTCACGTTTCTAAGGCGCTTTGTTTTTGTCTATCGGGGATTGTATTTTGTTGTTGTTGGAGTTGTTTTGTTGCTTTTAATACGATACCGAAGTTTCGACAATGAACTGAGTGTTGAATTCCGGGCCGTGCTGTAGACATAAATCGCCCGGAAGGCAGCCGTATAATATATATTGCATGAAGGTGTATTGTTTATTCATCACTGGCCGGAGAGAATTGCGGGGGAGAACTTTTTGGGGAATTAAATAAAAACAAGGCGAAATAAAATGAAATACGCCACGGGGAAAGATTTCGGGCTACCCCTGAGAGAGAACACCTTGGAGTTCTCCCACCACACTTGGTGAAAATCTCCTCCCTCAGGTTGCGAGACAATTAAAATACAACTCCTAATTTAGCTGCCAAGTGCAGAGAATTCTGAGGACGTTCGAGCTCAGGATGTCGTTGCCCAAAAAATTCAAATAAAAGTTGGCCGGCAAGAGCGAGAAGAGGAGGAGTGGGAGAAGGCACGAACGACGACACAAAACAGTAGCGCTCACACTCGTACAAATCCCCACTTCCGCTCTGTAATCGCTTCCGGTTTGCAGTTCCCAACAACGCAGACATTGTGTGCTCAGCCTGGTGGGCTTTTCTCCCAAGCTGAAGAAGGGAATGAGGACCGAGAGAGAGAGAGACAGAAAGGGGGTAGCATGGCAAAGGATTTTAAGCCTTTTCCGTGAATAGACGAGAAACTCATTACGACTCGCGAGAGCGGAGAAAGTTTTCCATATAAACGAAGGCGAAAATGAAATATTAGTTTAATGACTTCCAAATTGAAAAACATGAAAAGTAACAGTCAACAAGCAGAGGGACTCAGATAAGAAGGGAGAGAGAGAGAGAAAGAGTTCGAGAAGCTACGAATAGTTCTAAGGACAATTTTTCAAAAAGGCAAACTCACTAGACTTCTCCTCAGTTGTCAAAGCTGATGACAGACGAATTTATTCAACGCCGAAAACTCCCTCATCCTCTAATTGTAAACTCCGACTAATGGCCAACGAGGGATCCCCGCTGCCCGAGGTGGTCTTCAGCAGAGACGAGCAGCGGTTGCACGAGCAGGACGTCGAGGGCCAGCGGCACGTGGAGGAGGCGGCACGGCTGCGTGGCGGCGACGATCCCTACGACGATGACCTCGACGACGACGAGCCGGACGAAGGACGAAAGTCGGTGCAGAAAGTGAAATTCAAAGCCAAACCGGAGAGGACGGAGGCCGAGGCCGAGGCCGAGGCCGAGGAGGCGCCACCGCCGCCACCGAGCAAGCTGAAGCGCGCCCTCAACCTGTTCAAGATCGGGCTGCTCTTCGTGTCATGGTGCCTGTGCACCGTCTTCCTGGTCTCCACCGACGAGCACTTGCACGAGGTGAAGCTGTTGTCGGTGCCTGCCGGCGAGTCCAAGTTCTTCGCCCTGCCGCAGCTGGAGTTCGGCCGGCGGATCGGCGTCACCATCAAGGGGCCCTTCGTGATCGAGGAGGACCTGCACACGAGCGAGACGCGCGAGGCCCCCTTTCTGTACGTCAGCCTGCGACGCGTCTCCGGCGAGGCGTCCAAGGACCAGGACCAGAACCAGGACAATTCCGAGACGGTCTCCGGGGTGTGGCAGGTGGAGCTGGAGCTGGACGGCCCCATTCAGGAGACCCTGAAGTCGTACATCTTCGAGCTGGCGACGGACGACGGCCATGGGGGCGGCGAGCTGCAGTTGGAGTTGAAGACCAATGTGGAGCAGGCGATCACGCTCAAGGTGTCCTTCGACGAGTCGCCGCTCGACAAGCAGTTGGGCATCGTCTTCGCGACGATCGTCCTGATCGGCCTCTACATCATGATCATCTGGGAGATCGTCGACCGCACGTTCGCCGCCATGATCGCGTCGACGGTGTCGATCGGTATCTTGGCCGCCCTCAATTCGCGCCCCTCGATGGCCACCATCATGGGCTGGATCGACGTGGAGACGCTGCTGCTGCTCTTCGGCATGATGATCCTGGTGGCCATCCTGTCCGAGTCGGGCGTCTTCGACTACCTGGCCGTGTTCGCCTACAAGATCACCAAGGGCCACGTCTGGCCGCTCATCAATTGCCTGTGCCTGTTCACGGCCATCCTGTCGGCGATCCTCGACAACGTCACGATGATGCTGCTGGTCACCCCGGTGACGATCCGCCTGTGCGAGGTGACCTCGCTGAACCCGGTGCCGATCCTCATGTGCATGGTGATCTACTCGAATATCGGGGCGGCGATGACGCCCGTCGGCGATCCGCCGAACGTGATCATCGCGACGAATCGCTTCCTCTCGACGCACGGCATCACCTTCGGCCTGTTCTTCATCCACATGTTCCCCGGCGTCCTGCTGGGCATGGTGCAGTCGTACATCCAGCTGCGCTTCAAGTACCGCAACATCACCAACCTCGAGTACCTCGAGTCGCCCGAGATCGAGGAGCTCAAGCACGAGATCCTCGTCTGGGAGCGGGCGGCGGCCGGCATCACGGCCTTCTCGCCCGACGAGGCCGTCGTCCGCGAGACCCTGCAGAAGAAGATCAAGCGGCTGCGGCGCGAGCTCAAGCAGAAGACGTCGACGAAGACGCCGATGCCGAACTACCAGGAGACGCTCGACCACCTGGAGGCCGAGTACCCGATCCGCAACAAGACGCTGCTGATCAAGTCGGCCATCGCGTTCTTTTTCGTCGTCGTCCTGTTCGCCCTGCACTCGGTGCCGCACCTGCTGCACCTGTCGCTGGGCTGGACGGCTCTGCTCGGCGCCATCCTGCTGCTCATCCTCGCCGACATCGAGGACATGGAGGCGATCCTCGCGCGCGTCGAGTGGTCCACGCTGCTCTTCTTCGCCGGCCTTTTCATCCTGATGGAGGCCCTGTCCGAACTGGGCCTCATCGACGTCATCGGCGATCTAACCATCGACCTGATACTGCGCGTCAGTCCCGAGCATCGCCTGCTCCTGGCCCTGATCATCATCCTCTGGGTGTCGGCGGTCGCGTCCTCGTTCCTGGACAACATTCCGGTCACCTCGATGATGGTGAAGATCATCATCACGCTGTCGCAGAACAAGGACCTCAAGTTGCCGCTGCATCCGCTCGTCTGGGCCCTGGCGTTCGGCGTCTGCTTCGGCGGCAACGGGACGCTGATCGGGGCCTCGGCGAACGTCGTCTGCGCCGGGGTCGCCGAGCAGCACGGCTACAAAATCAGCTTCGTCCAGTTCTTCGTGGTCGGCTTCCCGATCATGCTGGGCAGCGTCCTCATGGCCACCTGCTACCTGGTGCTGGCCCACGTGATCTTCGAGTGGCACGAGCCTAAATCTGGTTGAGCCTAAATGGTGTTGTCTTGTGCTTTGTCGCCCTTGTTCCAATTTCCTTAAATATACGTCGTTGTATTGTGTTGTGAAGGTTCTTCCGAGCCCTCAAGTGTTTTCGGTTTTGGTGCCATTTCCGGGCTACCCTCAAATTTCAGCATTCTCTCCGGGGTTGAATGGGCCCTTGACATTCACCGACCTCGCAGCTCTTTCATTTGCTCAATAATTACAAATCCCTCCCCTCCCCCTCGTGTCTGCGAGTGTGGGTCGGACCGGCCCCATCTGCAGCTATGCAAATATTAATTCCCTCGCACATGACTTGCCCAACCCTCCAGCCCCGCGACGCCGGGCACGGGCTCAGGGGAACTGGTTTAGGTTTCAATTGCTGTTGCGTTAAATCCGTTTTCTCCACGCTCCAGCGGGGCGTTTTCGCTGTCTGGCAACAACACGAGTGGAAACAATTACCATGTCCCTAACGAGGATTATTTCTCCGCTCGTCCTGGCGAAGCAGAGGCGGCAGGAACGCAAGAACACGGCACGTAGCACGTGGTGTACCGCGGAGTCGGTCTCTAGGAAGCCGAACGCGACGGGAGAGCGAAGCAACAATCGCTGAAGAGATGCTCTGCAGCAGGCGGGCCCAACCTGCGGCCCCGACTAATTACAAGGTGGCTGAATTAATTTAGATTTGAAAATATTTCATTTAAATTGTATTCGTCTAACTTATGGTAACATACACGAACACTATCGAAATATGAAAAATAAAAATGTTGATTAGATTCATCCAGAGGCCCAAATCTTCATGGCCACCCCTGGATGACTTCTCATGTGCCCACCTCATTTAAAGAAATGTATGTTAACAACATTGTACAGCCGACGACTGAGGCAGTGGCAAAGTCCTTGTGGAGAAGTAGACAGGTAGGAAGAGTTAGGCAGGAGCTTCGTTAGCCTGGATTTTATTTTGTTATGACCGCTTGACAGATGTAGGACTTCTTTGCATTTCACTCATGTAAACATCAGGTATATATATAAACATAAAAGAATATATAATCATACATTCGTCCTCTTTCGCCAAGAGTTCCAAGTAAATCCGACAATTAAATAGCTTTAAATAGCTATTGAATTTAAGCAGCGAAAATCTGATGGAATGGGAATATTTATTGAGAATCCCTCTCCCCGGCCACGACCTCCAACCTTGGAGTTTCCTTTTGGTTTGTGTTTCTTTCGCATAGATCTCTCGGTTCACGCAATCAATTATCGTCTGACACAATTTTCTTCCTTTTTGTTGGAGCGTTCGCTACGAATGAAGATGTCGAACAACAATAGCAACTACAACGAAAATAACTGCAACAACAGCAGCAACAACAACAACTACTACAACAATAACAATAACATAAACGTTGCCATAGAAATTACCGACAATTTGCTTAAAACCTCATGCAACAGTTTTGCAATAAAAATAACAACAACCATAGCAGAAACAACAACTACATCAGCCATAACAGGTAATGCGCGAAAAAACATTAACTCGCCTTCCACCAGCCAACAACGATCTCGCTCAATCCGTCTGTCTCTCTCTCTCTCTCTCTATCGGGCCCTCGCTCTTGCTCCTCGTCTGCCATCCTTCATTCGCTCGCTCGCTCGTCCTTCCTCCGCAATTATGCCATTCCATTCCATTCCCTGGGAGATCCTTAAGGTGGGAATATAATAGTTCGATCGTGAGATGCGTGACTTTCGGGCGCAATGGGCGAGAGACGCGAAATTTCCAAATTAAATGCTTTCGTTCGTTCTTCAAATGATGACTGAGTAGTTGATCTTCTTCTTTTTCTTCTTCTTGATGTTGTTGTTGCTTTTATTATTTTTGTTGTTGTTAGTATGCAGTTGTTACTATTGCTGTTGTTGTTCATGTGGATTTTGATGTTGTTCACGTTGCTGTTGTCGATTGTGTGCAGTTTTTTTGAAGATTCTTGTTGGTGTTGTTTATGTTGTTATTGTTGCTTTTCATCATCTCGCTCGCTCCCCCTCCCCCGTAAGTGATTCCAAATAAGTAGTGGACGTCTCAAACAGATACCAAAAAATAAAAATACAAACCAAAATGAAAAATAAAAACAATTTTAAGAAAAGAGAAAATTAAAAAATATTAATATGAAAAAAAAACCAGTTTAAAAGGAAAAAGTGTTCAGAAGGAAAATGTCAAAAACGAAAAAGATTTAAGCAAAAAATTTAGAATTTAAAACGAAAAAATATGAAAACAACAAAACAAAAAAAAACAAAACAAGAAAAAATAAGAAAAGTACATGTTGTGAACAAGAAACTTCGAGACGTTAACAAATGCATTTTAAAGTAGCATCTCGCTTTGTAAATTGGCCCCATGTTTTTTGTGGTTTTCGCTTTCCCAGACGAAACCGCGAACGAAGAGTGGGGGTTGGCGGCGGTGCGTGAGGGAGGGGGAGACGGCCCCGCAACCAACTCCGAGCTTACAAGGATCCATGGGAGACCTCGAATAGAAGACACGCAGAAAAAGAAAGAGCAGAAAAACAACGCAGTAAAGCACGAACCTCAACAGCAAAAACAACATCGACAACAAAAAATTAATCCACTCCTTGCAGCATTTGATGATGCCTCATTGTTGGTGAGTCCATGTGAGTGATGTGATGAGTTCATAGGAAGGTATTTTTAACCGAAGAATCTACACAGGCTCTCACTCCTCCTCTTCCCCTTCCAACTCTTCCTCCTCTTCTCTCATTCTTGCTCCTTCCTTCCTCTGGCTCTCCTCAGAACATTCTCACACAGAGTCCTCCTCACAACATGTGTTTAATTTAATTTAAAACAAAAGTTTGTAATTTCTTGTTGGGAACTTTTGCGAAACACAAAAAAAGGAGTGAAAAGTGGATGAAATCGAAATGAAAAACGCATGTTTCCTCCACAACACATGGCACATGGCTTTACTACAATGTGGAAGCCTTGGACGAAGACATGAACAAGTTAAAAAACTTTGCACAGTAGAAAAAATCTCTGTTAGTTTCGCTGGGGCTCACATACTGAGAGTGGGCTTCCCAGTGGTAGTTTCTTTAGCGGGAGGGGTGACGGAGTAGCCAGTGGCAACCATTGCCATCTGCCCACCAGGCTGGAGCTGCTCGCGTTTCCACCTGGTTTCTGGTTCCCACTTCCTCGCGCCATCGATTCGTGTCATCAACACCAGGTCGTATTGTGTTACCAAAATTAATTGCTTACAAGAGGCGACTAACACCTGATCCAGGGGCAGGGTAGGCACGTGTTCAGGACGTCCTTGGTGTCCCTTGGTTGCCTCGCAAAGTCTCACTCGGAGGGGAGTCGAATCACAATGAGTTCCTTTCTTTCGCAAAGAATCACAAACACCAATGCTCGGACAACCCAAACGTTATCGCTAAGGCTTCGGATTTATTATACTCCATATATCTGAAGGAAACACTAAAAAAACTGTTCAATACACCCGATACAGTTGACCCGCCCCCCTCTGGGACCGCTAAGAAAATCTGGGCCACGGCATTTGGTTCTGATATTATTGCAGTTGCCTTTGTTTTCACGATCCAATTTTCACACAAACGCCGTCAATGAGGATGATGACGATGCTGATGATGATGATCATTATCGACAACTGATGGACGTTTAATGTATACGGATTTAATTAGTTTCGTTTCGCATTCCGATAAATGAAGCAAGAATTTATGAACTTCGTGAACAACACCACGATCGGGACGACGAAGGAGGAGAAGGGATTTAACACTGGGCACGATCATCGTGTTGCGGCCGATGTTGTTCATGAGTAACGCATATTTGCACGCCAACTGATAATTATCACACGCACACAACCGCTCTTCCTGCAACTGAAACTGGGATGAGGCGAGACGAGGCGAGGCCTCAATTCGGTCAGAGGTTGTGCCAGGGATGCCCCTATTTTGAAAGTTCTCCCGACACGGACAGACAGTGGTTGGACACGGCCCATGGACAAGGCCCATGAACACGGCCCGGCTCAAAGAGGCTGCTTAATTTGCCGTAACCGCCCCGAAAACGAAGACGGAGACTAAGATAAAGACGCGTACCTTTGGCCCGTTGCCTCCATTGTAAGCGATCGGATCCTTTTTGTCGTAGACGATAATACGGCGAAGGTTGTGATGTTTAAACACCTGATATTGGCGGGCAGGTGGACCCGAATTTCTCTCGCTCTGGCCGAAAACGGATCGAGGAACGACGAGGAGCGAGAGGAGAAGGTGGAAGCGAAGATGGTGGAGAAGGTAAGGAGTAGGTGGAACAGGCTTCACGCATGCGTGCAGTTAATTAAAATACATGCGGCGTGGAGGAAATCATCGCGCTCATGAGGGACGTGTTGACGTGCCTTATTGATTCGTGATCCCTCCAGCCAAAGCTCCAAACGTCGGCTTATCCTTCGTTCAGTTCAATTGCAGGCAAGTAGATTGGTTTTGGTTTCGGGTTTTTCGACATCAGGGAAATGTGAATATTGGGTTTTGAGAGAGGGCTTGAACGAATTATTATTTTCTCATAACAACCCTCGCATAAATTCCACCAAAACGAGATGGCAATAAATTTGTGGCCAATATATATTTTTTGAATTCATGTTTGTGTTTTCGTTTTCTTTGCGGATCGTTATTATTATTATTTATTGAGAAATGTATGGATTTCGTTCGCTTCGTCTCTTCGTCTCTGTTTCCGTTGATGGAAGTGGGGAGAGAAAATAATGATAGTAATAATAATAAAAGAGTAAACTTGAGCGATGGCAATAAGACAGCTCCGCTTTAAGTGGCAAATTAAATACCATGCGCGGGCGGATCGTTGGGGAATTCGGATTTCGGGCATATTTAAATAACAGTTAAATCCATTCACTTTGTGGCGCTGAGTGCGCGGCTTTCGGAGTTAATAGCGATATTTTATGTAAACAACTTCCATCGCTTAGCACCGACAACGAGGACAACGAGGAATGGTAGGGACAGGCCAAAAAGTCGTAGTAACCCGAAAAAGGTAGTAATCCGACAAAAACTTGTAGTAAACCGAGTAAAAAATGGCAGCAGGACAACAAAAAATAACAGCAACATAACAAAAATGCCAGCAACACAACGAAAATTGCAGTGAACCAACAACACCAACCAGCAGCAAAAAACGACACAATTAGGATAAGCCAAAAACGAGAAGAACAAAGGGAAATCCTCACGAATTTAATGCGAAACTGAGTGGTTGTCGTTTTATTTTTATCGACGAAAATCAAGCAGCAATAAAATATAATCGCTCATTCCAGATCGTCATATTTTACCCGAAAAAACGTCTGTCTCGATTTTGATCGTAATTTCATATCTGTGAACAACGAAAAGCGATTTTTCTTCATGTTGTCTACCGTAGGCCAGACAAGACGTCCAAGTCGCTGGACGGACAGCGCTCGGAGAGATCACCGAAGGAGACGGAGGAAGGAGGACTGACGAGATGAGACGGGACGAGACGAGATGAGATGGAGTCAGACAGGACCCAGGCGACGTGTCCCGAACAGAGCGGTCGGACAGACGAGCGCCAATTGCTGTGGAATGTTGAAATTTTTGTGAATTATGATATTTGCAGCCACAAGAATAGCAATAACAACAATAGCAGCAACACCAACTCGCCAACACCAACAACAACCGCAACAAAAGAGAAGAAGAAGAACAAGCGATGCCGTGAAGCAAAAACAACTTCCACTCGGGTCACGATTATCTGCGTAAATCCTTGACCATCATCGTACAATATTTTCCAAGCCGATCGCTGACGTCGCCGCATCCCGTGCTGCCTCTGACTGCCTGCCAGCATGTCTGCCTTCCTTCCGATCGCAGATCACCAATCGACGATCACCGATCGACCCCGGCAGACAAATTTCAACCTTTAAAACTCTCCGCACTTCTATAAAATAAACCAATTTTGAACGTTGTTGGCGGAAAATTATTGGTCAATTTGTTGATCTGCAAACTCATAAATAAAATGTGTTGCCGTTGCTCTCGTTTTTCTTCATCTCTCTCTCTCCCTCCATCTCTCCATCTGGCCCAAAATCTGTCCCTTCGTTCGCTCCATTGTGTCGGATTCAGTGGTGAATTCGGGGTCTTCGAATTTCGTGGCTCAATTTCAGGAGTTTAGTTGTGATTGCTGTAGTAGAAATGTCCTGAGGCCATCTGGGGTTTATGACAAGGAAATATCAGAATATTGACAACAATGCCCTGCATGATCCAGGGAGATCCGCGTTAGAAAACAAAATTCTTCTTGCATATGCGATCCTTTCTCCGCACCCACCCATACTCGGACAATAAATAATCGAGATATCGAGAGAAAACATACTATACGTCGGCGATTAAAGGGAATTAGTAATCAATGTTTTCCGAAAATGTCATAAACACTGTAATTGATTTCCAAACGGCGGCCGGGCGTAAAATAATCTCCCAACAACACAATGGGATTGAATACACTGTGAGAAATAAACACCAAAACCATGGAATAAAATCAATAAGCACAAACCAACATTTACATGACAGACGCTAAAGATGATACAGAAGGTACCTGCTAACCATGGGGTGCCCCTAGTTTCGACCAGCAGAAGTAGGAATGGAAGAAGAAAAAGAAGACGCTCGCACGCACACACACAACTCGAGACATTGGTGAGTGCTTGTGTTACCATAAAACTGCAAGTTAATGGAGCTTCTCCCGGGTGTCTAAAGTGTTAGGGCATGACAGTCTGGAAGACAAACAACAACAACAACAGACAGACGGACTCAAATAGACCATAGAATGTCAACCGTAATAACAACAACAACACGTATAGAGCAAAACATAATCGGATTATTATCATACGCGCCAGAAAAACAATTTTAAGATCATCACAACGATCGTCATCATCGCCGGCAACGCCAACGTCATCGTCATCGTGGTCATCATCATTAACATCAAATTACCACAAATTCATGACAAGCTCCAGCTCGCGCGGCCGCCCAGACGCACGACAAAACATTCACATATGGTCACCTCTGGATGCTGCTGTCTTTCTTTCACAGCAACACCAACAGCAACAACAAAGACACAAACAATAATAAAAACCACAACAACAACCAAGTGTATTCTCCTTTCTGTGATAAAAATTAATTTATTGCCAATGACTCCCGCGCCCAGATGAAAACAAAATGTTTTATTTTTTTCTGTTTTCTCTCCCTTCAGTTTGTTCCTTGCGTTTAAATGTCTCGTTGCATTCGAGTTGAAAGAGTTTTAAATGTTGAATGTGTTGAACTCACCATTGGCACATCGGCTGGCGTTGTTGTTGGCAATATTATTGTTGTTGTTGTTGTTCGTTGGATCCTGGTTGGCTCCACTATTGATACGACAGAGCTTTCGGAGGAACAGCATCGTCCCATGGGCTGCATGGGCGTCTCGTTTATTTATTGATAATGCTCTGATGTTTCACAATCGTCTCCGTCTCTGTCGCCCCCTCTCTCCCACTCTCCTTCGTATTTTGCGTGTTTTCCCTTTGGAATTTTGTTATTTTCGCACCACTCGTTGGCAATTTGCTCGAAACGCCCACATTTACAAAATGTGTTACAAATCGTCGTAACACTCTGGGCCTGGCCTCTGTCCACTCGGGCCGTAGAGATTTCGCCAGCGAGCCGTTCAATTAAGTTGCAAATTTAATCCGCATTAAATTACGGATTAGGACATTGTTGCAGAGTTCATTGGGCAATTGCCACAGGCCGCGATGATGGACAGTGGGACGAATACAAATGCCTCATTTCAATTAGTAATGATTAAATTAAATTAAATTTAATTCGCACATAGTTTTAAAGTCGGTTTAGTTTGGTGTTAATTTGAACTTTTTTTACATATGTATAAAATCAAATTCAATTTTTAACTCTCTTTAAAATATTGTGCTTTAAATATTCCCACAAACATCCGTCGCCATTCAAAGCCGTTGATAAATTATCACTTGGTCACTTCTTCCATTTATCACTTCACTCCGTCCGCTCAACGTAACTGCATAACATCATAATACGCGTGTTTATGAAGTCCTTACGTTCGTGGGGTCTCCTTACCGAATCACACAACAACTCATTACAAACTGACATCCGCGATTAGTCGCTTGTCTTCCGCAAACGCCAACTCAATTCCGGCGCAACTTGTCAACTGAAGCCGCACACAGCGTTGGATCGGAAACCACGTGTGTGTGTAAGACAGAGAGAGGGAAAGGGAGAGAGCGATTGGGACCAACAGTGTAAAAGAGACGCACAATGGTAAAGGTTTACGGACGCGGACGCGGACGCGACCGCTTGACCAGCACGTGCCCAGGAAATCTCCGTCGAGGAACCGCAGTCTAATCAAGTGCAACGGCAACAAATCGACGACGACGAAGACGACAACAACAATCACAACATCCACTGCAACAACAAATGGTGGACTGACGAACCCACTGGTCGACGTGAAAAGCAAAGAAAGAGCCAAGAACGCACCTTGGCTCGTCGTCTTCTGGGGTCTCGTTGGTAAGTTGACACCTTCTTCTTTTAACAGTTTCTCTACACCTTATGATAGGTTTTGTTTTCGTTTTTGTTGTTCTTGTGTTGTTTTGTTTTCTCCTTTATAGGTATTGCTTCCGTTAAGTCGCACTCGCGCCTCGTCTTGTGTATGATTTTGAAGAAATTTCGCTTTTTTTATTAGTGCGGAAAATCATCCGGTATCGTATCGGGGGCGCTCAGAGAAGCTTAACCTACTGGTTGCGTCGATATCAGAAACTATATTAAAGTGAATTTCAACCGAGCGGCTCAACATCAGCCGCTGGTAGCATCAGTGAATTGGTACTGAGTTTGAGAGTGCGAGGGAGAGCGAAGGGTTTTTACATGATACGAACGTAAGGTAGACTCAATTCTATCACTGATACTGTGGTTGTTGTTGTTAGTGTAGTATTATTTCACGCTTTGATACATTTGAAGCCCAACTTTAGGTAAGAGTTTTCCTGTATGTGGCCCAGACATGCATGCGATCGGTCGGTCGGTCGGTCGGTATCGTACCTGGGGAGCCGTTCTTTTTTTTGTTTGGTTTGTTATATTTTAGCAATGGTTATTACATATTTATCGTGCATTGCGTTGTGTTGCTGGGGGGGCTGCATTTGCGTTGTTGCTCATTAAGCTAGTCACAGAAGCATTAAGACAATAAAATTCATTTACTGAACTTTTGTGAGGAGAACATGGTGGATGGCGACGTGGAATGGAATAAGCTTTGGCCACTGCATATGGGGCTACTGCTACGTATTGGGGCCATCTTGCTACATTTCCTCCCGTCCTCAGATATCACACATACGTATGTAGTGGAGTAATGTAAAATTTAAGAATTTATATTTACACTATTATCATGATTCCTCAGAAGTTTTGAGTGTTGGTATAGAAATCGCAACTCATTGTAATTTTCCATAACACATTTCCGGTTGCATGGAACCTCAACACATCACTGATTTCAGAACCATACATCCTGCTGTACTGTGCTCTACCGACCTGAACGCAACACCCCATAACTTCCACCTTTTCAAGTAATTTGTTATTTGTTAGTTTCTTCTTCTTCTAGTTGCTTCGTTGTTGTTGTTGTAGCGGTTGTTCTGTCCACCCGTCCAAGCCAAGCATAGAGTTCAACATTTTTTTAAACCATTTCCAACTCATCACTGTCCATTGTTTTGGAAAATGTAAGCGACGTCGAGGAAAATGGGGGAGTGAAGAAAAAATCACCTTAGCGTGGAAAAACTAAATTACTCAAGAGAGTTGGAGTTAAATTTGCCATTGGTTAGTTTTTACATAATGTTCTTATGGTACAGAGAACACCTAGGTATTGTTATATACTCATTCTACCCTCTTACTAATACGTATGGGGTGGTATATGGAGCTGTCGATGTTTGAAGAGCGGCGCCACAGTTGAAGTGAAGTGTCGGCGAACCCAACTGAAAATAGAATTATCCACTCGACTGAATATCCCGCGACAGAAAGTAAAGGCTCTAAATTCTATTTGCAAATCATCCTTTGTCAAGGAATGGCAGCTACAGCCACATTCAACAGTTTCCGTAGACAGGTGTTGAAGCTCCTTCGACCGCGTCTTCGTGGCAACAATCGGTTGCCATGATGATGCATGTCAACATGTAAATAGCTATTGATGTCTGGCGGGAATAGTTGAGCTTCATGGATATTAAGTTAAGTTCTTGGAGGGACCTCAGAGAAGATTCAAGGAAAATGTCAATATCGCCAACAACGAAAGTGTTCGAAAATGCGGAGATTGCGGAAAAGTTTCGCAGTCTGCATAAGAAAGTGCAGCAACATGAGCTCATGCGAGCTCCCAGAGGCGACCAGGAGCTAGCGAAGATAATAGCGATGCAGCACAAGGGACTCGGAGCGATTCGAGTTACCCTGAATGACATCGAAGAAGGAGTGAGTTTCGAGCGTCCCCAAATGGGGCAAAAACTTTGAACTTTGATCAGTGGATCATCTATCTTTTCAGATTAACATGTATCCCTACGGACTGGAGGCGCGTCAGTCCATCGGCAGCTCGACAGATTCAGAATCAATCGGGTGGACGGCGAAAAAATCAGCAACACGTCGCGTGATGCCATACATAAAAATCGTACTGCGCAAAACCGAATGCATTCTGCTGTACGAGCAACGGAGCTGCACCGTTCTGCGTGACACGGAGGAGGGACGCCTGGTCGAGGAGGACAACAAATTGTACGAGTACCTCACGGTGGGCAAGGGTAGCGTGCGTCGGCGATCGGATGCGGAGGCCCAGACTACGGATGTGTTGTACAAGACGCGGGAGGTGAACACGGAGACCATCCGGACGGGTCAGGTGGGCTCGTATGTGTCCAACTACGAGATGTTCGACACGTACAAGGACTTGGAGACCACCACGAAGAGCATAGAGGTCGAGGGCCAGCAGAAACTGGAAGTGACTACGTACAAGGTACGAGGTGTGGATGAGTTCGATGAAATCAATCGAAATCCGAGCTTTCAACTGGCCGTCATGTTGACCAATCGCATTCTGGCTGGCAATGTGTTCGAGGAGAGCCAACGACGCTTCCGCAACATGAACATGCCTGATCCGCTGGCCATAGACGTGAAGTACCTCTATCGACTGCAGGTGCTGTGGCGCTACATGCCCCAGTTCATTGACGACGGCGCTACACGACGTGCGGTCGCCGACATTAGTTGGTGTCATACCAACGGTGACATCCTGGCCGTGGCCTACGGAATATACTCCTACTCGGCGAAGCGGCTGCCGCGTGACGGTTGCGTCTGCATTTGGAACATTAAGAATCCCGTCAATCCCGAACGCTACTATCACTTCCCGGTGCCCGTCGTCGCCGTGGAGTTCTCGTCGTTGGTGCCCCAATTGCTGGCCATCGGTTTCTACGACGGCAGCGTGCAGGTGCGAGACATAACGAATGCCAACCACCCTCCTGTTGCCGTATCTGCACGCAGCACCTCGCCCAGATACGAGGCCATTCTAGCTTTCGGGTGGACACAGTACTCGGTGAAAGACGACGACGACAACTCATCGAGGGATTTGCAACCCTTTCTGGCGCTCTCGAAAGATGGCTCCGTCACCAATTTCCGCATCGTCAACAGCCCGGAGCTGTTGGGCTTCTACCAGATGAAGCTCGATCGCGTGGAAGATGTGGTTGAAGGACTGCCCGTGCAACGACCCTGGGATCGTGTGGAGGCCAATCGTCGACCGCAGGGTCTCAATCTCTGCTTGCATCCATTGCAACCAGATATCTATTACATTCTGACCGATGAGGGATGTCTGCACAAGTGCTCCACGATCAACCCGCATCAATATATCGAGGTCTTGCAAGCACACGAGGCGGGTGTCAATTGCATGGACTTCTCTCCATGGTCCCCGAAATTGTTTCTTACCTGTGGCAACGATTGGTTTTTACTCTCAAAGAAATCTCTTAGAATCTCGTGCTTAGTTTTCTCCATTTCAGGTGCATTCGAATTTGGATGGATGGCATTTCCAAGCCGCTCATCACTCTTCAGAATGCTGTTGGCCCCGTGCACTGCGCCTACTGGAGCAAAACTCATTCAACTGTAATAGTCTCCGCGTATCGAAACTCCGTCGATATCTGGGACATAAGACGTAGTACCCTACGGCCCATCTCGTCCACCGCCGTGGGTGAATCCTATAACACCATGTTCAAGTGGGATTTTGTTTTGTTTAAACGAAATTATTATTACTTTCTATATACTATAGGTTATCCAACTGCGGCCGCTCGCTGGCCATTGGCAATGAACGCGGCGAAGTGACGATATTGGCCTTCGAGGACATGCCGTTTCCACTACACTTTCAATATGGAGAACTGGAGAAGGTCATCTTTAAGGAGATCTCGAACGACTCCCAACTGACGAGGGCTATGAAAAGTGTCGGTTACTTTGGCTACCCGAAGAAATAGGCGAGGGCAAAGTATGGGAATGCATGTGTAATTCCATCAATTACTTATATGTGAAGTGCTTTACGAAATAAATAAATTTGTGAACTAGTTTATACGTATTGTGTAAGGAGAGGGATTTGCAAGAATAAAAAAAGTTTTATGAAAATTCCCTTACATTCAATTGTAAAGATATTTTTCTGAATTCTTAATAAATGACGAATTTAAGAATATAATTTAGCTGAGTGAATTTCAACCACGTAGAGGTTTGTTTATCAGCACCCTGTTGGAACCTTTCTAAAATACCTAAAGTTTTGTTATGCATATGTTAACCGAGTTCCAGTGGCTTACACAATGGAGTCCAACAAAAACAAAAGCATGTCGAATTATTTTTATCAGAAGAAAACTACACGAAATGCTAACAACGAATAAATTACTTATTTCCATTTTACTTTGCTTGTAGTGAAAACTCAATGCTGATCGATCGCTTGTATTACAAGGAAGACTACGGAACAACAAATAATACAACAATTCAAAAAAATAACTTAATCAAAGTACTCACAGAGATCGATTCCGAAGATCTTCAAATCTGCGGTTTCCACTGTCATAGGGAACGAATTTCTCAAGTTAGCCGCGATCAAGTTTGTGGTTATAAGTGAATTGCGATTTATTAGATCAAAACAGTAACAACACATAAGCAAGCACCTGTAATTTTCCGAGAGAGACATTTATTATTCATTGAAGTCTTCCAAATGACACAACTAAATTTCTTAGTTCCGATTCGGATGTCGGAGCGCCAATCGATTCAGTGCATTCCACCACCATACAGTGCCCAAAACTCACCATACTCTCGGGTCAAGGACTTCTCGAAGATGGTTCGCCATGAGTTGCAGACGATGCAGCGGAAATTCATGCTGAGACCGTGCAAGGTTATTTTAGTTGGAGACGTTTCCGTGGGGAAAACTACTATTGTGAATCGGTGAGTTCTTATTCGAACTTAACGATCGTGACTTCTGTACGTTTTCCATATTGATCTCTAGGTTTTGTTATGATAAATTTCAAGCAAATTACAAGGCGACCATTGGCGTGGATTTCGAGATCGAGAATTTCACCATTCTCGGACATAATTACTGCTTGGAAATGTAAGTGGTTCGGTCGCTTTTAATCATATCCAATTATTTCAAATTAATATTTATATTAAATACACCAAATTATTTCAAATTAGATCACAGCTCAGTAATTTTGAATTCTCTTTAATAAAAAGTTTGAATAATTTCATTAAATTTCACCAATATGTTTGATGATTTCCACAGCGTTTTTTTTTTTTTTTTTTTGTCTTTATTAGGTGGGACACCGCTGGCCAGGAGCGATTTAAGTGCATCGCTCAATCATATTATCGAAATGCGAATAGTGAGTTTTTATTTCGAATATTGCAGGATTTTATAATTAAATTCTTTTTAACAGTCATCATTGTTGTGTTCGACATGTCCAACAAGGAAACACTTCAATCGACAACAACTTGGCTCAAAAACGCTCTTGCTGTGAATTCCATTCAGAAACCTCTTCTTTTTCTTGTTGGGACGAAGTCTGATTTGGTGGTTAGATTTTATAATGGATTTTTACTTTTGTAATAGTTGATTGTAACTTTTTTTAGTCCCAAGATGATTTTCATCGCACGGAAAAGCTTGCTACTGAGGTGGCCGAAGGCATTAAGGCGGAATATTGGTCAGTTTCAGCACGCACTGGTTTCAACATTGTGAAGTTTTTTCATAGAATCGCCGCTCTAGCTTTTGAGTCTGCGATGAAGGAAGCGATTATTGAACAAAACTGCATTGAGAAAAATCGTCAAAAACAAGAACAATCTCAGACATTAGGTAGATAATTAGCTCTAGTTTAACAGAATATATTTGAAGACACATTTTTTCTTATTGCAGATTCTTCCAAGTTCTCATGTGAGAAATTCAGTTACACCATGCAGAAGTCTTGTTATTGTTAAATATTTTATGATCACTATTGACAATAAAAAATATAAATAAAGTAATAATAAATAATTATTTTAAATCACAGAATTTAAAGACCACAAATTTCTGAACATTTACTTTAAAAGAAATCGTTTTCGAAACACTCTCAAATATATATGTAAAATAGTCAATTTCGCCATTTTCGATTTCGAATTTCGAAAATGAGAACTTCCGCCAATTTGACAAAGACGAGAAATTTTCCTTTCCATTCCTTTTTTTCATAGAAATGGCACCTAAAAAGCCAACAGAGAAATCCGGTAAGGAAATTTTACAAAAAATTCGAGAAAAATTATAGAATTTTAATGTGGATTAAGTCAGGACATGATTTTAAATCGATTTATCTCATGTATTTATTGAAATTTTGTGAATTTATGGCGTAAAATGTGAAATACTAAAGAATATTCAGACATGTTGCTGAGCCACGCGGTCGAGTGAATTGAGATGTGATTGACAGTTGAAGTGACAACATAAAATAGAATTTTAAGTGGAAATTAATATTGAAACGCCTACAAGAAAGAAAAATTATTGAATTTTTAATAAAAGAAAAGTAATAATATTAGATTTCTGTGCAAAAATTCTCACAGCGGTGGAATTGTTTATATCCATATAGTATACGAATATAACCTCACTATTGGTTCAGAATTATACGAATTGGCTTTTTGACATTTTTTATTATTTTTTAGCCAAGCCTGGTGACAAGAAGCCAGAGAAGAAGCCTGCAGCTGCTGCTGCTGGTACTTCGGGCACTGCGAAACCAGCAGCCACCAAGCCAGCTGCAGCTAAGCCTGCTGCTGCTGCTGCCAAGAAGCCAGCTCCAGCTAAGAAGCCTGCTGCCGCTGCCACTAAGAAGCCAGTGGCCAAGAAAGCAGCCCCAGTCAAGAAAACAGCTGCTGCTAAGCCCAAGGCTAAGGATGCCAAGAAGAAGGCCGCCGCTGCCAAGAGGCCACAGTCCATCTTAGCCAAATTGTCGGCAAAGGCCCGTGCTGCTGCAAAGGGCAAGAAGGTTGCTACTAAACCTGGCGCTAAGTTGCAGAAGGGAACTGCTAAGGCTAAGGCTATTGCCTTGTTGAAGGCCAAGAAGGTTCAAACTAAGGTATGATATTCCAATTGGATAACTATTATTTTTCAATATGATGAAAATGTATAGGAATCTCATTGAGTTTACAAGACTATGAAATAATTATCCATCTGATTTTTGTTTATATTATAAACACTGACAAAATATGTATGGTAGTGTGCTAATGCTATTACGTATTTACTTTACAGATTGTAAAGGGAGCTTTTGGTACCCGTACACGCAAGGTTCGCACTAGTGTCATCTTCCGCAGGCCAAAAACCCTGAAGTTGCCACGCAATCCTAGGTACCCAAGGAAGTCGGTACCAAACAGGAATCGGTAAGAAAAGCTAACAACTTTTAATTTTAAATGTAGCTATGGTTAGTTTTGGAATGTGAATGAGAACATCTATGTTTTATTTTTAATACAGCATGGATGCTTACAATATCATCAAATACCCATTGACTACTGAAGCCGCCATGAAGAAAATTGAAGACAACAACACTTTGGTTTTCTTGACCCACTTGCGCGCCAATAAGAACCACGTTCGCGCTGCTGTGCGTAAACTCTACGACATTAAGGTTGCCAAGGTTAACATCCTGGTCAGGCCCGATGGTCAAAAGAAGGCCTACGTGCGTCTGGCGCGCGATTATGATGCTTTGGATATTGCCAACAAGATCGGCATCATATAAACGGTTTACTCCATCAACTATTATATTTGTTTTTTATAGAAACTACAAAACGGATGAAAAAAGTAAATTTTATCTTACAATAAAATACACCAAAAACACAAAATTTTTAAGACAGACTGAATTTAAATATATATGTTTGGCTCTAGACTAAATTGTTAGGGAAGAGATTTTTTTGTTTTATATTTTTCTTACAGAAATTAGCGAACCTGCTGACCTGAAGACTAATGAAATAAGCATTTCCTTAAAAGGTGAGTTCAAAACAATAAAATTTATCTGCATACCTACAGTTGTATATAATACTGTTCTTATTACAATGACATTTAAACGTTTGCTTTTCTTTTTGCAGTTTGCTTATTTTAATAGTGGTTATCTTTCCGATATAAAAAGGTAAATACCAGTTATGAACACTTCTTCATAAATTGTGATGATGTATTTGTAGGAATCTCATTGATCATATAAAATGAAATCATTATTTTATTACTGATGTGACAAAAGTTTACAAACTATCACTTTAGTTGGCTTTATCTAAAAAGTTTTTTTTTTTGTTTTTTCTTACAGTTGGTCCTCACCCCGGGATACATGGAATAAGAAGCAGTTTTAAAAATACAACATTAATTTTCTAGCAATACCAAAATAACATGTATTTGAAAAAATGATTTTATGAATAAAGATATTTCAACAATATATATAGTATTTTTCTTTCGTAGCCCAATTTATGATGTTTTATGAATAAATTTATAATAAGGTTTGACATCTAATTTGTAGGACAAGAAACAACTGAAAAATTCAGTTATACTAATTGATTTAAATGAAAATATAAGTATATGCAGCGCTGGTTCTTATTTTGTAAGTGTAAATCTGACATAAGTACAGTACATAATAATGATATTCAATATTGATTTATATCAAATTATGAATGAATACAACTAGATGATTTCTAATTATAATTCTACTATAAATACAATCATAATAATGAAGTTTCTGCATGTGAAATATGAAAAATAACCTAAAGAGGAAATATACAATTTGGCAGCACTTTTCGAATGAATGTTCGAAAATTCCATCATCATGGCGGCGAAACATTCGCTGCTGTCAAAAATATAAGCGACGACAAATAGCGATTTTGCAATATTCGTAGAACATTTGGAAGTTATAATTTAATATAAAAGAAAAAGGAAATAATTAAACTGAAAAATTATTTAATTTTGGTACGACTACAAATCACATACATAAATTGTAATGGAAATGAAATAATTTTCGTTATCGGTGTTTTACTAGGTTGCAAGTGGTTTCTGGAGCACTTTCCAGACTTGGAAGAGACAAGTACGGGGAGAACCAGGGTAACTAATAAAAACATACAAGTTATCTGCAATATTACACAACATGTATAATGGCATTGGATTGAACACTCCGCGCGGGTCAGGAACCAATGGTCATGTCCAGCGGAATTGGGCTTTTGTACGACCCGGCAAAAAGGATAACACAACATATAAATCGGAAGATGATCTGAAGAAGTTAGATGCATCTTTGAATCGTCCCCCGAACCAAGAAATACTTGACCACGATCGTAAACGTAAAATAGAAGTAAAATGCATTGAATTTGAAGAGATTTTAGAAAAGCAAGGGTGAGTTTACTTCTATTTATTACAAATTCGAATTTTATGTTGTTAGTGATTACTGTAGAAATGTATGGTTTTGTGTACTAAATCCGAAAAATGTTTAAATTAAGAAATTAGATGTGGTAAGTTGATATTAATTTATTTGAGCACTCTTGATGGGTAGAATGCACGTGTTCTAAAATCCGCTCACATCCTTTCCAAATGTTAATGTTGACGTCATAACAAATAATGAATTTGCCCAAAATGCAGTCATATGTTCTTCGTATGCTCTTTTATAAATTTACGCTCTTTGTAATCACACCCCAGTATTACACTCTGTCCGAAAAGCTTTATTCTCCACGTACCCTTTGTAGAGTTTAGTCACGTTACATTCAGCTACAAGATGGGGTGGAAAACTGCATTTAGCTGTAGATATTATTTCATAATTGTCTCGTTCGCTGAACGTTACGTACCTAACAAGAGTTAGGAACTAACAAGAGCACCCTTGTATAAAAAATTTAACATTGATGAAAAAATATTACACTAACAAATGAAACATTAAAGTGAAATCAAAGAATTAGTTCCATACATTTATTTTTCATTTGGTTAGAAGCTCGAATAAAAAAAAAAAATATTCTGTGTGTCGTTAAAAAAAGAATAGAATTTTACAACGTGAACTTAATTTATTTCCTGTAAATGTATCGATCTTTCAATACTATCCTATGTAAATGTAAAATAACTGTGAATGTTATATCGAAAATACAAAGGATTGAAAATGCAAATGTAAACTCTTCTATAAGTTAATGCGTCATTGTAAGTAATGAATACAAAATAATATTTCAGGCGCACTCCAGAGGAAATAAAGGCAAAAGTTGATTCATATCGCCAAAAATTAATGGGACAAGGAAAAACGGATTTGCCAAAGGATGAATTTGGAAGAATAGCGTAAGTAAATACATTTATGGAGTTGCAATAATTCATTTTTTAAGAAAAGCATAAATTGGAATAATCGTACAAATATTGTTCTTTAAATAGTTTTAAAATTCTTCAAAATTACACATAAAATATATTCATTCTAAAATTTGATGTTGGAATATTTTTGAATTAATTATTCGTTATTTTTGATTGATTTAAATCTAAAAATTTATTATATTATATACCACCGTGAAAATCAATAATTTTTAATTGTTACAAAATGTGGAAAAGTTTTTGCAATTTGCACATTTCTCTCCACCCTGGCTTCGTACAATTCCTTTCAAATAGGGATGTAGAAAGGAATAACAACCCTTGAAAAGGTACAATCTCCACACTTGTTCTTTTCCACCACCAAGTGTGAAGCGGAAGCTGTTCTCTACTTCCTAGGATTTCGTATTCTCAGTAAAACACAGTCTTCCATAGCCATAGCACCACAAATATTTAAATTTTTTTTTTACAAAATTTATACAAAAAGAAAAAAGTGAATAACTGAATTAGAAATACAATATCCATGCTTACAAGTAAAAAATGTAATAAAATATATGGATAAAATAAGTTGAAATTATAAGAAATTGAAAACCGAATCATGGGATGAAAATTGGAAAAATCGATAATAGCAATGATGGTATCTTTTACGGATCTTAAATATCGTGCAAAGCTACGCAAACCCAGTAAATAGACACTGATTCTGTTCTGAAAATGTATTCAATAAAATATCATATTACTTAAAATATGTTAAGGATTTGCCTCAAATGGAAAGAAAGAAAAGCAAAAAATGAGAAAACGTAGAAAATATTGAATTACCTATACCAAAAGCTCGTGTAGGCTCTAAAGTCACCCTCTACAAACGTACATTGGAGTGCTTAGAAAATCTGTCCCCAAACGAGATTAAGGGATTAATTGTATAGAATAAAACTGCACTATATATAAGAGTACATGAAAAGTATAAAACGAAAAAAAAAAAAAGAAAAATGTAACCATAAGCAACAAATCGCCATTGAAAGTCTTCCATTAATTAGTAGCTCTTGTAATTTACAGTAAGAGACATCTACTATATTTGCTACGGAGAAATATAAAAGAATATTTATTAAAAGCAACAATACACAATATTTATTTAATAGAAATTTAGAATATGCTATAAAGCTAAAGATTCGTGAATAATAATCCAATGTCTTCCAAAGAAAAATCTTCTGTCATCCATAGTAAAAATAACAACTAATAGAAATTGTAATATAAAAAATTACAATTGCGAATTATTAGAGCAATAAGTTAATATAACAATACGTTATAACAACAAAGTTTAATATTTATTAAGAATATATATATTGTGTCAAATCACAGCCTAAGCTAATTAAATTTAAACAACTGATATAATATAAATGAAAAAACGTTTATCAATATAAAATAATAACAATCAATGGTCTTCCACAATTATTCAATACATTGAATATACGTCTTCCAAAAAATATATTTTTATAAAAATAAATACAAGAATAATTTAGTGTGATTCCAATATGCTCTCATCACAAGTGTGTAACAGCGCTCAAACGGATTTAAATCTTTTTAAATTCAAGAAGCGAAAACGTCATCGTAAACGTTCATCAACTGCTACCGCCATCAGCATGATAACCAATAGCACAACAGCAACAACGACCAAAACGTCTACTATTTTAAATAATGCCACCAAATTGAAACAATATTTTCAACACGATAACCGTCAAGCAACGATATTAAATTTCACTACAGAAAGTGAACTCAACTACGCTGCAGTAGCAAAGAAATTCAAACCGCTCAATCCTACTCACCTTTCGCATCACCAAAATATCCAGAAGAGTAAAAAACTCTACAACAATAAAACATACAAGAAGAGAACCAAAGCTTTTCTCTCGCCGACATTTGACAAACGACACACATTGCAACCGCTGAAATGTTCTTGCACATGCGCCAATCACGCTGGATTACCCAGGAAATCCTGTTGTCAAAACAATAATAACAACAATCTCATTCCGTTTGAATCAGCTGTTCTCCGCGAAGTCTACAAAACATTACCATCAACCACTAGTACAAATTTAACTTCCTACACTGGTTTACAACAAAGTCATCTGTCAGCATTGCTTGAATTGTTGAAACAGTCTTCTTCGACACTCCTTAACACTTTGATCCTTGGCAACAATGCTCAAAATCACCTCACATCTACCTTGTGCCAAAAGGAGTTAAGAAAATTCCTGAGGTAACAACAGTGTGTATAGTTTATTTTAGGTGTTGTTAGTTCAAGTTATGTAGTACTTTTTAATACTTTAAACTATAATTGGTTTTCTATTTTTTGTAGCGTACGCGAAACTCACAAGATCGCTGAAGCTCAACAGGAAAAGAACGCGAAACTACGTGAAGCATTCAACATTTCCGAATATTTCGTTGAAGGCTCCAGTTTCGATTCTGATCGCAAAGCGAAAGAAGATTTGGCAAAAGGTTTGGCTTTACAAAAAGAGCTGGATGCGCAAAGGGAGTCTGGAGCGGCTGCAGCTGCCAAAGAGAAAGAAAAAAGATACGCAATAGTGCGTACTCCGTCTAAGGAAAGAGTTGGTGATGGTGGTGATGGGAGCATTGATGTATCAAAATCTGAAAAGAAGAAGAAAAAAAAGCGCTCCAGAGATAAGTAAGTAATTTTAAATGTATCTCTAAGTCTTTCGTATCATATCTTTTCTTTTTATAGCTCTGCGAGTCCTGATCGCAAAAAAGATAAAAAGAAAAAATCCAAAAAACATAAGAAAGAAAGGTGAGTGTAAAATTATATCTGGAAATTGGGTTTTTAATTTCAGTATTTCTTTAAGTATATTCTGTTGAAAAGATATTAGTAAACTGTTTCAGTTATTTCTTTTAGCTTTTTTAAGTTTCTTCTCTTCGAGTAGTCTTGTTTTATTTATTTACGAATAAAGAAAATTTATTATATAAATATAAATTAAGAGTTAAACAAAAAATTTCTTCTTCTTAACTGCTTGGCATTTTTATCTCTCCTTTCTCTGCATTTTAACTGACCAAAATCGTAACAGGAACTCTTATGAGAAAGAAAGAAAAAAGAAAAGAAAAGTTATGTAATTATAGTAAATACAACATTTTTAACAATTACCTTACTCTTAAAAATACAATAGAATAATATAAAATAAACTCTTAATTAATACAATCACAATTGTATCGCTTTAGCAATACAACTCGAAACTCGAAATAAAATTCTCAATACAGAAACACAACAGCACTTACCTATACAACAGTTATCAATCATCATATAAATTAAAACAATAATTTATATACCATTTGCAACCATGTACAAAATGTTGACAAAATTTACATAAACTAAATAATATTTTTATAATGAACAAACAAAATTAAAAAAGTATTGTACGAAGAGAGAGCAAGTCGATTATTTTTATTACTGTTACTTTTTAATAATATCGATTTCAATTTCTTCGCTTACGTAAGTGGTAAGTAAAAAAATTAGTAAAATTTTAGACATAAATTCTATGTTTTTTTTTGTGATTTTAATTTTGATAGATAATCAATTGTAGTTATATTTCCATAATTATGTTTAAGGATAAATTTCTTTTATCATAATTCCATTATTAGTAATGTATTTGTCACGATATGCATACATGCATTATTATTTTTTATTAAATAATATTTATGTAAACAATCATGTACTTAACGTGGCTCTTACATTTACTGCGATGGTATTGTTTTATATCTGGAAATTTTATAATTGAAATTGTAGTTTTTTTTTTTCATATGACCTATGAATTTAACACACATACACAATATCAATTATTACACTCGCATCCCTCAATGACATTGTTATAATTAAAACCCAAAAATATAATAATATAAAAATTCTAACGAAACATAAGAAATAATTTAGGAACGCAATGTTTAACAACAATTAAAAGAATTATTTTCTCATCTTTCTTTTCCCTAAGACAGACCAATTATGATGAGTTTTAATAAGGTAAACAATTGTCGAAAACTAAACTAGTAACAAACAATGGTGTACTACGCAGTTGCCCATAGCTTTATAAAAAGGCTTACCAATGTCTTTGACATATGATACACTTATATTTTTATTATTTTATTCTAAATGTTTCTGTACAATTACTCGTAATATATATATATATATATATATATATATATATATATATATATATATATATATATATATACGTATATATGTACAGAGCATATGGTTTTACAACATAATTCCATAATAAATAAACATGGGTACGTGTAATTTGTAAATATTTTGTTTTTGTATAATTCTTCTGAGCTCCAAAGTATTTTATACATATGTTCAGTTACATATGCTTGAAAATAACTCAGCAGTACAGGTTTCTATAGATACAGAATATTAAAACAAGAACCTTTTTCCATAAATAAACATTATACATTCGGTCGAATAGTGAATTCTTGTGAATATATATTATAAAAGTATATCATTCTGAAAATCTGTTGATCTTGTATAAACTATTCTTATAAAGTGATTTCTATGATTTTCTGTTCATTTTTTGTTTTTATTTTGGAATTATTTGCTATCAAAAATATTTTTTTGCAGCAAATCGAAGAAAAAGAAGTCACATAAACGCAAGTCAAGTGACTCTGACTCGGCAGATTCTGATTCCGATGAGGAAAATGGCGCAAGCAGCAATTCAGAACGTGAAGTGAAGAAGCGCAGCAAGAAGTCAAAGAAAGACAAAGTAAGTGTGCATCAATCTATTGATTAACGCTAATGTTTAATGAAAATAATTTTTCACCAAATCCAAATATAACAAAATTGTGTAACATTCATTACCTTGCATGTATCATTAAATAAACAGCGAACGTATTCATCACGATCATTTTCAACAATCTCATTTTACAACAAGTATAAAATTCTCTTGCTTCTGATATTTGTTTAAAAAGAAACACTTATTTGTTTATTTATAAAAATAATTTTAATGTGCCCAACCATTTGAAGTTAAAGGTAATATGATATTTAACTTTAAACACATTTTCTCCTTAACTTTGTTTTATTATGTTGTAACACCCTGTTTGTTGAAGGAATGAACAATATTTTGGTGAATGTTATTTAATTAAAACATATTCAACAAAGTATTGTTATTGCTAATAAGGAAGAAATTACATTTTTATTTATGAAACCCTTGGCGCTTCATTAAATAGGATAGCTATCGAAAGGCTCTCTTGTAGTTTTGTAAGTACTTTAATTTTGTTAGTCTTGTTTTAAACTCATGTATCTGTACTAAAATTTAAATCACACGTTTAGCAAAACGAATATTTTTCAAATAATCTATTAACATAGAGTAAATAAATGTAATGTAGAATATTCAAGTTTATTTCCATATTAGGAAAACGCGAAATTTAGGTTAATTTCATTAAATACATTTTTAAATTATGCAATCAATATACGATATGAATAGATTCAAAGTCTTCTGACTTATGATTTACCTGCAAGCTAATTTATAAATATCTAACATATATTTTAACCTTTGTTATACAGAAAAAACGGGATAAGAAAAAGAAAAAGGAAAGGTCTAGTTCTACTGATGATTCTCGAGAAAGGTAAAATAAAAAAAAAAATTTCTTGGATTGAGCTATTATTTACTGGATTTTCTCCTTATAGTTCGCTTGAACGTCGACCAAAACAACAAAAATCAAATAAAACAGACGCCAAACGCACTGATTCACGTCCAGAACCAGCTTTGAAGAATCCTTTCCGCAGTCGTTCACGAGAAAGAGCACCCGTATCAACAAGTAATAATCGTAGGAATACTTCATCACTTGATGGCCGCAGCAAAGATTCGACAAAAGCTCGACGTGACAATTCTGTTTCTAAGAGACGTTCTAAATCGGTAGAAAGGAATCGCAATGCCCGCCGAGATAGTTCCAACGAACAACGTTTAGAACGCAAACGGAAATCTTCTGCAGATCGTTCCAGAACCCGGCATGACAGTTCTGCTACCGAAAAACGCCGACGTCATTCACGATCACATACTCCAGCACGAGTTTCTCCACAGAGACGACGTTCTCGTGATAGACGGGAACCTGCGCGCGATAATTCTAAAGGATCTCGCAGACGAAACGCTTCACGTTCCCGTTCTCGATCAGTGAAACGTAATCGTAATCAGAATAGATCTCGTTCACGTTCAGTTGTGCAGAAAAGACGTGGTCGCTCACAATCGGGTACACCACCTCCACAAAGAAGGGACATTTCAACATCATCGACTGATGTTAAGAAAAGTCATTTTAATCCTTTTAAAACTAAAGATGTACCTGTGCCAGTTGATTCATCATTGCCACAGAAATCAACGAATCCATTTAAAACTGCAGATTTGAGTAAAAAAGAAATAGAGCCTTCTGCAGCAAAGCGTTCTTCTCGTAGGCCTATTTCGAAGTGCAGGTCATCAAAATATTCAGGGTCGTCTTCTGACTCTGATAGTGGGCACTCACGTTCACGAACTCCGGCTGGGAAAGGAAATAAGATAAGAACAGAAAAGTCGCCGGTGCAAAAACGAACAGCTACAGGACGTTCTGAGAAGAATCGTAAAGTATCTTCAACCAAGGAAACAAAATCGCATGCTCCTGAAAGAAGGCGTTCCAAATCTAGATCAAAGTCAGTAAAACGTAATTATGATTCTGGTAGAAGATCGCGCTCTCGCTCCCCATCGCGGTTTCGTGAACACAAAAATTCACGGTCACCTTCAGTACATTCACGTGGTCAACGTCGTTCCCCACATTTAACACGAAGATCAAGTTCGCGCTCCAAAGATCGAAAAGAAGCTCGTTCACGTGACAAAAGAGCCCGAACCCCAGAACAGAAACGACAACATTCACGATCGCGATCGAGATCTCGTTCCCGATCCCGAAAATGTTCGAATCGCAGGTCCCATACTCCCGCAAAATCAAAGGATGTTCAAATCAAGAAGCATGAGAAATCGAAGACTCCCGTAAAGCAGGAAGAAGAACCATCTAAACCGACTCGAGCTCAATCGCGTTCCCGATCATCGCATAACTCCTCGGAATTAAGTTACTCACCGGCACTAAGAAATCCCGAACGATACAAAGATATTCTCGAGCAAGCAGAGAAGGACAAAGAAAAAGAAAATCGGGGTAAAGAAGACGAGACTAAGGAAAAACCTAGTAAAGAAAGTAATGGTAGCAATCACAAAGAAAAAGTAACAAGTCGAGACAAAGAAGTTTGCGAAAAAAAAGAGAAAGATTCCGAACGCGATAGTGAACGTCGTTCAGAAAAGGAAAAGAAGGAAAACAAACCTCGTGCTTCGGCCCCTGTTGTTCGTTTACAAGGTCAAAGTGAAGATGACAGCGATAACGATGAGAACAGCAGAAAAAATGATGCCGGTGATTTAGATGAGTTTCAGGATAATAAACGGGATCAGATAAAAGATTTAAAGATGTTGGAACAGTTAAAGAGTGGAATCGCTGCCAAAGCCAAGGAGAAAATCAAGACCATTGAGAAATTGGCTGCCTCTTCCGCTACCGGCGGTGAAGTAAGTTTAATCCAACAACGAAAATGTGTACGAAATTCGTTGAATGAATTTCTAACAGCAAACAATGTAGTCGTTGGATCGCATGTTAATAATAATAATAATATTAATAACTCATTAACAAGAGTGACACCACCTGCGGCTATCTATCCGCAACCGTTGGAAGTTACATTAGCAATGGACGCTATGCCGCGGACTGCTTGTAATGCATCTCCGAGTGCTTCAAATGGTCACGCGGAAACGAGTCCTACAGAGAAATTAAACCGCATTTCCCCATGTAGAAAAACTAATCGTAAACATTCTACTAAATCTACTACTTCTGGTGTTGGTTCATCTACATCTACCTCATCCCCACACGTGTCCTCAGTATCCTCCACTAACTCTACAACAGCTGATAATAAAAAACATAATGTTGTTAACAATAACTCTCTAACAAAGACTAAGAATGTACGCGCCAGCAATCAAATAATTGTTGGACGCCGCGATCACCAGCGTCGCAATTTAACCCTTAACGCCAACCCTAATTTTAGCAATAACATTTTACTAACTAATAACCATCATCATTTAATAAACTCCTCCTCCACTTCTTCATCGGCGCCCAATATTATCACCGATCAATTGTTTTTGGCTGCCTCACTGGCTGCGGTGACTGTATCCGGTAGTCGTCATCAACATAGTTTATCTTCTCATACTTATACTTCCGCCGCGGCTGCAGCAGCAGCAGCTGCTGCTGCGAATAGCTTAAGTTATCAAAAACCGAAAATAGTTATTAAGCCTTTTAAAATCCACGATCCACAGCCTCTTGTAGCGGCCCTTACGGATAGCACCCTTGTAGATACGATTGTCTCAAAGGTATCGACAGCAACAGTTGCGGCTGCTGAGAGTGCAGCTAGACGTAGTCGCAGTCGTTCTAGACGAAGTAGTCGGGACCGTACACATCGTTCCCGATCATCGTAAGTTGGACACAAATCTATTAGTTTCTAATTTTGAAATCAAATGGCTTTCAATATTTCAGACAATATTCATCGTCAAGCAGTCGTAGTCGCAGCCGTAGTTCAAGATCGCGTACTCATTCACGATCACATTCATCGCGTTCAAGTGGCTCGTCGAGAAGCAGTTCCAGAAGCTCATCGAGGTTTGTGTAATGTTTTTGCGTTTACATTGATACGGAATATTTTAAAATATTTTTAAGTATCTATTTGTAAATCTGTATTAATGATGTTGTATTTCTTTTTTAGTGATAGCTCTGGTTCGTCACAGTCTGGTTCACGCTCACCATCCATACCTAGGCGACGTGGTTCTCCAAGTTTTCTTGATCGTAGACGTATTACGAGGTATATTTTCGATTACAGAAATAGAAAAACAATTGATTTATATTTCAATGATTTTGATTATTTTTTTACACTTAATTTTTATTTGTAGCAAAACTTCGCCCCGTGCAAGAAGACGTTGATGATTTTAATTATGATTTGCTAATATTATTTTGTTTCTCAGCACTGATTTCTTATTCCAATTCCGATTCAGTTAAATGAAATACGATATTTCTCTAATTTCACTTTGCTTTTGGTAAAGAAGATTAAGAAATGACAGAATTACATTTGTTGTAAGATAGTTCGTAATTATCAAAATTCCTAAACGGAGTTTGTCATAAATATAATTCATATAGCAATCTTAATTTTGTAGTTATTTTTTATCCCTCCTTATTACGTTTATAGGAATATTGTTATGATTTATTAAAGTTTTCATTTTGGTAAGTTTCCTCAGTTTTATTATGTTTATATTTTTCCTATACGAAGTTGACGTGATTTAAATTATTGATCTTTCCCATATATATAGTGCACGTAAAAGACCGATACCATATCATAGGAAGACATCATCAGGTGCTTCGAGTTGCTGCTCAAGCCAGTACAGTCATGAGAGTTCACCGTGTTCCTCACGTTCACCAACTCGCAGTCGTAGTCCCAGTATACCACTGACCTTTTAAAAATACTCTTGTTAATGAAGTCAAAGGAAACCCTTGAGACATTTGATGGATCAACGTGCAAACAGTGCTAGTCAGTTCCAAGAAATAAATAACGAATATTACTAATATTATAGTTATTTAATTTACTCAATTGTTGATACTTCATATTAAATATATTGATAGTTTGTCACTCATAGTACATAGTTTCTGTATTTTGTAAATTTATTTTATTAGGTATTATAATTTCGCCAGTAAGTAGGCAATTTATGTAAATTTTTGATGAAAACCATTAGTTTATTAATATTATTAAGTGAACATATTTTAGTTGATAATAAACTTATCTATTGCAATTAAAATTTGAATTTTACTTTATTTAATTTTTCCACCCAGAGCATATACAATATTAAAATATAACTGGTATCTATATATTTATTTCTTGTTGAACAGATACAAATTCTCTATAACGAGATAAGACCTAAAAGATATACACATTTTGAAACCACTTTTCTTAGAAGT
Source organism: Coelopa pilipes (assembly GCA_947389925.1). NCBI lineage: Eukaryota > Metazoa > Arthropoda > Insecta > Diptera > Coelopidae > Coelopa > Coelopa pilipes. Next base: position 37,524,891 of record OX376699.1, on the reverse strand, counting down.
AAACAAAGTACAAAAATATAGTCGAAGAAATATCCAAATACGAATCCACTTATTTGGATTTTTTGGTCGAATCAGAGCCAGCCTGCAAACGACGACGTCTATGCGCGATATAAACAACCCAAATGAAGGATACGATGCTCATGGTTATAGTACGCAGCTACAGATTAATATTACATATCAAAAATTTTACTATAACTACATTTATTGTTATCCTTACCATAGGAGGCACGAAGTACATGTTTAATAACACGGCTATAGACAAATATTTCCAATTGGCTTGCAAAAGTGGCCAATATAGTTTCTTCATGTTTGCCAAAGCCACATCATGGGAATTCCACTAATGAATCAAATATTTATATTTAATATATAAAAAATCCAAAAGCTAATAATGTTATACTCACTTCAAATCGGGAGAGAAAATATAGCGATAAAACTTGATACAAAGGTGCATATACTAGGCGTTCACTTAGGAACTGAAAGAATTTTCGGAATTTCATATCCTGAGAGAACAAACGCTCCACCGTTTGATAGAAGTAATGCGGCACGGTGCCTCCAAATAGTAATCTGGAGGCATGACATGTAAAATAGACAACATTTTCGTGATATACTGATAAATTTCTCAACTATTATTCCAGAGTTGCATATTCAAGGTTTAGATAAGCTAATTTCATAAAATATTTATATTCATTATTGTAGATTAGTTGATAAAACGCCTTATCAAATGGCTTGCAAAAAATAGTAATAGTAATCGCATATATAGTTCTTACCCATATAGAGCGTAAGCCAATACACTGTCCTGGTTGATTTTCTTCTGGCCCGATATGCGTTGAGCGGTGAAATTGGCCGAAGCAGCTAGAACGGAACTAATTGAAAATTACGTCAATTTAAATTCTTGAGAGTCGCATATCGAAGTGTTTGAATACACGCATACCTTGTAATGGATTTCGTGCGCACTGGATGATTGAACAATTGTTCAAGATAAACACCAAGGAGCGAGTAGAACGGCTTAGACAGAGACATGTTAGCGGTTAGGACTATGTTCTAGTAAATAACGATTTGACTGAAATGATCAGAAAAAAGCAATACATGAGCATAATTCAATAGCCGTGACATGTTCCGATCAAAGTGCAAAGTGTCTTTTTTTTCAATTTCATTTAATTGCAGTTTAGATAATATTTTTCTTTAAACTATGCAATATAAGAACACCAAAATATTCCATTTACTATAAACAAACCAGGTTATAAACCTGCAGTGACTTTTGTATTTTCTGCCACAAAATGTATAATTTATAATAACAATAAATAAACAACGAATTATAATATCCTACCACCTGTACGTCCAACTTCAGCGGCAACTTATAACACACTGTCCCAATTGGAACGTTGAAAACTAAGTGGCAGAAACCATAGCCTAGGCCTTCGGCACGAAGTTGTTTGGTTCGGGTTCAGTTATCACTCATTAGCTCGTCGGTATTTTAATCGGCTGATCTGCTGTCGAATCGCTCTGTTTTTGTATAACTTATTATTTTCCACCACAAAAGAGAGAGGTTTTTGTTTTGTTGAAGAAAGTTAAGAGAGATAGAGAGAAAGAGGTAGGTTGCCCATTTTGGTTACGTTCACTGTTAAAGTTGATTACCCCATCCGAAATAAACAAGAAAATAACTTTGGCAATCATGTTTCATTTCTCATATTAAAATAATTATAGTACAAGTACAATAGTTCATTATTGCATTAACCGGTAGTTTATAACATCTATAACATTAATAGTATTATATTAATTTACATAAAAAGATTATCTATTCCTATGATTTAAAATTTACAAAGTTTGTGAAATAGAAAGAGGATACATTTTTACAGAAATCCATATATAGCGAATATATATTTGTTTCTGAATGTATGAATCATACGTTATCACTGAACACACTATGGCAGTGTCCATCGCACGATTAATCTGTGATTCATATTTAACGCAGACAGCTAACAGCACCTCCAATTCGCGACCGAACTACTTTCCCAGTTCGAGACCCTGACTGTCATTAGAATTTAGAATTTTCAATAATAGAGTAAATTTTCTGGTTTTTGCTCGATTCCCAGCGTTCGAAGGACCAGGGAACGAAGACGGTGGTTTGAGCATTCACAGAAACCACACGTGGCAGACTTTTCCATGAGGGCACCACAGAGCGAGGCCTACCAAGTAAAACTGGGAATCAAAGCCTGGATTGAGTGAGCCTGTGTGGGTGAGTAATAAATTGTCTGAGACAAAATAAACATTTTCTTCACACTTATTTATTATTAATCGTTTATAACAAAAGCATTCAATTATTGTTATTGGCAGCAAAACAAAAAGAACGACAACATCTACACAATAACAATAATTGCAAAAACCACGTCAGAAGTAAAATGTACTGCCTACAATGTCTGCTACCAGTCCTGCTCATACCAAAGCCCACGAATCCAGCGCTCATGGAGACTCACGTAATTTTCATTTTTCTTTACTTAATTGGATTCTTTCTGGAACGCAAGCCGTGTACGATATGTAGTCTGGTGTTCATTACGGCTGTGTTTCTGATCTGCTACAGTGGCGTGGGGAACTGCATATTCTGGAGCAATTGTGAGGGTCAACAGTGCGAAAATGGATAGGAACTGATGCATGGTGAATATAACTTCCATGCCCTCGAAATGTAGGCGTGGCAATTTTTTACAAGTTCAGATTAATTCATTCTAAATTTAGTTACACTGAGAAGCTTTCTATTTATGTATGATTAATTTGATGTTGAACTTAACTAGTGCATAGTTCAACCTTAGTCTGTAAACTCGCAAACGATCGCAGACCTATTAGGTAAACTGTGTCCACTACTGATACAACTCGCTATGTATTGACAGCTTAATGATTTATTTTAAGCTAGGTTGATAATCTATATTTACATACTTTCAATTCAATTGTGTATCATTAGTTTGAGCTATAGTATTTCCTTGTGTTCTGTCGATATCTTTTATTTAATTATTGTTTGCTACTATTATAATTAAGATAAAAACAACTCTACCTTTTTCCCATTGCCCACCTATTATTTATCAACCCTATTGTAAACTAATTATAATTTTTATTTATTTGACTAATATTCGAATGGAAAACGAATTGTAAGGAATGCAGCTGAAAGGAAGCCAACTTTCATAAACGATAATAAGTGATCATGTCACAATAGTTGTTTTTCATAGCTTGCTAGATACATTAGAAGTGGTGGTCGTTATTAGACCATTTAGTATATGTGTTTTAGAATTGTTTTTGATTTGATTTAATTCAATCCACTATTTTCCTAAAAATGTTGTAAATTTAATCTTATATTGACTTGTAATTTTGTAAATAACTAAACATTTAAATGCACAAACCGCATTGTGAACGCATTAAGTATAAGAATAACGAACTTTAAATATAATCAATAATATATTTAAGAACAATAAACGAAATGGTTTGTTTGATTATGTACCACAAGCACTAATAGACTATTCCACTAGAATCGATATTCGTAGCCCTGTATCTTGTTGCCAGGATGTTGTAGGAGGGTTCAGTTTGGTTCCTTCGGAAACAGTAATTAATTTGCCACACATATTTTATTCTAAACCAATATAGTTTCACATTTTATTGAATAACTTTAACGCTTTCATCTTACAAATTCATCTTATAACATACATCCTACATATTCTTCCTTTTAACTGCTACAATAATAAAATACTTTTGCAAAATTTTAATTTATGTACAAATTTATGCATTTATTTGTTACTTTCAAATTAAATAGGGGTTATATAGTTTTTTTTTACGTGGGTGTTTAACAATAATAAAATAATAGCTTCGGGTAATTTTTGAGAACTTTTGTATAAAAGAAAACATAAAAATAATAAGAGCCAAAAATATCTTCAAAGACGATTTTCACGATCTTGATGTTCATTTGCTGTTGCTATTTATTGTCCCCAATGTACTTGTCGTTGGTGTTGTTGAACGAACCCATTGTCAATTATTTTTGGCGGCTGAGCTGCTACCTCTCTGTCTTTTTGGGGAGTAACAAAGAGAGACCTTCTGGAGCAGCTCGAATCACAGGCGCGATTTATACGTGAATGGAGCGGGGTTGAAGCACTGGAGGGGCAAGTAGAGAGTCTTAGTATTAATAGATATGATAGATAATAATATTGCTTCACTACAGGTGCCTCTTATACTTACAGTGCTGCCTCTCGGACTCCAGAGCGGCGGAGGACTCCTGGGACATGTCAGCTTGCGCCTGCATCATCGGAACCGGGATGCGCACGGGCTGGGCCAGGCTGCGACCGAAGGCGGCGCGTCCGAACTGCATCATGGGCTGCGGCTGGTCGGGCATGGGCGGGGTCATCGTGTCACGGGGCTGCTCGGGCAATTGCTGCAGAATGAGACGCTGTGGTGGAGCCTGCTCCATGCGTTCTTCTTGCTGTTGCTCCTGTTGCTGTTGAAGTTGCTGCTGGTGCTGCTGCTGTTGATGCTGCTGGATCTGCTGTTGTTGCTGCTGCTGCTGCTGTTCCAACTCCCCCGAGTTCTGAGCCGAGGACTGATTGTCCGAGGAGTCGTCTTCCTCAGAGCTGTTGTTGTTGCTCTCGCCCGAGTCGGCGGCCTCTTCAGCAGCGAAGCGGCGCAACTCGTCGGTGATGCGGTCCTCGGCCATGCGCTGGATGTTGCGCAAGTCCTCGGCGGTGATGCCGGCGCGCTGGAGGGCCAGGCCAAGGGGCAGGCGTTGGATCTGCACGAACCCAGGGGGGGAGCCAATGAGTCAAGCCGTCAGGACTTCGATTAGTGGCAGACGAACGTACCTGGAAGTGGGGCAGCTCCTGGTGCTGGGCTGGGATCTGAACGGGGACGTCATCGGCCACGTGGATCTCCCTGAAGGGGATCTGCTGGACGTGGATGCGTACGGTCTGCTGCTCGGGCATGCGGTGCATCATGCTCTGGGGCTCGGGGTGCGGGGCCTGCATCACCTGCGGCGGCATGGGCGGGCGCATCGGCAGCTGCTGGAACGGCGGCGGCATCTGGCGGATGAAGGGCATCTGGGGCTGCTGCTGGGGCTGCATCTGCTGCTGCTGTTGTTGCTGGTGCATGGCCTGCATGGGCGGCATCGGGGGCATCATGCGCTGGGGCATGTGGGTCAGGGGGAACTGCTGCGGGATGGGGCCGAATGGAATCGGCACGCGCTGGTACGGGATGAACATGGGGCGGATGGGCTCGGCGTCCTCCTCGGTGTCGTCGTCCTCGTCGCGGTTGTTATTGTGGTTGTTGTTGTTGTTGCGTCCCGAGTCGCCGCCACGGCCCTCGTCCTTGTTCTCGTTGCCGCCCTCGCAGTAGATCGAGATGCGCTCGCCGGTGATGCGGGCCTTCTTGGGGTCGGTGGTCAGGTTCATGCCGAACGGCAGGGCGACGGTCTTCGAGGGGGTGTCGACGATCTCCTCGGCGTGCTTGCGCTCAACGACGCAGTTCATGCGGGATCTGCAACGGAATCCATCGTCAGTTGGAGGATCAAACTCAACTCCACACACTCGCATTCACTCACTTCTTGTTGTTCTGCAGGAGAGCGGCCGCCAGCTCGCTCAGGTCGAGCTCGAGTGGCACCTTGCCGGGGAACTTCTGCATGTCGTCCGCCTCCTCGCTGTCCGTGTACGAGTCGACGTCGTTGATCTCCTCCTCCACCGGCTTGACGTGGTGCTGCTGCTTAGCCTCCGTCTTCTTCACCATCGGCTGCTCCTCTTTGTCCAAGTTTTGCAAGTCCAGGTCGTCGGCGTTCTCCTTGCCCATCAGAGCCTCGGCGCGTGGGAGTTCCTACAAGTGAAAGAAACAGAAAACAATTACAACATAAGCCGACAGACAACAAGTTGCCAAGTTGAAGGGTCTTCGGGGGATTCGAGTTTTATCGCGTTGAGAAAACTTTGTGGAGGTTTTTTCGTCATGCAATTATCATGGAAGGGATCGCCAGAAATTCTAATGTAGTTATATAAACGCGTTCTCGCCGTATTAAATTACTGAAATCTCACGTAAATCATCGCATAATTCAAATAATATAAATTTCTAGGGGTTCTCGTTGTTGTTCTTGTTGTTCTTGGGTTGGATACAATCGTTCGTCCCTCCGTCGCTCGCCAATTAAAATGAATTTGATTTAATTTAAAATGCACGTTTTTCAAATCCACAACCAGCAACAACAACACGGCCAGATAACGATTTATTTTGATCGTATGTCGTGCTCACTTGCAATTTAAAGCAATCAATCGACAACAACAAAAAGTCCAAAAAACAACACGATCAAAGAACGACAGCAAAGTACAACAATGACATTAAAGTACAAAACAACAACAGTAAAATCTAACAATATCTAAAAATAAAAATATATCTATAAAATAAATCGCGACTTCAAGAACCGACAGCGAACAAAATCATCAAAATAGATGGATTGTATAGAAGTGTGGTTGTTGCTGTAGTAAATTATGATTGCCAGTGTTGTTGTTGTTGCTTTCGTTGCTGTTTTTGCTGGAGTTGTGGCGAATTTAAACACGTTCTGCGTCGTTCGATGCTGACCCCCCACCCCTTTTGCGCCCCCTCCCGCATGCGGCGATCTCTTATGCAAGATCTCACACGGAGGCAGCAGCAACAATAACGATAACAACAACAACACAGCCGGAGAGCCATAAAATGATAGAAGTTCAAATGGGAATGTGACAAAAGTGAAAAAAGCGAAGAAATAAATAAAAAGAGGAAAAATACGACAGCCATAACAAATGATGTAAGCCGCCGGCAAAGGAAGGGGGAAGAATAACAAAACCGAATAAACTATGGCAACACTAAACGTGCAAATCTTAACAAGGAAATCACTCAAATCGCCGTCACGTTGTCGCAATTTGTTTTGCGTGTGATTTTTTGCTTTTGTTTTCGTCAAAATTTCATTAATTGCTGTCAGCATAATTGCAATGATTGATATTTGGGTTCAGGTTTCGCAGTCTCGTAAAAGAAGCGAATCAAATGAAGGAAGACCAAAAAAATTAAATAATAATAATATACAAATGAAACTCACGCCCACTTAAAAAGCAAACGTTAAAGAGCATTGCATAAGGTGGCCAGATATTGTTTTTTCTTTTACGACAATTACGACAATTTCACAACAATGCATGCGGCCTGCTGCACCTACACAAGCTCATGGTTTTCTTCCCAGCCATGCGCGACTTTCTTCGCTTCTTCGATGGGAGCCAGATGGAAGAAAGTTTTCCGAGACGACCCGACGATGCAACAATAACAACAACAACATCTCACAGGCTTAGCTAAGGCGATGTTACGCAAGGCACCGGACGGACCGCTAGATAAAGAGGCCGACAGGCAGACAGATGGACGTGGCTAGAGGAATCGCGAGGCAGAATCAGCGGACAAGGGGACAGATGGATGGACAGTTGGTTGGACAGTTGGCTCCGGCTTCGGGCGATGACGTAAACACGCCATAAAAGGGAAGCTCTTGAAATCGAAGAAGTCCCGCTTGCACGCCTTCGGCTTAAGCCATGCGGACAAATGTAGCGAATGCCACAAAAACAACAAACAACAAAAAGAAACACGAAAAAAAACCAAATGCAACATTCACAACAACAACGACTTTGAAGATGTTGCATAACGTCGTGGAAAACTAGGAAATAGTTTTCCCAATGTTGCCAACGTGGTTCAACTTCGGAGGCTTCGTGAGTGCTCCCAATGCCGTTTTTGTTTTTATTATTTTCGATTTTAAACACTTCCTATTTCCCTTCCGTGTGAAACGTTATTTGCAATTTCCCATTATTAGTGTTTTTCTGCAGTTTTTCATTATTTCCCGTATGTAGCATAATTTTCCAGTTTGATGATTTTTTCGACAATTTCACTCAGCCCACTGCGCCTGCTCCACCCAATGTATGTGGATGTTGTCTGCATGGTTGAGTGTTTCGGGTAATTATTATTGCAGCGATTTGGCTGCGTTTCCAAAAATTGCCTCGAGCAATCATTTAAACGTGGACCCAGATTTTAGCTTCAATTTTCTGGTCTATTTTAACATTTTTTTGTTGGTCTGTTTGAAGGTTTCATTCAAATCAATTCCTCTTCCGCGCCGATGACGAACATTTGTTTTGCTAATTTTTCCACGAACATCGAGCGCCAATGTCCAAATAATTGCCTTGTGTCATCAGCCGTAGTTTGCACTGTTTGCGTTGGGGGCGACAAATGGGGATTGCATGAACATAATTCGAGATTTCACTTTGCACAACACACCAAAGTCAACAATGACAAACAAAACAAACAGAACCAGAATAAGAAACAGATACAAAGTAAAGAAACAGTAAATAAATAGGAACAAAATAAATACCGGCTTAAACAAATGGAAAGCCCTATATTTATTGCTAAATAAATAATAATAGTAATTTAGCGAACTTGTATGCAAATTTGCCAAATAGGAAAACAAATCGCAAATAATCAGGTGGTTGGTTTCGAAGAAAGCCAGAGACAGAGCCAAACCGCAGCAGCTGGCGGACATAAATTTCAATCAAACGAACGAAGGCACAAAAACCAAATCCATATTAATTATACTGAAAGAAACGAACAACCACATCCGCTTGACGAAGGCACCAGAAGCCGAATCATACAATCGAAGCACCAACAACGGGCGGGCGGGAGAGCGAGAGCGAAGCAGTTGAACGAGGAGTGTTCGAGGAAGAAAAAAAACTAGTTTTCGAACGCCCTCTGTCTGACTCATGCCGCGGTGGCCACGTGAAAGCCGAAGCCGAAATTCGTATAAAAAAGTGAAGTTGAAATTTAAATTAATACAAAAATCAAATAACAATAATAATGATGGTCCAGCGGGACGAGGGGCGCGGGGTGGGGCGAAGTGTGATAATCAGTCATGAAAAGAAATTGCCGGATCACGTTAAAAGCCTCTCAGTCAAAATTGCGACCCCAAGAGCCCCACAGCAATAACCATAACAATAACAATCAAAACAACAGAAAAAAAGGTAGCAGAAGACGAAGCTCTTAAAAACACACGGCAAAAGCTTCTCGAAACGAAGTCAGACGAGAGATAAATATTTATCAGCAGCCAGGCAAACGTGTCTCTGCCTGTGTGTGTGTGTGTTGGTGTCCTTGAATCTGCCTTTCAATGTCAAGCATTCGACCAACATCTCACGACAAGTCGAGAAAATTATTCTACACAACATAGATACACGAATTATGATATAGCATAGATATATCGAATGGTTCCCTTGAATAAGAAGTAGGAAAACAAGTGAAGAAAAAAAAATTAATAATGAAAGATACATTCGCGTGTCCGTGTTTAATTTGCATGCATATGCTAAGTATAGAAGCTGTACTTCCTCCACAATTTCGAAGACAACAAAAAACCAGCTTGTTTTTTGCGACAAATTCAGAAACTCGTACGATTTAAAAACACACGAAAAATATACAAAACAAAAACAAGAGATTTATTTCTCACAAAAGTCACGGTGACTCGGGTCGAGTGTGTGAACGCCAAATAATGGCTTCGACGTGAGCGAGGTTGTTTCTGTTTTTATTTTCTTTTTTTTTTTAAACTCTTTATTTTTGTTGAATTTCTGCATTGCATACATACGAAAAGAATTCTACAAATATTTGACAGACCGAAGGTAAACAATATTTATTGAGCTTGCCAGAAACCATTTGTCGTAAGACAAAAAACATCGGATACCCGAGCGTTCAATATTAATAAAAACACTTGATTCAGCTGCAACAAGCTCGTGACATGTGCAGCGACTCCAGCCAGACTCGAGTGCGGCACATTCAAGATGAGATATTGAGCAATTCCCGAGAATGTCGTCTGGCTGGATGATTCAAAGGAATGAAATCTCTTCGGCGGAGAATTCCTGGGCCGTTCGAGTTCTCGGCAAATCACACTTGATCACACCGATACGATCTGAAGAAATGTGCTTCGAGAGGAATTTTTGGAAGGCCCACGTCGAGTTAAATGAGGGATCGTCGTTCGCAGCCGAGCGCAAAAGTCAAAAGTCAGCCAGCGACCAACACTCATTACGAGCTTCGTGACGTGTCGAGTGGGGCCTGTGTGTGTGTCTGTGTATAATGGGGCAGGTGTGTTTGTGCGATGATCGGTCGCACAAAAAACACAGGTTCAAGCCCTGTTGTAGTTGTTGTCGCGGCGCAATTAACTCGGTGTAGCCACGATGTACAGGTAACTGGGTGAGGGTCGAACTTTTTCATTCTGCCGCTCTTTTTAGCTTTAAAGGTTTCGGATATTGGTCTATTCCACTTTTAATGACTCGCCCAAGATTGCACTTCATAAAAAAAAATTTGTTGGTGGAAAATTCCATGTAATCGGCTCGGGAGTCAACAGAAAACGCCGAACGCGATGGAAATTGCTTGACGTCAATGCTTAAAATTCATCGCGAGGACGCGAGGAATTCTCGAGCCTTTTTCAATTTGTCCGAATCGGGCTTCTTAATTATTCACATCGCACGAAGATAATATCAACACTGTCGTCATCGGCGGTAATGAAATGCCAGCAGCAGCAGCAGCAGCAGCAGCAACAACAACCACAGCACTGGTAGCACTAACAGGAGCTCAACAATAACAACAATGGCAGCGATTGCCACAGCAACAGCGCCACAACAACAACAACAACAACGATAGCGGCAGTATCAACATCAACAGCCATCATAAGATAACAATTAACGTTACATTAAAATTCATAAAGCGTAGAATTCGACTGCGAATTCGCAGGAAAGCAATACCGAAACTTCGAAAAACGTTGCGAAAACTTTTGAAGACAACAAAAAACGTACACATATACATGTACAAAATAAAAATAATCACAATTTGTGCTTCTTCAACGTCGAGTGATTTTCTGCTTTGAGAAAATACAAACAAACCGCAGAAAAATATACGATAATAAATACATATATTATTACATAATACAAAGAAGCCTACAACAACAACCACAACAATAACAACAAATCAACATAATTTGTTATGCTGCTGAACAAACAAATGCTTCAGCCGAGTAGCAACAACAACAGGGCACATGGCGCAGTGAACAGAACGAAAGACTTAAGCGAGCAACTAGTCTGTCGGCGAGTTGCTCGCTTAAGTCTTTCATTTTGTTGCGCGTTGCTCGCCTAAGTCGTTCGTTTGTAGCTCGTTTGTTGGTTGCAAAAACAACACCAACATAAACCGCTCCGAATGTCGTTTTTGCCACTCCTCCCTCTTCAGCCCCCCCTCTCTCCCACTCCCTATCCCTTTCCCTCTCTCTCTCCGACCCGCATTCTTCAACACGTTCATTTTCCATTTCGTACCATGCACCGCAATGCACGGCAAAAATAAAAGCAACAAAAAATTAAAGGATAAAATAACACGGCTGAATACGTGTCGTTGCTGGTGTTGTTGTTATTGTTGTTATGGTAGTGTTAGTGTTGCCAATAGCGGACTTCGATTTCAGCTGATCTCTGGCATTTGCTCGTTTGTGGCATTTCAGGCCGAACTTTTGTCGCTGCGGCTGTTCGTGCTGCCGGTTCTTGTTGTTGGCGGCGCTCCTGCAACACAACGCGTTGTTGTTGCTGTCGCCGCTGCTGCTGCTTTTGCCGATTGCTGCATTTGAAATTGAGTTGCAACATGCGAGCGGCGGTTGGTTCGGCAGCCACTGTTAACCGGTCGCTGCTTTCACTTCGCGTCGGCTTCCATTTTATTTTGTATTTTTATCGTGTTTTATTTTCATTTGAATTTTACTTGTTTTGAATCATGATTTATTTGCTTTTTATTTGTATTTTAATTTGATTTTCTTGTGCAAATTTTCATGTCGATGGGAATTTTGTTTTCCCAATGTATTTATTTATTTATTTTATAATTTTGTGGGATGGGAATTTCGCTTCATTGGAGCTTGGCACCGGCAATGGTTGGATGAAGAAGAAGAAGGGAAGGGCTAGGGTTTCGATACCACGCACCAAGTCTTTTGCCACGCTCCTTCACCCACCTCCAACGACCCTCATTAACTCAGCATTGCGATGGCGAAATTATAAATAATGATGATGATTGCGGCGGAACAACGGCTCGAGATACTATCAAAGGTACGTGTTTAGAATAATTTCGTTGTACGGGTTTATCACAAGTAGTCATTAAAAAGCGCAAAACTCCGCAATTGTGGTTGGAAACCACTAAAACGAAACATTCAAGCAAATATTAAAATGTTAGAAAATGTTTGTTATTTGCTTTATTGGTAGTTTTATTAATAGTTCCGAACACGTGAAGGCTCCATGCACCAATGTAGCAATTTAAACTTCATTATTGAGCTCTTTCGTATAATTATTTTCTCATTTCAATAGCAACTGATGAATCTCATCAATCTGCCTGTATGGTACAACAAAAATGCTGCAGATGAATAGATAGATAGATGTTGTTTTTATTTTACTTCGTTTTGTGGAATCAACGATTTTATAGAAATTCCCAAACAATTCTTCATTAATTTCATTTTTATCCGATTGTTGCTTATATTTTTGTGATTCAAGTTTAATTCTTTGTTTATGGACGAAGTTTTGTTCGAACGATTTTTATTGCCTTTTGTTGCTGAGCTGTCGAGTGATTCCACTAACAAGAGTTTTATCGACATCGACATCGGTTGCCACCAACCACGCGATGCCATAAATTGCAACTTCTCATTGATTCAATTGAAATTCTATTGTTCGCGTTTTTCCTTTCGTCATCCGCCCCCCGCCGTTCGTCGTTCCGCTGGCCGTGTGTGGGCGGGTCTTCATTAGTTCTGACTGTAATTACCGAGCCATGGGAGGGCGTTTTTTCTGGGCCCATTTAATCGGGTTCTACATTTCCCAATCAATTAAATTCTCTGTGGTTGGTGGAGGCGGACCATTTTTTTGGTGCTCGGAATTCCAATAGGCACGACATTCGTTGATTGGGTGTCGATGAATGGGCTTGGGTTAATTTCGAGGCGAGCTTATGTTAGGGTTATTCAAGACATACCTTATTTACCTGCTGCAGAGTCTCCAGCATCAGCTCCTTCTCGAGCACAGAGTCGAGAGCCTGGACCTGGTCGCACGACGCCTTGGCCTGCAGATAGGACGAGGCCAAGATGAACGAGCCCAAGATGAACGAGGACACGATGATGGTGAAGGCGGTGATCTTGGCGATCTTCACCGAGCTCGACTGACGCTTGTAGGCCTGCCGAGGGGGAACAGAGAAAATGCAAATTGTTAGTAAAATTCAATTTGAAGAAAATAATCTCTGAGCATGATGTAAAACAAGTGTTGAAGTAACAAAGAAGATGAAGTAGGATACTATTTTAAGAAACTAAACTACTTTTAAAACTAAGTAACGGAGAAGTTGAAGTAAAATAGTAGAAGAAGTAAAAAGTTGAAATAAAATGGAAGATTATGTATTAAAGAAGATAAAGTAGAGAAGAAGATGAAGTAAAAAAGAAGACGAAATAAAAAAGAAGACGAAGCATAAAAGAAGATGAAATTATAAAGAGAATATGAAGTAAAAAGATATGAAGTAAAGAAAGAAATCAAGAAGGAAGAAGTCAAAGTAAACAAGTAGATGAAATACAAAAGTAGATTAAGAAAAACGTACAAAATACTTAAACGCAAGAAACTTTCAAACACTAAGATAAAGATAAAGCGATGTGGCAAAAGAAAAGAAAGTAGGATTCGGTAAGTAAAGGCTACGATATGAAAGTGCAGTTAGCGCTACGACGTCAATCTGAGCACCACGAATGCACACCACACCACACCACGCGCACCGATCGGGGCCGTCCGGAGCCCCTCCAGCCACCTCCCACCCACCGCACCGCCGCTGACGTCCGAGAGCCAAGTTATTAGCTTGTCATTGCGAAATGGCACGAATTGACCTTGTTTTTGTCGTCGCCGTCGTCGTCGTCTCCTTCGGCTTGTTCTCATCGGCACACGCTGGGTCGTTCGTCTTCTTCTTGGACCAACCCTCCACCACTCCTCCGCCCCCGACTCCACTCGTCGCAGACTGCGTCGTGTTTTCTCTCGATCGTTAATTTGCATAGGTCTTTTTTGCTGTTCTGCGGGTTGGTGTTGTTGTTGATGTTGTTGTGTTTGGTGCCTCTTTGTTGAAAGTTGGTAAAATGCACCAGCACCATCAACTAGCAGCAGCAACAACAACAACAGCAACAATTGCAATAAAAACAACTGCAACAATTGCAATAAAAAACAACATGTGAAACTACAACAATCACCACGATAGCAGTGAAACTGAGTGAGTGACGGCCGGACGGACGGACTGAAGGTGAGATGAGCTGAGCGATGGAGAGTGGGGAGGATGCGGGGGGGGGGGGGGTTGGTTGGCGTTAGGGAGAAGGGGTGGCACCGGTCGGCGAGTCGAGTCAATGAGCCCGGAGACGGTCATGAACAAATTTCCAAGCGCTCCAATCGATTCGGCACAAGATCTATCTATCTATGTGTGTACGGACTTGTGTATGTGTGTCGAGCGAGGCATAAAGAGTAATGCAAAAGCAGCAACAGCAAAAACAAAAAAGTAAGCACAAAAGAAAAACAAAACACAATTACAAGAGAAACGAGCACGAAAAACGAAATGAAACATGAATAAAAGCGAGAGAGAATCGTTTGCGATCGGGGTCCAATGGAATGAAGTGCGACGTTTCTTTGGAACTGGAGCGAAATCGTAGTCGAGGGCAAAGACAACTAAACGTAAAAAACAACAAGAACTGGAAAGGCCAGCAAAAGCAGAACGAGTGAAAAGGGGAGAATCTTGAAAGAAGAGCATTGAGTTCGTTCTTGAATTTCAAGTTCAAGTGAAATTTAATAAAGCATTGAAAGAAGAAAAAACGGAAAATAAAAAATAAAATAATTGAAAACAAATAAAAAAATAAAAGTAATATAAATAAAATGAAAACAAATCCCAATGAAAAGAACGAGAAATGAAAAGAAATTGAAAAAAAAAATAAAATAGAAGCAGAGAGGAAAAGTTAATGTAAATTTAAAATTCAAGAGCTTGAGCATGGAGAGAAATAGAAGAAGATAGAGAAAAGCTTCTGAGAATCGACGAAGTTGGGTTCTAGGAACTTACGAAGCTTTAACGTTTTAATTACAAATCGTAAAAAAGCCATCGCTTCATTAATGGGCAATCGTTAAAATCGTTTAAACGCTTAGACGTTGTTAACGACTGGAGTAGACTACATCAAAGGTGTTTATTGCCGATCGCGGCAACTAAAGTTCAAATGCATTAAATGAATAAATGGAAATGCTTTTTCATCACCTTCGCTCTAATGATGCGGTTGGCACATTGAAGTGTTATTAATCATAATCATTATCACCATGATCATCATCCTCAGTTCTACTAAGCGAAAGGGAAATAAGGAAAAGCTAAAGAGCATTTCTCTAAGTTAAGCGATTAGTTGTGAAGTTTTGAGAGATGCAAAAACTACTCCAAGAATCGTGATTTAGGCCAAACTCCTTTCTCTTACCACCTTCCTCAACTCCACCCTCCCGCTGATGCCCCGTCCTTCTCGTGGTTCGTCTTGTCATCATTTTAATATTTTCTGCACGCTGCAAATTATCATAAATTAAGCAGTTGCCTTGCGTTTCGAAAAAAAAAAAACAAAAACACTTTAAGTAGTTCCTGGTTTCTGCTCGACAAATTAGCATAAAACAGTTAATTTTGTGGTGCAAGCACCAGGCGTCGAATGACGAATAAGCGTGAGGAGGTGGGGAAGGTGAGGAGGGGGGCCAGATGGAGGCGGGGTTCCTGTCGAGGCCCCCAAGGTTGCAGCTCACGTGTGAGGGCCGCATGACCGCTGCAGTCCATGGTCCAATGGTGTTCGTCTGAAATCTGTTTAGAGATTGCTTGAACTCCAACTATTTGATGTATGATCAATCAGAGAATGGGATGTATCAAGTCTTTTCAGGCTTCATTCTTCCCATTCAAACAATTTCAAGACCCTTTCAGGCTCTCTTCAAGGCCCTTTCACACCATTAAAGGCCCCGTCTCCCCTTTTCCGGTTCACCATTTAAAAGCTCTCGACTCGGCAATCATTTCCCACACTATTCCCACTACTCTTTTTTGCAGCCACATATGTGATAATTGCATTTGCGAATGCGTAAAAGTTGCGCCATTTTATTGCTCAGTGACTCCTGCATTCGTTCAAGTCTCGCGAATTTGTTCGAGTCTGACTCGAGTTTGCGAATTTGTTCAACTGTTGCTCATTCGAGCAACTTCGAGCTCGAGTGTTGCCCGTGTGGTTTGCTGAGGCAACAAAGGTGCGAAGTGCGCATTTTCAACGTGCCCAGGTTACGACACGGAGTCAATTTGCACAAGGCGGCGGCGCTTTGGGGGAAGGAAGGAAGGGCGGTGAGTGTAAGGGACACGTGACCGCATCTTCACAATTATACGATTTCATTATTTTGCATCTTTTCTGTACAAATTTGATTGCATAAATTTCATTATATAAATTTCGTTATAACAATTTAATGAAGTGAATTTTATTATTCATTTCAGTATTCATTTCACTATTCATATTTCAGTGTAGAAATTTAATTATCTAATTTTTGTTGTACAAATTTCGTAATACAATTTCGTTATATAAATTTGATTAAACAAATTGAATTGTTCAAATTTCACTGGACAAATTATTATTTTATTGTTTTATAAAATTAAAAAGTGTTAAAACTACTGTTGTGAATTAATTTTTAAAATTAATTTGGAAAAGTAGTAAGCAAAAAACAAAAAGCGAAAAAAATCATAAAAACCACAACAACTAAAAAGTGAATGTCGTTTTTGCAGTTGCGGCTTCGGCTGCGGTGTCGATGGTGAAAAGGTGCCAAAAAGTGTCGAAATGTTGTTAGTGTTATTGCTGTTGTTGCTGTGTGGTTGCTTTCAATTAACCTCAAAAGAAAAGACGCCGAGGCAAAAGTGCAGTGATGAGGAAATTTCAATTTCAGCGCTACAAGAGGTGCGGTCGACTGGGATGGGGCGGGTGGAGCGAGAGGCGGGAGGCGGAGGCGAGATGGTGAGATGGAGAGTGTGCGCTGAAATGGTGAGAGTGGTGAAGTGGGCAGGTGTTGGTGCTGAGGCGAAGCGAGGCGAGGTGAGGTGAGTGCGAAACAAAAGACTTGAGCGACAAACCTGATGACCATAGTTAAACAATCCCAGCTGCAACAAAGGAAATTTCGATTTCAATCGAACGGGGAGGTTGGTTGGTTGGTTGGTTGTGGGATGGTGAGGTGGATGGTGAAAACACACAATAAAAAAGAGAAAATGAAAATTTATCATATTTATCGTTGAACAAAAAAACAATCAAAAATGAACAAAACTAATTTGTTTTGGGCATTACATTTCGAAAGAAAATATAAAAATACACGAAAAAGGCAAGCGATGATCGTTCGATCGTTTGTTCGATAGATCGCTGGATCGGCCGGTTGAGCTCGAAGCTTTCTTTCGATTTACGTCTGGCGATTGGCTGCGCTTCGAACCATAATCCAAGGCAATATATCTCTCCAATCGGGCACATGTCAGGCCGTACATAATGCGGACAGATCCGCATATGTTGATCTATTGCGACGAAAGTGCTGCGGACACCTTGTGGAAAGGAAATCGAAACCTTCCCGGGCCGAGCGATTTCCTTTCCGGCGTGGGCACGAACTACATTTTACTTCACAAAGCTCAATTAATCTATTCGCATTTAATGGAATTCAAATTAAAATCGTTACACTTGGCTGTTGGCTGTTAGATTAATCCGTTACAGCAACAGTGAACAATTACTCATGGAACATTTCGAATTTTATGCTTTGCTTAACAGGGAAATGAATGGAAAACAAAGCAACGGCTATGATGGAAAGCATGTGTGGAAGTGTGGAGAAAAATGAAGAAAAATTAGATTAAAAGAAAAAAAAAGGAAAATAAAAAGTAAAAAATAAAAATAAATGTAGTGTATAAAGTAAATAAAACAATGGAAACAGAATTATGAAAATGAAGCGATCGTGACTGTTGCATTTACAACAATGAGTAGGAAAAACCAAAAGAACAACAACAAATGGCTGTGAAAAGAAACTCACTTAGAATGGGTTTCACACATGGTAAGTGGATGGAGAAGAGAAGAGAGTGGACAGAAGTGGGCGAACAGAGACTAGAAGTGGGCGGAGAGAGGCAGCAGTGATAGCAGTGAATGTAAATCCACCAGTCGAGTTCATTCAGGATTGTTGCAATGATCGAATGATCAGCCTGAAGCCTTGATGTCGCCGAACTGGCTCCAGTGCGAGCAGGAAGAGCGACTTGATTCCAAATTTAATTGCTGCAACCAACCATCATCATCATCATTATCACGGCTGTCGATTTAATTCATGAATACTGATCGTTATTGGGGATCATTATAAAGCATTCATCGAAATGATGTAATGCTTCCAAAAATATGGCCAGGAGCTCAATTATAATTGCGAACAATGGAAAACGATTAGAACAACAACAACAGCAGCAGCAACAACAATGGCAAATAGGTGTCGCCGATAATTATAATTATCTTAATGATAAACCGATAAAAACCACGAAATGGCGCATCTAGAAATTGAGACAGAAATTGAAACCGGAATCGATTCGAAGTCGTCAGTGCGAACCATTTGGAAATTCCCCGAGCACACACAACCGCACACAACCGACAGATATATATATATATATATATATATATATGTACATATGTACGTAGAAGAGCACAGAAGCCTAAAGGCAACAAAATATATGGATGATTGTATTTAGAATTTATGGACTTTGCGCGACGACAGATGTCGCTGATATGCAAATTGTTTGTCCAAATAGAATGTCACGCCGGCGTACACATTATCTGTCTATTTGTCCGTCCTTCCCGCAGTCTGTCCCTCTGTCCGTCCCTCAGTCCTGTCTCTCTGTTCGTTTGTCTATCTGCTTGTCTCTGTTTATGGATGTCTTTCTGTGCAAAATAATGATGTATTTCAGCAATATCACGATGAGACGGCCGTTGTTGTTGCTGTTGTTATTGTTGTTGTTGTTGTTGTTGCTGCTACTGCTGCTGCTGTTGATGGTGTCGAAACTGCAAAACCTTTTAGAGTCGTCGTCGCCAACAGCCAGCCGGCAGAGGACGAGTGCAATCGAGCCATATTGCCTGGCAGAATAACAATTATTTTGCAATTTTGTGTATTTAAATTGCAACGATAAAAACCACAACAACATCAAGATAAACAAACACTGCAAAAAAACCCCAATTACAACAATTTCTCGATTCAAGTCCCGATCATTATCAACTGCAATCACGTTGTTGCTGCAACTGCTGACGGTTGGGCCTTTTTTCGTGTGATGGGTTTTTGAGGGATTCGCAGGGTGAGGGTGGAGGAACTCGCTGGGCTCCAATTGAAATGCGAGGCGCCCCTTGGCGCGGTGGCGATTTTATAAATCAACCAAAAATGTCACGTTTGCATATGGGTTTTCTTGACTTGCAGATCGACGGCTGGTGCATCGAGTGCATTCGTAATCGGCGGCAGACGGACAGAAAGCCGGTAGAAAGACAGAAAGGGAGAAGAAGCAAAATGAGAAAGGCAGACTGAGAGGCTCAGAAACAGGCGGACAGACTTAGGGACAGGCAGTCTTCGAAACTGAGAGACAGGAGGTAGAGTGAATCAAAACAAGGACAAAGACAATGAGAGATGGAGCCGATCCATGTGGGAAGAACCGAGAAGGAGATGAATCGAGAGGTCTCTGCGTCCTCTTGAATGGCCTCCGACCAAGAGGGATCCCCACAGAATGCCAGAGAGAGTGAGAGGAAGGAAGGAAGAAATGGCAGACAGGCTGGGAGAACCTCGCAGACGGGAAGCGAAATCTGGGTCTTGGAAAGTGGAGAGACTCGAGTGACGGACGACTGCAGGAGGCCTCGGAAAAGAGAAAGGCGACTGGGCAGAGAGATAGCGCTGGGTTCTTGGCTTCGTCGGCGCCTTCGATCTGGTTTCGTCCCCGTGCGATCGGCAGACGTTGGCGTCGGTCGTCGATCGGCGGCTGCCGGAAAGAGAAAGGAAGTCGCGGACACGGCGATAGAAAGCTTCGTGGTTTGTACTTTCATCACACTTCAAACGATTCTCGCACCGTGCTTTCGGCGAAGGTGTGAATTGAGAATGGGAAAAACTCTTCTCACCGTTCAGACCAATGGAACATCGTACTGAATTCGATGTCTGCTCTCGGCATCGGGTAGGCGAACACGATCCGGCTCGAATTATCAATTTCTCAGACTCTCGGTCGGGCCATGGTTGTAACATTTGGAGTTTAGCATTTGGCTGGCGTTTCCGTTGGACGCCCCTCGGCTCGCCTGCCAACCACCCGCCACGGCGCCGTCCCTGGCATTTCCAGTGTGGAAACCAGCGAGATGGAAACACGACAACAACAATAAAAGCAACTACAACAACCGGTACAACAAATTAAAAAATAGAAGCTGTAGAAATCTCGTCTAAGCCATGATGGCTGTTGGCTGCTGGCTGCCAGCAAAGACAACAAGCCACAGAAACAGAAACAACAGACGCAACAACAATAATGACAACAGAAAGAAGAACAACAACTGAGTGGCAACAGCAACAACAAACAGCTGAGTAGCAACAACAACAAACCTAACTGCAACGCAAGGCAACACAATAACCCAGATTTCTTCGACAAAGAAATAATTGCCGTACGAAGTAAACCAGCAACAGCAAGACTACAACAACAACAACAATTTCCGCAGGGAACAAGAAGAGGAAGAAGCAAACGACAAGCGACAGAGGGACGAGGGACGGACCAAGGCGAACAAAAATATTGCAGTGGGACTGCAAACAAGTCGCGGCATTTTAAAGGCAATTAAGACGGCGACGCAGACAGACAGACAGATAGCCCGACGGACAGATGGCCCGACAGATGCCAGATAGACAGTCGACCGACCGACAAATGCGAAGGGCGGGACTTCGGCTGGGAGAAAAACTACACAAGGAACGCAATACATTCGAAAGAGAAAATCGAAGAAATACAATTTAAATTAATAAATGGAAAGAATAATAAAGTAAAATAAAATAAAAATAAAAAATAATGTTATAAAATATAAAGGTTTATACAAAAAAATTATAAAATTAATGATGGTATAGTAATGAAGCTAAAAATAAAATTAAATGAAATTAAATAAACATAATTTTCGAAAGACGTATGGAAAAAGATAAAATAAAATAAACTTCAATTTAAACAAGTCATGACAATTAAAGTAAAGTAAATAAAATACAATTAAGGAACTCAGAAAAACAAAATAAAAATAAATAATTAAAATAACGAATTACAACTGGAATAAAACTTGTGTGTAAATGATATAAAACTGAAATACAACTTCTGTATACATATGAGATGGAATAAGATGAAGTTGAAGATGAAGGAAAACGTAAACTAAGCCGATTTTAGATCGGCTAATTTTAGTCGGAGAGGAATTAGTTGACGAAAATTGAGCTCAAGTAGCCTAGGTTGGACGTAACACGAGACGAATTGAGGTAAAATAAACAAATTGGCGGTGATGGGTGATGGGTGTGGAAGGCGTGAATTATTTCGGGAGATCTTACCGGCGGCGCCTCGCTGGCGGTGCTGTACACCTCGCTGGCGGCGTAGTCGGGCTTCATCTGGACGGTCGTCATCGAGACGGTATCCTTCTCGGTCATCTACGTGTCAGAGCGAGAGAGAGAGAGCGATTTGGGGCGATCCCAACAGATAATCCTCGAGACGATCTCGCTTCACTTTCTTAGTGTTCGCACTTTTCCGTTCTTCACCTCGCACTTTCACAGTCAACGAAACGGGTTCTTTGGGTTTTTGTTTGTTTGTTTGGTTTCCGATCGAAATCAGCAGGACGACTCGAACGAGTTCAAAGGAGTAACAACGAAATCACTGTAACAAAATGAATAACAACAACGCGAAGCGAAAACAAAAATAACAACAAATAACACAAGAGTTCTCTATCACAGCGCGAAGCTCTGAATTCGTTGATGGATCTGGAGCTCCGAAAGAAAACACCGACTATCGCAATCGAAGGTGAGAGGAAGAGGTTGCTGTTGTTGCCACTGCTCCGGCCGCCTGGACCAAAGGTTCGACTGATCTGGGTTCAGTTGAACAAGGTTGAGCTGAGCTGAGCTGAGCTGACTTTAGCTGAGTTTGATTTGGTTGAGGAGAAACACGTCTCGATTGTTCGACTGCCACACGACGTCTGAAGTTGGAAGCGCGTCGGCCTGGAGATTTTTCTACCAGATCGGATCGCTTTTGAGCGCTCGTTGTGTTGGGGATCGGGTTCGTGTTCATCTTGTTGTTGCTGTTGTTGTTGCCATAGTTGTTGCCGTTGTAGTTATTAGCGCTGTGTGCGAGCTGAGAAAAACAAAACAAAAAGCAGCAAATAAAAATAATAATAAATAACAACAGCCGCCGCCGCCGCCGCAACGCGAAGTAAAACGAAAATGAGAAAAGAAAATAAGAAACAAAAGCCAAAAAAATTGTAAAATAAAAAACAAACACCAACACACAGCGGCAATAATAACTATAGCAACAACAACAAAGGCAATAGTGAGACACGAAATTCAACAGCAAAATAAAACAACAACAACGAAAACAGCAGTGGATTTAAGTGGAGAGACAGACGGACAGACAGGCGAATAAGCAAATGAAACAGAGGAAAGAGGTGAGTGAAGGAGAGAGAGAGAGAGAGAGAGAGGGGGGGAAACTGGAAGAGGGAGAGCCAGAGTGACAGGGAGAGCACGAGTCGGAGCTTTGAGCTGGGCTTCGATCGCGAGCGGCTCACGGAAAAGGTGGTTTTTTTGCCACAGCAACAACAAACGCAACAACAACAACAACCACGACGACTACTAAAACTACTACCGACGACGGCTCCAACTACACACGTCGACAAACACCAACGCACACTCACACTCACACGCCGAGTCGAGCCGACCCGACCCGAGCCGAGCCACACGCACGGCGGGCCTTTCGAAGACCCAAAAGGCAGAGGCAAGTGAAATAAATCGACGTCGTCCGCTCGCTGTCGTCGATCATCGGCGGACGTACCAGCAACGGGGCTGCACTGAATACACACACGAACACACAAACACACACACACACACACAGAGATGCGAGTAAACACCCGCACACAAACACGCCGGCAAACGGCAACGAGTCACCAACACCACAGTTCGGGAGCAGCAACATCTGGAACGAGCTGCAAGCTGTTCCACAGTGGGGCAAACAGAGCAAAATCTTGCTGTCGATTTATTTTCCTCCAATTGACTTCTGATATTCGAAAAAACAAAAAAAAAAAAATAACCAAAATGTCCATGGACGTATCAGTTTATCCCACAGTTGTTCACTCAGTTACCGAACAGCGACAGTGGAAGCAACTCTTGGCCAAGCCTTGTCTCATTCCGCCACTGCGCACTTGGCTCCACTGTGCCGTGATCTGCCTTCACTTGGCCGATGCAATCGACAAATTTTCGAGCTCGCGGTCGAAGTCGAATCTCGTTTGAAGACGACGCAAACCTAACGTGATTTTCCCATACGGCGGGTTCTGGAGACGAGTTGCGCATACGCCACCGTCGCCAGCATCCCACCGTGGATGGCGACGAGATGGACCTCGTTGGAGCTGGCGTCGTGGTCGGGGACGTGGCCGGACGACCGATGGTCGGTGTTCGGCGATCGGTGGCCGATGAGGTCCGGCGATGGTCGGCCAGCCTCCGAGTCCACTCTGGGTTCGAGTGGCTTCGTCCACGAAGAGAAATCTCACGATCGATTGAGGCCGCCTCCAGTTGGGTGAAGGTATTTTTGTTCAACTTTGGCGATGACGATAGCAGCAACAACACCAGCAATAATAACCAAATCAACCAGCGAACCAGAAGAACCGCAAGAACGGCGAACGAACAGAAAAAATGCATCCAGCAAGGCAAAGAAGAAACGCTGAGAAAAACGAGCCGAACCACAAAAATTACGACGACGTAACGCAACGTAATAGCAAAAAACCACAACAACAACTAAAACATCAACAATATCTACAACAACAAATCATTGACAATAACAGTAAAACAGAAAAACAACAATTGTCGACGAGATTTATTAACAAGATTCTTCGTTACGTTTCGATTCTTTGCAATGATTTTATTTCTAAATTTTTCGATGCAATTGAAAAATTATTGCCAATTGTTGTTGCTTAGGGTTGTTATTGTTGGCGTGCAATGAACGGAAGATGGCAATTTGTTTGGGTTCTGGCCGTTGTTGCCGAACCTTAGTCGGCGATCCAAGTCTGATCCAGTCGACGGATCCCACAGACAATGGAAGATTTATGCAAATTACTTCGACGAGACCTTGAAATGATATTGGACGAGATCTGGAGGTTGCACAAGGCACCGCGGTAAAGGGTGGAATTAAGCGCGAAGAGGCTTCTGAGGCTTTTGTTATCTAATGATAACAAAAATCACGATTGTCTACTAAAACTCATTTCGCGAGCCACATGCGATTATTTCGACCGATCGATTGATCTGAAAGCCCTTTGTAGATGACGTGGACTTGATTTATAATCAAACAACAAGAACAACAACTACAACGATGTCAACAACATTCCCAACAGGTCATACTAATTATCCACGATAATAACCAGCGACACATCATCGCAAAACCAAGTGCAATATGAATAAAAAAAGTATTACATAGTTACAATAACAGCAAAAGCAATAACTACAGCAGAGTGGCAATAACAACAAGAGGACAGCAACAACAACCATTTGCCAGACAACTGGCAAACTTTTGCCCTCAGCAATTTGTCTTTCGTTATGCTTCTGCAGCCTCTGTCCGAACTTTGACTTTGAAGCTTTTCGTGTGCCCGAAGTTCGTTCCCCTTTCCCTCGCCTGCCCCGTTCCCCTTTCCCCGTTCAGTTTTGCAACAACAACAAAAACAACAACGGAGTGGACCCTATTAGATAAGCTAGGTTAGGTCGACACTTTGGACGGACGGCAGTTGCTCGATCAGAGGGAACGCAGGGCGTGGGTCTTGAGTTCATTGTTGTTGGAGTTGCAAATGTTGTTGGTGTCGTTTTTATTGCTTCCGTTGTTGCTGTTACTCCGTTTTTATTGGTCCTTTTTTATTTTTGGCTGATTTGCAGATCGAAGAAAAAAGCGTCGTGAAGAAAAAAATCAAAATCAACGAAAATGAAAACGAAAACAAAAACCAATAAAAAAAAAAATAGAAAAAAAAAATGAAAACAAAATCAAAATGGAAAACAACGAACAACAACGAAATCAAATCGCAGCAATTTAGGCGTCTTAATTAGGCATTCCAACAACAACAACTACCACAATCAGCAGCAGTAGCAGAGCAGAAGAAGCAGAAGCAGCAACAGATATGCTTGTTGTTGCTGCTGTTTGTTGCTTGTTGTTGTCGGACGCAGGTTGTTTGTAATCTTTTCATTTCTTTGTTATCCGCTCGGTCGCTCGTCGTGTCCACGGCGCTGGCGATGCTTATGTAATCGCCTGGCAATTTGGGTTTTATTTAATGTCATAATTTAATAAAGATTATGCATTTCTTTCGGTGTATTTTCGTGGCTATTTCGGTATATTTTATATGTATGCATATATTTCCGACAGTTGTTGGTGTGGTCGTCATTGGCGTTATTGTTGTTGCTAGTTGGCATCGTAATGCTATTGTGGTTGTGATCATCATGCTATTATTTATTGTTATTTTTCGGTGGTTGCTGCGGCTAATCTTCTTCTTCCCACTCCCCTCTCTCTCTCTCTCTCTCGCACCGATGTGGTTTTAATCGTTGCATTTCGTGCTCGCGCACAATTTCATTCAAACCCATCCGGTGAAGGGGAAACTGGAGGAGCATGAGGAGGGGGAGGGGAGGCGAGAGGTTATCAATCGGTCTCCACAACCGATTAAATAATATGCATTTGGAATATAGTTTTTACATGTTTTTTTTTTATTTATATTTTTTTTGTTTTTGTTTTCATCTCTCATAACACATATTAACATCTTTTGGGAGCATCCCGTTGCCTCGAGCGCGATTTTCGGCCAACCATCCATCGAAATCGAAACCAATCGATTGGTGCAAAAGCCTTTTGATAAATCGTTTGCCGTCTCCAAGTTACGACGAGCACTTGGTTGTTTAACTTGATGCAGGGTCTTGTGTGCGAAACGGTAAAGGCAGAAAATCGTCTCCCGGGCTTTGCTTCGTCATGGTACTTTCCTCCAAACATGCTGCATCATGTAAATCGCATCCCATTTCGGTCCAACCCATGCCATCCGACCCCATCTCCTTCCTTCCCATCCCACCCAACAGCCTCGAACAACATGAACAATAACGATCCAATGCTTCTACGATCCCCGTCTCATCATCGTCGTCGTTGTCGTGGGTTGCCGATTGGGTCGAATCATCTAACGAGTCTTCGATTGCCTCGGCTGACGTCGCTTCCTTGTTTATCCTTGATTACTTTCTTGCCCCATCAGCGACTCGACTAAAAAGCGAAATTCTCTGTGTTTGCAATTGTGGTTCGCAATAGCCTGGCTCACACTTGCCAAGATCATCCATCGTCCCACGGCAGACATATGGACAGACAGACGGACGGATGGCCAATCGGACACCCAGTCAATGTTGCCAATGAATCATGAAATCGCCGATCGCAGATGGAGAGGCGGCCATCGGTGGCAGAAGATCATCGAACGAATGGGGGACTCGATTCGATGCAACAATTAGAGAGGACGACGAAAAGTGAAATGAATCGAAACGAAAACGATCGCGGCAATAATGGCAATAACTACAACAACAACGCTAACAAATAGCTGTCGATCAAGTACGGGTTCAAACTCGTATGGTCAAAAAACAACGACAACAATCACAACGACAACAATCACAGCAACAACGATGACGACGGCGACGCCGACGCTGACGTCAACGACGGCATTTCATTGCGAGTTTTGGCCGGCGACAAATCCTCCGGTGAAGTCTGGCGGGACCGGGCCGGGACCGCCGGTTGACTGACTCCATGCACCAAGCGCCATCCACCAAACGCCACCAACTTCAGATCGTCGATCGCTTGTCTGTTTGCCCGATGTTGGCTGTTGGCAGTTGTCTGTTGTTGTTGCCGATGGCGCTCACGTCTGTTGTCGACGACGATGGTCACCGGAGTGTGGCGGCAGAGCTCGGAGGCCCTCTGTGTGCCAAGTGGTACCAGTTGTCAGCGGATATGGATCGTCGCAGCGACGCGTCGCACTCGGCAATCGGCAACTCGGTTCGCATGGAAATGATCGGTTGGTCGTTAGCTCGCTCGATCGATCTGTCCCCGGTCGGTCGGCCGGCCGCTCGATCTACCATGGCCATCAACGGCCATCGATGGCCGGTGCAATGGACTCCGGTGGCTTCAGGTGGCGCTCGTCTTAATGCCATGGCATTATTTTCCAGAAGGTGTTCAATAATCGCTCAGCCCCACATCCCTTCTCCCTCTCTCTCTCTCTTGGTCTCTATGTTTGTTGTATTAATATGCACATGTACATATAATTTTATATTTCCTTCTATTTTTCGTAGTCGTATTTTACTAATTTGCTTGATCGCAGTCTTTTAGCAATTTCTCAAACATGCGAATTTCGCGCCACCAGTGAATGTTGTTATTTTATTTTCGATATCGGTGTGCTGCTGCGGTACCATGTGGGAACTGGTACCCGCCGCCCCTCCCACGGCCCACTTCCCCCTCTGTCCCCACCCAGCCAACAACCACCCATCCCTCCGCTGAGCTGAGCTGAGCCGATTGTGAGCTTGCGTTTTGCCGCGATCGTCGTTGAATTTATGCGCGACTTTTGGAACAAACACAAAAAAATGAACAAAAACTGGGAGGTGGGTTGGTCGAGGGGAGGGGCGGGGGCAGGTGGTCGGGGGATCGCTTGAGGTTCCCAAAGTGATCTCCCTCCTATTGGCCGCCTGATTGCCGAGCAATAATTTTGCATTTATTTCCATTTTCCCTCAATTAAAAAGGCTGCAACTCAAGTGCCTTTCGAGAAAGTTTCTCCCGCCGAGATGCGGCCGAGATGCTGCCGAGTTGTTGCTGTAGATGTTGATGCGAGGTCGATCGGGAGGTGGGGAGCGAGTGGCTGAACTTCGAATTGAATGGGTCGGTTGCGCAGAAGCATCAATTGTCCGTTATCTCTGTGGGAACCCGCGCTGTAATGAGGGGTTGTCGACAAGGATCCTCCACGCGTTAGGCGAGCTGAGGCTGCTGGTTGAATGCGCAGGTCGACCTCCGGTGGAGCCGAACGACATCAGCAATGTCAACGACCTGTGGCTAAAGGTCCCGGCTGTCCCGTGAATCGATTTCGGTATATATATGGAGTGATCGACACCGCTCGGGAAGACAACAATGCCAGGCGAAACACCAGAAAATACCCATGTGAGTGCGCCGCGAATTTTCGCATTTCCGCTTCCTCCTCCAGGCCACAACCCCGGCGGTAACCCAAAAACACACGGCGGGAAGAAACGAGACTATGGCGAAATGGTGAAAATGTGCAATAGAAGAAATTGCATCGCTTTGTCGTGTTGGTGGTGGTTCAATAAGACTAATGGATGGCATGGCGGAGCCGCGAGGCTGGAGACGATCGGTCATGTTCCTTGCATAACTCGTGCGGCCTGAGTCCAATCGCAGAGTGCATCGCATCGGCGACACCAGAGGTCACCAGGGTCGGAAGATCAACACCGGATTAGGAGCAACTTCAGCAGCAACAGCGACCGGCGAACAGCTCAAACAATAGCAACAAATACAGTGACGACAATACCAACGACAGGCAACATCGACTGTAATAACGACGAGAGGCAACAGTAACAAAAAAAAAACACAAAACACCATCAAAAACAACAACAACAGAAGCAACATGCAACACTCGCTGGCAACTTTCTGGCTGGCTTTCTTTCTTTCTTTCTTCTGTTATGAATGGGAGCATCCGCGAGAAACATGAGGAAAATGAGCAATAGTAACAAAAACAGCAACGAATACAACAACAACAACCCCGCAACCAACAACAATGACCGTAGCAACAAAAAACAATTGCAAGTAAAACGAAACTAATTCCAGCTGTAAAAGCAAAAAACAACAATGGGAAATTCGATGGAACAAAAAAGGGGAAGGGAAGGAAGAAGGTGAAATACAACAAAAAAAACAATGGCAACAAAAATGATGCTTGCGCGGAAATTGTGACTGGTGACTGGTTGAGTTCACCATCAGGTGCCCACTAGCGTTGAAATCCGAAACTAAAATGCATCGCAATCCGCAATTAGACACGACGTCGGCCGAGACGCAGGGTGCGTGCGGACAGACGGACGGACAGATGGATAGGAAAACCGTCAAACAAACCGACAGACAAACCGACAGAGGGACAGACGGCGGATGGTGAGCGAGCAGAAGATGACGATGTCGTTGAAGATGAAGATGAAGTTGACGATGAGGAGTCAGTGCAGGCGGCGACGTCCATGTGTTGAACATTTGAATAAGAGTTACAACTTTCACCACATAGTTGCTAATCATCGAGTTGTCGCCGCCACAAACAACAACGATGATGATGATGATGATGCGGTCGTAACGCTGGTGAAGTGGAGATGCAGAAAACCTGAATTTAAGGATTTTTGTTCGGGTAAGGTGAGGTAAAGAAACTGCTTTGACAGAAGAAAAGGTCAAAGGTCGGGTCTTCTGCTATTGACGAAGACGACTGATATGGAGATATGTCACAGATCACACAGAGAGGTGGGCGAGAAAATTTAGAGACATCTCCGGCCTTGCATTCGAAATGCACCCAGCATTTGTTGTTGGTGCCGACTGTTGTTGATGACGTTGCGTTTTGTTGTCATGCCATCAAAACGGATTTCTGTTGAATTTGCAACATTTTCACAATAACAATAGCAACAACAAACAATGCCAACAACAACGACAATAAGTGTGAATTTCGTCTGCGAACAAAAGGTGTCGTTAACATGAGCCTCCAGGGAAAACCCTCCGATCTTGTGAACAAAACTCAGCGACTCGTCACACTCGGCTGCAGATACACCAAAGCGATAACACCGCATATATACTATATACTAAATCATACAACAACAACACAGCCGTGTTGTGCTAAAAATTTGTTGTTTTGGAGTTCTGTTTTAATGCACAAAAGAGGAGAAAAAAAATAAGAAAAAAAAAAAAAACAAATCCACAACTAGAAATACAATGAAAAGTGTGTGTGATTTTACTGTTAGCACTCGGCGAAGAATGACTTCGGCAAACATTTTGAAATCCGTAGACACCGTCTTGTTGTTGCCGATTTGTGATGTTGTTATTGCGGTCGATGTTGTTATTGCGGTTGACGTTGTCTTGGTTGCTGTTCGTCTCTCATATGCGAAGGTGATTGTCTCGCGATGGGCCTTTGTGTGGACATCATTCCAACCATCACTCCAACAATCCATCCATCCACCGATCTATCTGTATTCGTTGTTCAACTTGACTCTGTCAATGAGAACTCCATGGGATCTCGACTCATGCTCAATGCGGGCGCCTGAACGGTAACAACAGGGGTTCTGTTGGAAGAGGTTTCCCTGGCTCTTTTTCTCGATCTCACTCTAGGTCTCTTTCTCCATCCCATTCTGCTCCTCTTTCTGATTCACATACAAGTGTGATATTTGCATGTCGCCTGTAGAAATCGGGCATCATTGAATTACTATGTGATGAATGCTCTGCTCTCGCCGAGAGTCAAGTTTATTTTGAGAACAATGGTAATAACCATTACCACAACAACAACTACGAAAACTACAAAAATACAACGATAACTACAACAAAAAGACAACGACAACTACAACTACTTCAACTTAACCCAAACAATAACCACAAGAAAGTCAACAAGAAATACAATATTTTATACTCCACATTTGTGTAAGTGCCTCAAGGTGCTCGGATTATGATGGATGAGCAGCAGAACGTGATTTATGAGAGGCGGGTGCCACCGAGCCGAGGAGCGACACTGACGGCAGATCAAGGTCTTCCCGGTTTTCCGAAAGCCAGTGAAGGGTTTCCATTGTTCGTGCCAGAGCCGTTGATCAACGAATAACTGGATCATCATCAACTGGTCCCATCGTCTCATTATTTCGTCTTCGGAAAACCCCCAGCATGCTTTATCAAATTGTGTAGAATTATCATTGAAAACATTTTGATCTCTGTGACTTCTGGCATAACTGGCGGTATTTGTTTTGAAATCAGCTATAGAAAAAAGTACCGATAATATATGACATACATATTTGTATACCGTAAGCTGTCCTCTTCTATGGATGCCAATTTTCTTCTCTCAACACAATATTTTGTTTCTTCGCAATTTCTACTGTTACGGGGACTTTTCGATATCAACATTTTTGTGTATTTGCGCTTTATTTGTGTGTGAAGCAATCCATTGACTTGCAACGTCTAACGACGTCGGCATCATTTTCGAGCTCACTGCGAACGACAATAATAATGGCTTTAATGGCAATGATAATAACGGAAATACATGGAAAATCTGTCACGCGATAAACTATATATCGCACACTTGGCAATCAGAAAAGCATTTTCATGCGAATCGTTTGCGGAAAATGCGCGAAAGGCAGACCGCAGAACTCCCAAACGACAAGGAAAAACATTATTAAATACACTTTTAATTACAAATTATTGCACACATCCATTCCATACCATATGCAATCATTTATGTGTTGGTGTCTTGTTATTGCATTCGATAGGTATTTTCTTTGGGAAAAAAGTCAATGACATCCGTTGCTGGAAAGTTAGTTCGCGGCAATTTTATATAACTCAGGTTGCTGCGAACTAGCCCGAAGAGCGCGAATTCGAAATGAAGACGTTGTACAACGATTAACATTAGCCTTCATTAGTGACTATTATGAGGTTGCCATTAAGCGAACTCGTGCGCCGTTGGAGTCATTCGATCCGAGGTTCGAGGATTTCGGAGATTCAATCAAATGTCATGGCCATGATGGTTTCATTTATACCACAGAGAAGGTATTTTCTACTTTTCCCATGCTAATTAGGCTAACTCTATTACTTACACCATAGTGGGCCTAGCAATTAGCGTCTTTAACAAAACCTCTACCATATTGTGACTGCGGAATTCGAATTTTCCGACGAATGGGATTTGAGGTCTATTTCAAAATCCCTTCTACGAAAATACATTGACTGACATTTTCATTTATCGCCAATAACGTACGCCTCGCATCGTGTTGATTTTAATTGAGTGTTTTCTTTCTCATTAATATTTCCATTGTTTACGGTGAACTTACATATTTATTCTAATTTTCTACTTGTTCACTATTTTCGAAGCGTTCATAAATATTAATTTGAGTGCTTTTGCACGTTGATAACCCTGGTGCACACCGAGATTACGAACGACTCTGGCAGCAATAAAGTTGAAACATGCTCAAACAATGTTATGATTAGTTGGCGTCTTAGCTGTCGTCGTTCAGGGGAATATCGAGATAATATATATACGATTTGTTGAGAGTTATTGAAATTTCCCCAATTGCAGCTCCTTTCATCTCAGAGTTAAAATGCCTAGCCCAAAAGTCTATAAATTGAAGAGTTTAGGAGTCGAAGATGTGAGGCTGTTATCATCGAGGAACATTTGCATCAGAGGCACTGTCGTAAACACCTCTATAATCCTATAATCCCCGTCACCCGCACCGCCCAACAACACCCACACCAGGACCGGATCGAACGGCATCTTCGTATTATTCAACTCGCTTTTCGATGCCATGAAGAAACGATCGTAAAACACTTCGAAACGAAAATGAGTTGGAGTAGAGAGGATCGAGGCAGGTAGGACTGGAATGGAGTGAAGTTGAAAAATTCAAATTTCAGCGCCTTAAGCGTCCGCCGCAGCGACGGACGTCGTCGCCCGAGGGCTTCAACATGTCTGAAAGGTGAATATGAGTGATAACTTTCGCTTTCTAAATGACGCTAAGAAAGATCAACAACGACCGCAACAACAACACGACGAACACCACAAGACACCAACAACAACAAAATAAAAACAAAACCAAAAACATAGTGAAATAGAAAAAAGGTTAAAACCAAATGAGTTTCAAGAAAGTGTCAGTTCGTGCTATTGCCTTGGTCCACGGTCGATGCTCGGGCGGGCGGTTGTGGGAGCCAACAACAAGGGTCTTCAACGAAAGGCACGCTCGCCGGAGACCAACACGACGACGACGACGATGGTGATGATGATGCTGTTGTTGTTGCTGATGATTTACAATTCGCCAGCTGCAAAGTTGTAAAGCATTCGCAGTTGTTGGTGTCAAATGAGGATAATTTAACCACAGCTCCGGACACCTTTCTTCCACTTGCGGTTACGAATTTCATTTGCAGCCAACGAGAAAAATGTTTTTTGTGGGTTTTGGTTTTCAATTCAAATGGGAAAACCAAAGAAAGAAGCTAACGTAATTGAAATACAAAGGTAATTGCATGAAAGGCATTTCCCTCACTTTAAAAGACATCCAGCGACTTCTTTGCCTCGATTAAAAAGTTCGACATCTAGCCGAAGCAGCCGAAATCCATTCGAATTTTTTGTCACAGAGATAAATCATGTTCCTCGAGATGTCATGGGGCATGGTAATTAAATATTATAAATTGCCGTTGGCCATCATTGGTCGGCCAACGTCTGTACATTCGAGTAGCAACACTGGGGCCGACGTGTTGTTTTATTATTGTTTTTGTTTACTCTGCTGTCTGCGCTGCTCATCATAATTTGAAAGATTGCAAGGGCGTTTCAATTGTTGTTGTGGTCTACCAAGCTGGCCAAACAAACATCAGCACAATGAGTTTCTTGCTGTTGGTCCACGTCAATTAGGGAGAAATTGTGCCATCGAGACGTTGACTTCAAAATGAAAATTCATTGCGATTTAATTGTTGATTTGTGTATCCTTGGCTAAATGAAGAAATAAGTTAATACAAATAGAAATTAGAGAAAAAAGCGAAAGTTAAACAATATTTGCAAAATTCCACTGAATGTCTTGTAATTATTTTCCTAATGCAAAACGCACTCTGATTCATCAGATTTTTGCTTGAAGACATTGCCATTTACATTGTGTAGAAAAAGCCACAATTAAGCAAGTTGTTGCAGTTTTTGTTGTAGTGGAGAGCAATGCAAGGTTTATGCTAAACAAAAAACATCGGCAAGAAACATTCTTCAATCACATTCCTCTTCCTCATTCGACGAGCAAATGCACTTTAATAGTTCTCTAAATAGATAAATTTATACATATTTCTATGCAGAAGTTATGTGTGTACAGATTGGCAATCATGCAAGCGATTGTTGTCTAAGCATTCGCTTACTTGCTGTTCATAAATAAATCATCGGGTTTCTATTCAAACTGCAGATGATGTCGGTGATAATGATGACGTTGCACACGGACGAACCGCGAGCTGATTGCAGTAATGATTACCATTATGGTGATGATGATGATGGAGACGCTGTGTTTGTTGTTGTTGCTTTGGCTGCAGTTGTCAGTCGTTTGTCTAAGAGCTGCCACGCTCCATGGTATCCGAGGAATTTTTCTCCACTTGAATTAATTTTTGTTTGGCGTTCGATGGAAAAATTTGTTGTTTTTCACGCATGATGAGGCAAAATTTTAGCATTTTGTGTCTTTTGGCCAAATTTTTTCACCAGAAAACGTTGTGCAAGAGAGAGAAACAGGAGAAAAACAATCCGAAAATCTACTTTTACGAATTTTTTGGGTCTCTCAAAAGTTAGTGTTCTTTAACTCGACCTTTATGGCAATGACGGAGCGTGACTAGGATGAGGCAAGGGGCGTGGCGTGCAGGCAATGGGAGTGTGGAGTGTGTTGAACAAGTTCTAATTAAGAAAATGACAACTCTCTGTGAGCCGCCGTTTTCTAGGTCAGACGCAATTGCACGGAAACTCAGACTCGACTCATCGTCGAAGACTCAACCGTGCAGTAGAAATAGGTATTTCGCAATGCTTCGGGTATATAATTACCTATCCAAATGCTCAGTTGCCGCCGACAACTGGCTGTCGAGCCAGGAGGGAGGAACATATCAATACGATGTGATATGACACTGATTAGCTCTGCAATGATCGGGCTCTTGTCACGCAAAGTTAGTTCTGTTCCATTGTTGTGGGGAAATCAAGAATGGAACCGAAACCGAGCGCTCTGCAGATATCTTGATTTTGCCTATGAAGTTTGAAGCTCTCGGAGGAAATTTCTTCAGCACTGTAGACAATTTGATGGTCTGTTGTGATTGAAAAGAAATGCACCGAGAGAAATTTTCACATTCCAAATTTCCCAAAGACTCATTCAGATGTTTCCGTTTGAATTTTGTCATCGAATT
This sequence comes from Coelopa pilipes, assembly GCA_947389925.1. Lineage (NCBI taxonomy): Eukaryota > Metazoa > Arthropoda > Insecta > Diptera > Coelopidae > Coelopa > Coelopa pilipes. Next base: position 37,489,473 of record OX376699.1, on the reverse strand, counting down.
TTAGTCGCAGTCATGTCGGTGAGAAATTAAATCTTCAAATAAATAAAACGATTGTTTTCCATGTCGCTGATGAAAGCGACGTCCATTGTTATCGTTGATTGTTGTTGTTTGGTTTTTTTTTTTTTTTTTTTGGTTTGGCCAATGAGCATCCTAATTAACATAATTCATCACGAGAGACAAAGCAACAACGGGAAAGCTCATAACAACCGAGCTTGGTTCGCGCTATTTTGCAAGTCTCAATTCAACCCGATATTTAAATGCACCAACCGACTTTTGCGGTGGTGGAGGCGACGTTGGCGGCGTGATTTTCCAGCAATTGAGACTTTCGCTTTTTCCTTCCTTTGCCTTTCATTAGGCTCTTACAAAAGTGGGAAAACAGTTCAGAAAATGCATGAAAAATGACAATGGCAAAATTATTGTTGTGTACACGTGCACAATATTCATAGTCTTATCATTTGTCAGCTTTTGGGTTTTTAGTTTTTAACTCCTAGAGTTGAATATTTTTTCTGCATGCTTGTTCAACTTATTTTATAGAGTTTTCTAAAGAGGAGATTTAAATGATTTTCCCATATTACCCATATATGGATTTTGAATGTATATGTGTGTGTTATCAAAATTTAATCAAAGGGATGCATGTGTACCGAAAAAATGAGCTCTTTGCTTAAACTTTTCAGTTGATTTTTCGGAGTGAACACCACCATCATGCTTGAAAGCAGCGCTGAATACACCTCGCTTCGAATGCAGTTGTCAAAACATGACAGCATCGTTTTGTTGCTGTATCAAGTGTCAAAGTGAATTTTCCTCAAACTGCGGTCGGCAAGCAAACCGCGATTGCTAAGTGGAAAACTTGTTTTACTGCATAAAATAGCAGAAATTCTATATAAAAACATACCAAAAACATAGAATAAATATTAAAGTTCATTTTACAAATGTATTTAAATCCAGTAGGAATTAGTTAATTAACAAAAATTGATTTTAAAAGAGTTGCAGTATTCCTAAGATACAATGTGTTGGAAGTTGATGGCGATCCATTGTCAACAGCACTAATTACTAAGCAATTTAAAGCGCAGCTACTAGCTGCAGAACAACTCAGGACAGACATTTGGATTAAGAATTGTAACTGAAAAAATGTCGCAGAGCCCTTATGGAGATAATATTCCAACTGAGGTGGCATCAAATACCAGTCGGACAGGCCCTGGTAGCCTCAACACCAATAATAAAAATGCGATAAAAATCTCAGCCGATGGTGTAGCCAAATTGACCTTCAGTTTTCTGGATGATCACCATGCGGACAGCAGCCTTGAACCGGGTGAGGTAAAGACACCACCGCACAGTCCAATTTCAGTTGGTATTGCAAAGGATCTCCCTGCACCGAAGACCAGTGTAGTCCCTAAAACTTTGCCACCATTGCATAATGCGTTGACAGCAAGGCCCGCTAAGTCATTGTCGCAGTTGGAAGCACAGGCATGTCAGGAAAAAGTGCGTGCCATACTTGAATTAGATGCGATAAAACGACGTGAAGAAGCCGATAAAAGGAAACTACGACAGTTAGAAGAAGCGAAGATGTTGCTTGAGCAAAAAATATTTTCGGGGGAAGAAGAGGAAGATGAGGAGATCAAACGTAAAGCAAAAGAAGAGCGGAAGAGATTGAAAAAATTAAAGAAAGGTACGGTACTTTTATATTTAATATGAAAATATACAATATTGAATTTCATATTTTATTGAATTTCAAGAAAAAAAAGCTGCTTTAGAAAAACTTGGTGGGGAGGAAGACAAAGAGAAGGCGGTTAAAAAGAAGAAAAAGAAAAAATCTTCCAGAGAATATTCATCGGAAGATGAAAATGCACTTGGAGAAAGTCTGCGGCCTCATGGAAATCTGCCACCATCTGTACCGCGATATGCAATAGTACCCGCAGGACCGCCGCCGCACATGCCTCCCTTTCCTGATCAGTTTATGGGATTTCGTGGCATGAATCCATTCATGCGCGTTCCCCGACCTGATTTCCACCATCCGCGTGGTGGATTTCATCCACGAATGCGCGGCGGTATGCGTGGAGTGATGCGTTTTCCTGGATTTCGTCCCCCATTTTTTGGAGGTGGAATGCAACGACATCATAACCAAATGCCCAGACAACAAACGCCACCTGTTCTTCGAGGCCATTCACCTATTCACGCTCCAACTGATAATTTAATGTTAGTAAATTAGTAAAATTTTTTATACATTTAATAATATTATTTTTAACAGTTGGACCACAACAAAACCTTCCATTTCGTATGCATTTAATTCACGGGATGACTACAAATCAGATGAGCTCTCTAACTCTCCTGAAGAACATGTACCATCAACAAAGACTGACACCGATATTATATCACCACAACCGTCTGTAAGCAAACACAGCAAAAAATCAAAAAAATCTCGTGAACACGAAAAAATAAAAAAGCGTCGTACAAGTCGCAATAGTAGTGAAAATTCTGGTAAAAAAAAAATTGAAAAAGTTCGCAAGTCCCCAGAAAAATCTGAATATAAGCGCACAAAAACATCTGATTTTTCTTTACTTAAATGTGAACAGAAAATTGAAGAACTAGAAAAAAGCGAAGAGGATATGCACTTGTGTAAAAGAAGTAAATTAAATGAAAAATCTGATGATTCAGAAGAAATGTGGGATGATGATGAGAAATCGGATTTTTTTAATAAAAATTTAGGACAAACAATTAAGAAAAAAGGGTCAAATGTCATAACATTTAAAATAGACACAACAAAAATGTCCATGGAAAATAATTTATTCGAGAACAATGAAATTGAAAAACTTCAAGATAAACCTGTGGTTCCAGAGGGGCCTGCACTGCCACCTATCACTATTAACAAGGAAAAAGAATTAAAAACTATCGACAATGGTAGAAATTTTGACATGTTTGCAGATTCTCCGCCAAGGCCGACATCATCACTTATACCAAATAAAAACGAAGATCCTGTTCTGAAAAGTCAAAATTTGCCAAAATCAGATCAAATATATTCCGAACAAAATACCGATATTAAAAAAGAAATACAATCATCTTCAAATATTGAAGATATACCCGGAACTCCACCAACAAGCTTACTAAAACAATCTTCATTAAATATAAATTTACGGAAACAATCTTTAAATAATTCTAAAAAAACGGATTCAGAGAAAACTCCTTTACAAAGAGCTATTGAAATTCAGAGCAGAATAGATAAACTTCTAAAAGAAGATGACTTGGATCCCTTAACTATATCAAGAATAAAAGCTAAGTCCCTGGAATACAAAAGACAAAAAGAAAAGGAAGCACTCCTTAAAAAAAGTCAAAAAGAGTCGATTAACAATCAAAAGCAAACCGAAACACAGAAAACAACTACACCAGATCAACAGAAACTTAAGAACCCATTCAAGCGTTCAAATTCACGGGATCATAATACTCGCCGATCTCGTTCACGTACTCCAAAGCGGGACACAGGTGCTAAACAATCGTCCTTAGAAAGAAATCGCAGCGAGTCTCAATCCAAAAATAAAATCAATGTTAGCAGTTCAGGGTCCTTAAATCGCTCCGGCTCTGGGTCGTTAAATAGTTCAAAGACAGACTCCGAGAAGGGGGAAATGACAAAACGACAAGAATTTGATTCAAAGAGGAAACTATCAAAATCCCCTCCTGCACATCGTTCTACCGAAAAGATGGGACATAAGGGGAAAAAGAAACAAAAAGCTCCATTGTCGTTTGCCGCAACAGAGTTTCTATTTCCAGATGAAGATGATAGTTCAAAGAGTTCTTCTTCAAAAGCTCCATATGATGAAGACGATACCACATCCTCTGAAATAATGTCTTCGAAATTAAAAAAAATTAAAGAATCTGAGGAAAAAGACGACAGTCCCGATACTGATGATTACATGGATAACTGGGAAAATGACGATGTTGATTTGGATGTTAACTCTAATAATACTTGCGACAGTTCAACGCCAATGCGGTTATCACAAGATGATGTAGAAGATGAAATGTTCATGACTCGTTACACGAATCCCAGTCCACCAATGGAAGTTTTGCAGGTATGTTTATATATTCATTAGGTTTCACATATACTCAATATCCTATTTTAGTTTCGTAAAGCTATAGAGGATGTGAAACCAAATATTGAGAGTTTAACACAGGAACCTTATTCCAAATATATGCAAACGTCGGACAGGTCAGTTTTTGTTAAGGAAGAAATACATCAGCCAGCGCAAAAGAAAGAACTGTTTGGAATGCAGGAGATTTACGATCAGTTTATAAAAAGTGTCGAAGAGTCTGGTGTTGATTTAAAGTCCACAATGCCTAGTAACTCGCAAGATATTGAATTAGATAAATCATTAGAGGTGCATAATGATAAGTTGTCCACTTCTTCAGCTTCAACTTCATCGACCTCTTCATCGTCCTCGTCTTCTTCATCCGAAGCTTCAAATTCATCTTCATCGAGCTCATCGAGTTCTTCGAGTGGTTCGTCGTCAGAAGAAAGCAACGATGCCGATAGTTTCAAAAATGTGCAATCTCCAAAACGTAAATCTAAAGTAAAAGACATAATTCCGGTTGTGATAAAGACCGAAAAACCATCAACACCGCCAATACCAGAGACACCAGGAGAAGAATCGCCAAAACCCTTACCTGTACCGAAGATTGAGGTTTCAGTTCCACAACAACCAACTCTGCCAGAAATTAAACCTACACCACCAGCATCCAATTCTAATCAAAGTTCAACAGGGACTCAACAACCGGCAACAAAAGCAGCCAAGGACTTCAAAAAATTAAAGAGTCTAGAAGCCAACTTAGCACGCATACAGTTGATGCGTGCCAATTATGATTCCGCAGATGAAATTAGTGAAGAACTCTTAAAAATGGAGAAACTTTTTATTCAAGAAAAGAATTTGATATTACTTAAATACGCCAAATCAACTACAATACCCACTACAAATGTGAATGAGACGAAACCACCTGTTGCACCTATTGTGACAGGCCAATTTGTTCCTTCTTTGCAGCAAACTGAAACTGAAGCTGAAAAGGAAGTGCCCAATGCCTCAGTTGCAGTCGAAGCTAACAAAATATTTGACGCGAATCGGGAAGCCATTAAATTAACAATTTCTCCTATCAAACTACCCAAAACTCCGGCTATATTTGAGAAAATTACAGGTGATGATAATGAAGCTGAATCACAAAAATCAACAGCAGATGGGGAGGAAGTTGATTTCACTGAGAAATTACAAAAACCCCCAAAGGAAGTGGCTATCGTGAAGCCAATGATGGAGACGAAAGATTCTCGTGCGAATCAGCAACGTCAGCGACGTTCTTCACCTTCACGTCAGCTTATGGATCGTTCACGATCTCCAGGAGGATACCAACGCGATAGGCGACGTTCAACATCACGATCTCGGTTTAGTCCACAACGACGACAACGCGGGCGATCTTTATCTGTTAGTCCGCCTCATAGAAGAAGTGGAGTACGCTATTCATCTCCCGGTCGACGAGGCGGAGCAACCGGCAATGCATTTGCTACATCTCAATCCAGATATCGGAATACGGGACGTCGTAGCCGAAGTCGTAGTCGCAGCATCTCCCGTCAAGGTAATAGAAGAAGTGGCGAGTTGAGTCCTCCTCATCGACGATCACGTCGTCCAGTACCTGGAAATCAATCCCAAACACATTATCGGAAATCGTCAGGGCAGCAGCGGACGTTACGTGATTCTCGCTCACGTTCGCGTTCCATTCCACGCTCACCTCCAGCTCCAAGATCTCCATTACGGCCTCATTCCCCGCGATCTCCACCATCCTTGCGAAGACGTTCGTATAGCCGAGATCGTTACTCGTCGCGTTCACCACTGCCTTTCAAGCCGCCATCGCCACCTATGCGGCGAAGTCTATCCCCACAGCGACGTTCCAGTTTATCGCCGTCGAAACATTCATCTTCAAGAAGATCACGTTCTAATTCACGATCCAGATCTCCACGCTCACCCCGATATGATGACCATCGGCGACGACGCGCCAGTAGTTACGATCGTCATTCACCAACAATGCAGCGTCAATACTTTGATCCCTCTGGAGGTCCAATACCATCAGCGTCGTCTTATTATTACAATCTATCACCGAGTCGAATTTCGTTGGATGCACGTATAAACATTGTGCTAAATGGTCCACCTAACCAGGATGGAGCTGGTGTAGCCACATACGATAGTTATTCCAATTATAGTCAGTATGGTGGGCAGTATATGTCGATTCCACCACAACCTGATGCGACTAGTTATAACATTAACTATTCAGCCAATCAATATGTACCAATGGGAAGCGGTACCATAACACATCCTTCTCAATCACATCAACCAGTTTATTCTAGTATACCAACCATAAATAGTGGCGATGTCGGAATCACAAATCCTTTCCCACACTCGAATTACTATTACAATGAATTCGGCGCTCATACTAGTGCTCATCAATCGACATCTCTTCTGAAGGAGCTCCCCAAGGCAACGGTAGCCGTTCAAAAGGGAAATGTGCTCGAAATTGTACCTTCAGGGGAAATGAGTGGAGGAAATGAAACTGGTTCAATGAATAAACCCGCTCCTATGAAACCTACAAAAGTAAAGAAGAAAACACTTTCTTGGAAGGAAGAAGTTAATAACCGACATGTAACTTCGGCCGTAATGCGTCTAAGTCGAGAGAATGATGGTACTTCCAGGAGTATCCTAAAGAAGTCTACATCAGAAAATATCATATCGAATGATGAGTAAGTTTTAGTACTAGTCTAAATAAATTTAAAATTACGGTTTTTAATATTATTTTTCTTTATATTTTCAGTAAGCCTCCGAAGAAGAAAGTTTACTTTGAAGATGGAATATATCCAAATAGAGACAGTGATGACGAAGATCGTAAAATTATTGATGCCAAAGTGCGTCGCAAACTGAAACGTTTACGTAAGCGCCATGGTATCACAATAAATGCAGATAATCTAGTCAAGGAACCCAAGAATGAAGATGAAGAAGAGGTGGATCCAGCACTAGAAAATGAACCCCCACCACCTCCACCACCTGGATCTCCGCCACCACATTTGGAACAACCGATTTATCTACGTCCACCCACGCCAACACCACTGTATTATTTTCACTTTGATCCTGTTGTACATTCAATGTACGTTTCTCAAATGGAGCGGCCAATACCACCACGTCTATTAAATCCAAAAGCGATGGTGCCCACCCCAGGTGGATCCATGGTTCCCGCACAATCGCCATCGAATATGCAGTCTCCTAACGGAGCTGCTGGAATTGCGCATATGCTTAGCTCAAAGAAGGAACTCTCTACATTAGCAGCTATTAATCGTTCAAGTCGTGGCAACGACCGTGCTTCGCCAAAATTAATTCCAATTGCCGGAGCGCAACGACACGATACTGTATCTACTCTGAAAACGCTGCCTATCGAAACCATACACCCGGAAACAATGCAGAACATGAAGAGTTCGTTCCAAGCGATACCCGCTAATATAATCTCAACGCCCCCACCGAACGTTTCTCAAATGGTTTCGCTTCCACCACCACGTCAAAGTGCTCCGATTGGTTTTATGGGAATGCGCATCAATAATTTTATGCGTCTGCCGCCATCGCCGCTATCACGAGGTGGTCCAATTCCACCAAATGGTGGGTCTCCTATGGCCGTGGTTGGTATGCGGCACTCGTACAACATGCCACCGCCATCTATGATGGTAACCGCAGGACAACCACATCAATCACCTTCAAGTGAATTCTCTCCACAGCAACAACAATATCATACACTGCCCCATCCAAGTTCTCCGCATATACATCAACCGACTAGTTATCCCGGACATCAGATGACATCCCATCATACACCTCCTCCACACTTTTCGACACAGCATCCTCCACCTACCACTCACTCTGTACCTCCACATTTGCAGCATCAGCGGCAGCCATCTCCACAACTCTTTGTGCATTCGGTGCCACCCCCACCTTTGCCGGCAGGACGTCAAGCCATAGCTCCAACTGCTGAGTCAACGTCCTCTGATGCGGTTTCAAATCAATCCCCAGCATCTACACCCACAGCTGAGGAAACGAACTCTCCACACCAGAGCAGTTCGAGCACACAAGCATTGGTCACTCCATACAATGTGAAAAAATAGTAAGGATGCATAATTGGGCACAGAGGAAATCTCAGAAGTTATTTGCAATCTTGGCGATGTATATCCTGGTAAGATATCTTAACTGTAAAAAAATACATTGGTTTGACATACTATAACAAACTATTAACGAAATAGAACTATATTTTATTTCAAAAATATCTTAAATTAGGATTTTAAATTACACCAAAAACACAATTCGAAATTGCATTATCATGGAAATTATGAATATTTCAAGCTATCATTGCATAGTTTCATCAAGTATTTTAATCATATTTTAAGTATTTTTATTGATAATATAGAACAGTAATGTGTGAAAATAGTAAAAGGGAGTTTTTGTTGCAAAACATAAACCACATAGTTTGCAACAAAGAGAAGAGAGTTAAGAACTCGAATGTAAGATTTGCAAAATATTTATAGTTATTCAACATGTGTATATATATTATTGTAACATGTAAGTGAGTCCGAATGTATGAATTTAAGTTTCATATGAATAATTGAATTAATCTACTTTTAATTTTCGCGAAATTTTACTTCTTTGACGCAAGAAATCTTCATGTTTATTGAACTATGTTTGGAAAATTCCAGTAATATAAACTGTAGAAAAGTTATTTATAAAAAAGAAGAATTCAAAATTTTATTGCTTTAATGTTTAATAAAGAATTCCAAATGGAAATGTAAAACGAAAAGATTTCAAAGTTTATGTTTAATTTTGTAAAGAAATGGACAGATTCTTGTGTTATATTCCTTTAGAAAATAAAATCATTTCAATTATTGCCTCTATTGCGAACATTTTCTTATTCGATTTAAAGAGCAAATGAAACATTATCGCGGTAGGCGAAATTTGCAAAACTTGTTGAAGGAATTGGACTCAACATACGTGGAGAATTGGCAACAAGGGAGTCGATGGCTCCAGCACTTTGAGAGCGCCTCACTTGAGTCAGAGGATAACGAGAACGTGGATGATATGAATGGCTGTTGATGGCTGATTCATCAGTAGTTGACGGCGGAGGTGGTGGATGTTTTTGATTCAAACGAGCGCTACAGAAAAATTTAAATTAAAATCCGCAAAACAAAATCATGATTTTCTTCACACCGTTCTTCTTCAAGTTCCTTCCGCCTTTTACTGACTTTACGTACTCGATCTTCAAGTCGTTTACGCTCTCTACGCAAATTCTCAAGAGTTACGAATTTTTCCTTTGCACTTGCTCGTGCTTCCGAACAACTTTGCTGAAGTCTGACATATTCACGAGACTATAGGAAGATTACTTTTATATTAAATTTAATAAAATAACTCTGATTTACCCACCATTCGCTGCATTCCTTGTGTAAAATGGTTGCGATGCCGTTGCTGAAAGCGTAGAATATGCGTCGTTGGTAGACCATCGGACCACGGCATCGGATGGAACAGTTCCTTTATATGCGACGGTAAGCTGTTGCCCAGTTGCCGTCCTAATCCCTTTTTGTTGCATATCGGACAGATGTATGCGTTTTTTTCTAAATAAAACTATATAAGATATAATAAAGGAAAATTATCTGAATTTAAAACCTTCTATTGGTTTTACACATTTTTCGCAAGCTAAATGCTGACAGCTAAGAATATAAATAGAGCACTGCTTGCGCATGTATATTTCAAAACAACGATTGCAATGTATCCAATATAAATATGCTTCCTTGGGCAGTTCCATTGAAGATAATACATAGAGTAGAATATCGAAACATTGGTTTGAATTCAAAGGAAGTTCAGAGTGATGCCAAGTCAGTGATGCCTATTGCTGATGTATTTCCGGTAAGCATTCGTAAAAGCTGAATGTAAGGCAGATGTCCTGCCAACAGATTTTCTTGCAGAATGTCGGTATTTGTGTACATATGTTGATTAAAACAGATTTATACCGTTTCAGATTATATTCGTTTCGTTTCTTTCTAATTATATTTAGTTCTTTCATTATTTATGACAAACATGTTCTAACTAAAAATGAAAAGAAAATCAAGGCCTTAATTTTAAATTAAAATTAGATTAAATAAAGTAAGCATTTATTTTTTGAAATTCATTTCACTGTATTTAACCCCGACATTTTTATTTTATTTTTTTTTTTTTTTTTGAGAAGCAGAAAACGCTACACATATATAATTTCAAAATATTCGTATAGTGGCAACGCTCCTATAGACTGACAATTCGTTGCTGCTGTCAATTGACGTGTTTAGAATTTTGCTCTTGACAAGTAGCCGCAAACGAATCAATTTTCTTCTCTGCTAGAATCGACGTCGGCGAAAAGGTTTATATTTTGGAAAAATATTGATAAAAATTCATTTTTCCCTTCCACATTATATTGAAAAGGTACAAATACCGTGCACATAACTAAATAATAATGCGAATTTAACGAAGTATAAAATTAAATCGTGTGAACGAAGTTAAAAAATAGCTAAACACTCTTTGACATCAACGACGACGATATATTTCCTACACACACATAATTTTCTCCACGAAGTCATCGGGCCTCTGTGAGGCAACAGCAAATCATTTCTCGCAAGAAATAAATAAAAACGTTTATAAAATAAAGAGCAAATCATGTTGATTGCTCAAATATTTTTTATATGCCTAATCGGAGGTAGTCAATTCATTCAAGCTGATGAACACAATCACCTGGTGAGAAACCGAACAGCATAATCATTAAAAAGATATATTTTTAATAATTTATTCTTCATTCTTATATATCATAGTATGATGATCGCGAAGAGGTCGTGCTTTGGATGAATACCGTTGGGCCGTACCACAACCGGCAGGAGACATATGCTTACTTCTCATTGCCATTCTGCAGTGGCTCCAAGCCATCAATTTCTCACTACCATGAGACGCTCAGTGAGGCGTTGCAGGGTGTAGAGCTAGAGTTCAGTGGCTACGAGATGGCATTTAAAAGTAAGTTTCGTGCAGATATCTTTCACTATTACGAATTTGTTTACAAATAGCAATACTACATGAATCAGTCTCAAAGTTCAATGAACTGTAAATGCTAATAAGTAAATTCGTTTTGGTATTCAAATATAACTAGTTTAGTCTTAATTTGAATACTTATTTAGTCGTTTTGTCAATACTGAAAATTCTGTATTGTTACTCTTCCAGCCGATTCTCCCACAACAGTTATATGCATGGTGGATCTTACCGAAGACAAGGTAAAAGCTTTCACCTATGCTGTGATGAATGAGTATTGGTATCAGATGTACATCGATGGCCTGCCAATTTGGGGTAAAGTGGGTGAGAAGGACGAGCATGAGGGCAAGTACTACATTTACACACACAAGAAGTTCGACATCGGCTTCAATGGCAAACAAATAGTTGATATCAATTTAACAACGGACAAGAAGGAATTACTCATGACAGGGAATAAAATTAAATTCTCTTACGAAGTGAATTGGCGCCCAAGTACTGTGCAGTTTAAGGATCGATTCGACAAGTATTTGGACCCGAAATTCTTTCAGCATAGAGTAGGTTCATGCTATATTATATTTGTATTACACAATTATATGTATGTTTATTTCAGATTCACTGGTTTAGTATCTTCAACAGTTTTATGATGGTCATATTCCTCGTCGGCCTGGTTTCGATGATCTTAATGCGAACTCTACGTAAAGATTACGCACGATATAGCAAAGACGAAGAAATGGATGATATGGTGAGTGATTCTAAGTTTATTACGCATATATTCCTATTGATTGTAGTTGTGTTTTTTTATTCACCTCACTTTGGAAAACAAAAGAAACATCTGCGTTCCATATTTTATTATTTGATTAATGCCACAATTATGTTTGAACAATTTGAACAATTTGAATGACTATGACTGAAAACGAATTCTTATTAAAGTACGAAATTCCTTCAAATATATTTTCAGGAACGTGACCTAGGCGATGAATATGGCTGGAAACAAGTACATGGAGATGTCTTCCGCACACCACCACATCCTTTACTCTTCTCAGCCATGATTGGTGCTGGATATCAATTAATCTCAGTAGTTTTTTGTGTTATTATGTTTGCCATTGTCGGTGAATTATACACGGAGTAAGAATTTTGTTTCTTCTAATGTATAATAATAATAATATTACTTTAACTTTACTATAGGCGAGGTTCCATGTTGTCCACCGCGATTTTCGTTTATGCTGCCACGTCTCCAATTAATGGGTACTTTGGTGGATCTCTGTATGCTCGTCTGGGAGGTCGAATGTGGATACGTCAAATGCTAGTCTCTGCGTTTATGGTTCCAGTGTGTGTTTGTGGCACTGCGTTCTTCATTAATTTCATTGCAATCGGTTATCATGCATCACGTGCGATACCTTTTGGTACCATGGTCGCGGTTACTTGTATTTGCTTCTTTGTCATATTGCCGCTGACATTGGTAGGTACAGTTGTTGGACGCAATCTCGATGGCCAGCCGGATTATCCATGTCGCGTAAATGCTGTTCCTCGCCCTATACCCGAAAAGAAGTGGTTTATGGAACCAGCGATTATCATTCTTTTGGGTGGAGTATTGCCTTTCGGGTCCATTTTCATTGAAATGTAAGTCATATATTTCATATAATGTTATTGTTATTGATTACTTGGATCTGATATTTTTCAGGTATTTCATTTTCACTTCATTCTGGGCATATAAAATTTATTATGTTTATGGTTTCATGCTCTTGGTGTTCACCATTTTAACAATTGTTACCGTGTGTGTGACTATTGTGTGCACCTACTTTTTGCTCAACGCAGAGGATTATCGGTGGCAATGGACGAGTTTCATGTCGGCCGCATCAACATACATTTACGTTTATGCGTATTCATTTTATTATTTCTTTTTTAAGACCAAGTAAGTGAATATTACAATCCAACTTAATCATTTTATTGATATATTGTTTTAATTTCAGAATGTATGGTCTGTTTCAAACGGCCTTCTATTTTGGTTACATGGCTCTCTTCAGTGGCGCTTTAGGACTCATTTGTGGTACTGTTGGTTATGTTGGAACCAGTGTATTTGTGAGAAAGATCTATTCCAATGTAAAAATAGACTAAATTATGTGGCAAAAAATGCGATTCAACTTTAATTTTTCTCCAATTTTCCAATAATTTGAATAAAAACGAATTATATTTCATCTTTTGCGCTGTAATTCTGACTACGTTTTCATGCCTATTTATATAGTATTTAAAAAATTGTATTGAAAAATGTTTTTGTTTTCTTGGCTTAATATCACTTATATACATTTATCAATATATGTAGTTTTTAAGTATTTTATTGAAGCAAAACCTTTGTATTTGTAGTTTGTCCAAATCTAGTTTCTCAGTGTATATGTCGCGTTTAATTGTAGTGCTTATTCTTTTTTCTACTTTTGAATGCTGTTGTAGAAATATAATGTTTTCCTTATAATCGTTTTCCAAATTTTTAGATCAAAAATTATATATTTTTTATGTGTGTTTATGTTGTATGACTAACTACATAAATGTTCATTGGGTGCTCTAATTATATTTACCTCTTCCTCATAATTTATGTGTTGTATTCATTTACAAATACTATTTTATCAATATTGCAAACACACAATGATTTATTAAACTTAATTTCAAGAAAACTATTGTAAAAATATTACTTTAAACTTCAATTAGTACACAGCTCACTTACAACTTGAAACAATATAGAACCACATTATAAATCTGATTCTAATACCGTTATAAAGTTAAACATTTGCATTAAATACTGAAAGGTTTAAAGATGGCATTGTAAATTAAATAGAGCTAAACTAAAATTATATAAAATACAAAATAAATTTAAAGCAAATAGAATGTAATATTAAAGCAAACAATAACAGTTTATTCTAACTATTAAACTAGACATCTCTAGATCTTCTCTATTGCGTATTTGGTTGACTGCGATATAACTTCGCATAGATACCATTCTTTGCTAGCAACTGTGGATGGTTGCCCATTTCTACAATGCGTCCGCTCTGGAGGACGCAAATCAAATCCACATTTTGCACAGTGGCCAAACGATGCGCGATGACAATGCAGGTCCGTCCGGAGCAGGCTAGATCGAGAGCAGCCTGAACAATCTGTGAGACGAAGAATAAAAATACATAGGTGTATTCCTTCATGATTCGACTTTGAACTCACTCTTTCGCTCTGCAAGTCCAGTGCTGAGGTGGCCTCATCGAGTAGCAGAATTTTCGGATTTCTCACCAGCGCCCGAGCAATGGCGATACGTTGCTTCTGACCGCCAGACAACTGTGTGCCCTTCGAACCCAGACATGTATCATAGCCCGAGGGCAAGGCCATGATGAACTCGTGGGCATTGGCCATCTTGGCGACCTCAATAATTTGCGACATCGGGACGGTGCGGTTCGTGTCGCCGTATGCGATGTTCTCGGCGATAGTCTTCTCGAACAGTGTCGGCTCCTGTGACACGATTCCCAGACGGCGACGCAAAGCGGGTAGCTCCATGTCATAGTGAATGTTCTCTTGATCGATCAGCTAGAAAATCGATATTTAAGTTGCGAAGTCTAGTTGACATGACCAGCGATACGTACGATTTTTCCCGAGTCGGGATCGTAGAAACGTTGCAGCAACTGGACACAAGTCGATTTGCCACAGCCGGACGCACCTACCAGGGCCACGGTCTTTCCCTGTAACACGTCCAAGTTGAGGCCGCGCAGCACCTTCTGCTCCGGCCGCGTCGGGTAACGAAAATGTAGATCACGATAGGTGACCCCCTGGACGGCGTTTGTCTTCGAGATGACGACGCCGTTGTGCTGGGCAGCATAGATGTCTGGCGACTGGACTCGCGGCTCACGGTCGATGATCTGGTACAAACGGTGGCCAGAAATCAGTGCAGCATTGAAGGCCGGAGTGAAGGCCAGCGATTG
This sequence comes from Coelopa pilipes, assembly GCA_947389925.1. Lineage (NCBI taxonomy): Eukaryota > Metazoa > Arthropoda > Insecta > Diptera > Coelopidae > Coelopa > Coelopa pilipes. Next base: position 37,474,433 of record OX376699.1, on the reverse strand, counting down.
GGCGAGTATAAACAGGCCGTAGAGCAACGAGTTGGCGATCCTGAAATCAGTTCGAAAAATATTTTTAATAATTAATCATCAGTGTGTTTCACTGCATTTACTTCATAATGTCCTCGAACTTGATCTTGCCGTCAGCACTCATGATGCCGCCGTAGCAGAGGGTGACGGCGTAGCCGAAGAACATGATGGCCATGCCGAGCGTGTTGACCATACCGCGGAACCGCAAACGCCTCTTTATCTCGACCTCGTAGCGATCGATCTCCCTGTCGTACTCTTCGATGACCCACGGCTCTCGGCGCAGACTCGCGACGGTCCGGATTTGGCCGATGGCCTCGGTGGCGATGCGGCTCGTCTCCTCCAGGACTTCCTTTTCGCGCACGGCCGACTTCGTTGTGAACCTACGAGAGAATCCAGAGAGAGAGAAAGCGAGTTCTAAGCCATCTATGGTGATGAGATAAACTGATCATACTTGGCCTCGAAGATGACGGAGATGACCATGAAGGGCGAGGTGATCAAGCAGATCAGCGCTAACTCCCAGCTGTAAATGAAGGCGATCGATATGCTGCATATGAAGTTCGTAATGGCCTGGATGATGTTGCTCAGCGGGAACCCGATTGCGCCCTGAAGACTGGACGCGTCGCCCGAGAGACGAGCCGACAAGGCGCCCACGCTGTTCTCCTCCTCGTCGAACCAAGCCATGTCCTGGCGCATGATAGACTTGAAGATCAAGGAGCTGGCGATGAATTACGATTATCGATCACATGACGAAAATTTCTTCAAAAGCATGAAAGGAAGGTCGAAACTCACCGCATTCGCGTGGTCAGCCAGACGCCGGCCAAGTTGAAGAAGTACGTTTGGGTGAAGCACGCGACGCCGGCGGTGATGCCCACGACCATGCTGATGATGGACACGATGGCCGTGCGATCGAGCACCGCACTCGCATCGGGGTCCGCCATCGCCGCGTAGAACTCGGAAAAGACTATCGAGAAGGCCGGCTGGGTGCAGCCGTAGAGGGCGGCACAGAAAGCGCCCACGATGAGGAACCCCCACTCGGGCTTCGCCGACTGCACCACGCGGAAGAAGGTCTTCACGTATTGGGTTTGCTTCAGTCGTACCTTCTCGTCGGCCTCGGCCTGTACCACCGCTCGTCTGTTGATGATGTTCCGGATGATGTTGCCATCGACGGAGCCCTCCGAGAAGCGCGCGTCCAGACCGCTTTTATTCTTTGCATACGAATCGTGCTGCGGCGATCGCTCGTTGGCCTTGACCTGCAGGTCGTTCTCGCCCGCGTCCTCCGGCTCGTGCTCGCCGAGCAGTTCCTCCACCAGGTCGCCGTCGTAATCGTGCGCCGTCACCATGTCGTAGTATCGGCCGCCGAGTCGCATCAGCTCGTCGTGGCTCCCCTCCTCCATGACCTTGCCGTTGTCGAGGAAGACGATGTGCTCGGCCTGTCGGATCGCAGAGAGGCGGTGCGAGACGACCAGCGTGGTGCGGCCCTTGCTGGCGCGGTCGAGCGCCTCCTGCACCAGCTTCTCCGAGTGGTAGTCGAGGGCGGAGGTGGCCTCGTCGAGCAGCAGGATCTTAGGGTTCTGGATGAGGGCCCGGGCGATGGCGATGCGCTGACGTTGGCCACCCGACAGTTGGACACCCTTCTCGCTGATGAGGGTGTCGTAGCTCTGGAAGGAAATCGCGTCATAGCGAATTCCAGAAACAAAAGAAACAACTCACGTTTGGCAATCCGATAATGAAGTCGTGCGCTCCGGCGGCCCGCGCCGAGTCCTCGACCTCCTTCTGGGTGGCGTCTGGCTTGCCGTGTCGTATGTTCTGGCCGATGGTGCCCTGGAAGAGCACCGGCTCCTGTCCCACCACGGCCATGTTGGACCGCAGCCACGAGACGTTGTACTGCCGGATGTCGACGCCGTCGAGCAGGACCTTGCCAAATATGGGATCGTAGTATCGCTGCAGCAGCTGGACACAGGTAGACTTGCCCGAGCCGGAGTAGCCGACCAGGGCCACGGTCTGACCCTCGCGAATTTTCAAATTGATGCCGCGTAACACGATCGCGTCCTCGCGAGACGGATAGCGAAAGAAGACATCCTGGAACTCAACGACGCCCTTCAGGCCGTAATTCAGTATTTTTCCATCCTTGGACATCGGATCGATGTTTGTCTTCGAATCGATGACATCGAAAATGGCGACGGCCGAGCCGCGGGCCATCGAGAAGGCCTCCAGGAAGGGTGCGGTCCGGCCGATGTGATCGGCCCCAACTATGATGCCGGAGATGACCTACAAAAACACGTGAGAATCAATCGAATCTATGGCGAGGAGTTTACTGGGGCGACTACTTACGACCATCAGAACGGCCGGCGTGTACTCCTTCTCCTCGAGTGGCTTGTCGCGGTCCTCCAGTATCAGGTGGACGCCGTACCAGAAGGCGGCGGCGCTGGAGAGGAACAGCATCGACTTGAGCACCGAGTCGCTGAGGCCCGAGAAGATGCCCTTCGTCTTGCCCGCCTTGCGACCGGGCACCAGGCGCTCGTCGTATCGCTGCGACTCGCTCTTCTCCCCGCCGAAGGCCACCACCGTGCGTATGGCGCCGATCACCTCCTCGACCACCGACCCAGCCTTCGCGTAGGAGTTCTGCTCCCGTATGGTCAGCTTGCTCTGGTACTGTGAGAGAGAGTGAGCGAGTGAGAATGAAAGACGATAAGGAGAATGCGATGAAACCTTTGCCACAATAAAGTTGATGGCGACTGTTATTGGTATGTAAATGAAGACGGCTAGTGTGAGCTTCCAGCCATAGATAAACGAAATGAGTACGCTGATTAGGAAATCCGAGACGAGCTGTATGAAGTGCCCGACATTCTCTGAAATTCCATTGCGAATCTTCTCCAAGTTACTGCGACGACAATCACACGCGATAAAACAAAGCGATAAATCACATATGGCAAATTGTGAAAGTCAATGTGAAATCCTACTCGGTTATCCGCACGGCGAAGTTCTGATCCTGAGCCATGTCGTGCCACCCGATGTCCTGGCGAACGGTGACCTCGAAGAACTTGCGGCGCATGCGCAGCACCTGCTTCAGCGCCACATGGTTGAAGAGATCCACATAGGCCACGCCAGTGACAAACAACAGCAAAGCGTCCAGACTGACCAGGATGCCAAATGAGATGGAGTCCTTCTTTAGCGCATCCATGTTTTCAACGTGTGTGGCATTAGTGCTGATATGGAGAAGATTAAATCTCAGCCATTCCTGAACCCATTCCCCAACTTACAGTATTTGGCCACCACCGAACAAGGGCAAAAGGACGGTCTGCGTGCTGGTGCCGGTGCCGATACTGCGATCGATGAACATGGAGACCAGCTCACTGTACACAACGATCCCAATCGGATGGACCAGAGCCTTGAGGAAGGCCATCAACACGGCCAGAGCGATGAGGAAATAATCCCAGCCTGTGGCGAAGCGATAAAGCTCCAGAAATCGTACATCTCTCTGCTTGACCTTGGGTCTGGCGCCTTCTTTCACTGCTGATCCCATATTGATCACCCACCAGATGATGTTCTTCCGTCAATCTCAACCCAACGTATTCTACTAACTGCCAGGGAGCGAACAGTAGGCGGCCGCCGTGGTGCCAATAGCGAAATAGTAGCCGTAATTAATATAAATTCACTTGCTCTATATATTTAACATCAATTGAAGGGTTGAATATCGGCGATCGGGTCAATTGACGGCATAAAAATTGATGAAACTCTACTTCATATCGAGTTGTCCACCGTCTAAGTTCAATATCACGGCGATGCTCGATTGTGTCTGGGATCGTTTTCCTGGCCGCACTCGCCCTATATCGCGTTGAAGACTGACGCAGAAATGAATTCATACCTATTCAAGATCTGCACCCATGATCACCACAATGTCAAGGTCGATCGCTATGCTCCACACTCCTTTGGCACAATGTCCACACTCGTCGACACTGACTGTTATCACTTGTTCCGTATTTACAACTATTTAAAGCTGTTTACAAGTTGTTGTTCCGTGTTGGTACTTGATATCACTTCTCAATCTCCTCTTAATTTAAGTTGGCGTCGTTGAATTTATAAATCTTATCACTATACTTTACGGCGTTTGGTATATATTTTTATCTAAATGACTCTTGTAAAACTCGAGTCAAATATTCGGAATGGTATTTAGTTAACTCTGGGTTGTTCCGAGCGTTGCATCTCGTGAACGACTGTGAACGTTTCCCAGATGATTGAGTCTTATATAAGAGGCGCGCCGTGCAGGAGTCTCAAAAGTGTCGATGATGCAACAATTTATCTATTTAACTGCAAGATCAAGGCAATTGAAGTAACAGTGGCAAAGATCGCACGCACTCACACATCCAACAAAATCAGACGTTATCAGGTGACGTTCTTAACTACGATTGAACCCTCTACCACAGAGCACAACTGGAGTAATCGATGGACGATTCCTCCAATGCCAATAGGCGGCAATTTTCAAAGATAGTGTACATGTGCCTTTGCATAAATGCGTGAATTTGTAATTTACCTACGTGTTCAGTATATCTAGGCTAATTAATTCGAGTACATATTGCGACAAAAATATCCAGTTTTATTTCGTCTAACAGCAATTTTGCTGCAATTTTTACTTTTAGAAACTGCAACTTCATTTTTTTTTGGGCAATTAATGATTATTACCCATTGTTATGCAGTGATTCAATATTCTACTAATGCTTCAATTCTTCATAAGAGGATTGTTTGTCTTAAGTTATCGAATAATATACAGAACTCAATCTTCAATATAGACTAGATTTAATACTTCACCTATTTGAAAAATCTGAATTGTTTTATTAATGTCAATGATAAAGAGAATTACTTATTGCAAGTCAATTAATAATCAAAGGAAAATTGCTCGTTCGTCACAGAGAGAGAGAGAGAGAGACCTAGAGAGAGAAACGGAAGAAAGTATGAAGAGAGACGATGGAAAGCAATAAAGGAAACTAACTAAATTCTGGAATATTTTGTTTATAATATGTGTTAATTATGTTGAAAACTTATATGAATAAAATGATCTGTAATTATTATTTAAACATAATACTTTAGAATCAATATATATGCTATTGAATAAAACTAAAATAGCTTGAACTAAAAGCGAGAGCATGATTGGTGCTGCTCTAGTGATCCTTTTGAGTCTTATGAAGTTTGGCATAGATTCCGTCTTTGGCCAACAGCTGATAGTGGGTGCCCTGCTCCGCCACGCGTCCGTTCTGGATCACACAGATCAGATCGGCATTCTGGACGGTGGACAGACGATGTGCAATCACGATGCAGGTCCTTCCCGAGCAGGCCGAGTCCAGCGCTTGCTGCACCAACTGTTCGCTCTGCAGATCCAGGGCCGAGGTGGCTTCATCCAGCAGCAACACCCTGGGATTGCGGACTAGGGCACGTGCGATGGCGATGCGCTGCTTCTGGCCGCCGGACAACTGGGTGCCGCGCGCACCCAGGCGCGTGTCGTAGCCGTTAGGCAGCGAGATGATGAACGAGTGGGCGTTCGCGCTCTTCGCCGCCTCGATGATCTCCGACATGGCGATGGCGCGCGAGTTGTCACCGTAGGCGATGTTCTCGGCGATGGTGCGCTCGAAGAGGGCGGGCTCCTGCGACACGATGCCCAGCTTGCCGCGCAGGGTCTCGAGACTGAGGTCGGTCTGGATGTCGTCGTGGTTGATGTGCTACAGCGATCGAGAGAGAAACAAGTTTATATTAAACCGAACAAAATAGTCTTGTGTTCGCTTTGGTGCCACTTACGATGCTGCCGCTGTCCGCGTCGTAGTAGCGTTGTAGGAGTTGGATGCACGTCGACTTGCCGCAGCCCGAGTGGCCGACTAGGGCGACCGTCTTGCCCTGCATCACCTCCAGATTTAGGCCGTGCAGGATCCTGACGTCTGTGCGCGTCGGGTATCGGAACTCGATGTCACGGTAGCGTACGCCTTCGAACAGGTTCAGCTGCTTGCCGAAGGTGTTGCGCTCGCGCTTCGCTGGCGAAACGATCTTCGGCTGGCGATCGATTATCTGGAAAATGCGATGACCCGCCACCAGGGCCCCCGTAAAGGCCGGCGCGAAGGCCAAGGACTGGGCCAACATCATGGAGCCGTACAGCAGGGTCTCCGAGACTCTGCAATGGATATCGACATGTGAACACGGGCAATCATGACAGAACAGTCGTCCTCACTTGATAATGTCCTGGAAGAGAACTTTGCCCTCGGAGACCAGGACTCCACCGTAGCACAGAGCCACGGCGTAGGCGAAGAAGAGGAAAGCTTGTCCCGCGGAGTTGATCAGGCCGCGATACTTGAGCTTCTGCCGGATCAGCACCTCGACCTTCTCGATCTCGTCGTTGTAGCGCTCGATCGTCTTAGCTTCACACCGCAAGCCGGCGATGGTGCGGATGTTCGCGATTGCTTCGGTGGCGATGCGACATGCCTCCTCGATCACCTCCTTCTCACGAATCATCGTCATTGTCATGAATCTGGGTGGATGTCATGGAAAGAAATCAACGGAAGAAATGATAGAAGGAGATAATTGAAAAGATCTTAGGAAAAGATTATGGTCATTGCAATAGATCATGGGAAGAGATCATAGGAAGGTATTATAGAAAGAAATCATAGGAAGAGACCATTGGAGTAAATATGGGAAGAGATGATATGAAACCTACTTGGCCTCAAAAATTACGGAGCCCACAATGATAGGGCAGGTGCTGAGACACAACAGGGCTAGCTTCCAGGAGTAGTAGAAGGCCAGCGATAGACCGACAACAAAGTTAGAGAACGCCTGTATCAGCCCGCTCAGGGGGTATCCAATGGCGCCCTGCACACCGGCCGCATCGCCCGACAACCGAGCCGAGAGCGCACCCACCGAGTTGCGCTCCTCGTCGAACCAGCCGATCTCCTGCCGCATCATCGACTTGAATGTCATGGATCTGCATGTTAAGAGACATGGTTAATCTAATTCCAATGTAATTGGCTGAGTTGGAGCCGACCTGACACGCGTAGTCAACCACACTCCGGCGGAGTTAAAGAGATAGGTCTGCAGGAAGCACGCGAATCCCGTCAGGATGCCCAGGACGAGGCAGCAAATCGAGAGGATGGCCGTGCGGTCCAGAGCGTCCTGTTCGTTGGGCTCCGCCAGAGCGGCGTAGAATTCACCAAAGGCCACGGAGAAGGCGGGATATGTGAAGCCGAAGCCGATGGCACAGACAGCACCCAGAATGAGGTAACACCACTCGGGCCGAGAGAGACGAATGATGCGGCTGAAGGTCTTGCTGAAATTCGGCTTGGATTCCTTCTCGACTACCGGAGTGTCCGGCTTTTTGATGGACCTGAAGCCGTGGTCATCGAATTGAACGCTGTTCTTCTGGTTCTTCTCCAGGTTGATCGGACTCGTTTCGAACGACTTCTCGTACAGAGCCAGACTCTTTCCTACGCAAAATGGAAAATTGAGAGGAAATCATGATGAAACATCCCGAAACCCCACGCACTCTTGGCATCGTCGATGTCCTCGTTCTCAGGCTCAGGCACGTTGATATCTCCGGCTCGGACCATGCTGTAGTACATGCCCTCCAGCACCATAAGTTCGTCGTGCGATCCCTCTTCCACCACCTTGCCCTCGTGAATGAAGACGATCTTGTCGGCACCCCTGATCGCCGAGAGCCGGTGGGACACCACAATGGTGGTGCGTCCCTTGCTGGCCATGTCCAGGGCGTCCTGCACCAACTTCTCCGACTGATAATCGAGAGCAGAGGTGGCCTCATCGAGCAGCAGGATCTTTGGGTTCTGGATGAGGGCTCGAGCGATGGCGATGCGTTGCTTTTGCCCACCTGAAAGTTGGGAGCCGCGCTCGCCAATCATCGTTTGGTAGCTCTAGAAAGGGTGAAGGGACATGAACATGGAGCATGAAAAGTTGAGATATTGAGAATTCCTGACCTCTGGGAGGCTGGTGATGAAGTCGTGAACTCCCGCCGATTTGGCCGCCGCTTCGATCTCCTTTTGGGTCGCATAGGGTTTGCCATAGCTGATGTTTTCGGCTGAAAAAGGAAAAAAATCCATTAGTTTGGGTCCATCAATCTTGTTCCAGCTCCTACCAATGGTGCCCAGAAACAGGACCGGCTCCTGCCCCACCACCGCGATGTTCGAGCGTAGCCACTGGATGTTGTACTTGCGAATGTCGAGTTCGTCTAGGAGAATGGATCCGAACACTGGGTCGTAGAACCGTTGCAGCAACTGGACGCATGTCGACTTTCCGCAACCGGAGGAGCCGACCAGGGCCACGGTCTGGCCGGCCTTCACCTTGAAGTTCAGGCCCCGATGGACGATGACGTCGAGACGCGAGGGATAGCGAAAGAAGATATCCTGGAATTCGACATCGCCTCGCAGTCCGTAGTTGAGAATCTTCCCGTCCGTGGACATGGGATCGATTTTCGACTGCGAGTCGATGATCTTGAAGATGTTGGCAGCGCAGCCGCGCGCCATTGAGAAGGACTCGAGGAAGGGCGAGGTGCGCGCAATGTTGTCTGCCCCGACGATAATGCCGAAGAAGGCCTTGGGAAGGAATGAACGAAGAATTTACAGAACTTACAGAAACTTCTCATGAATCGATCAATCAATCTCACTCACGATCATCAGAATTGCCGGTGTGTACTCCTTGTCCTCCTGGTCGCGATCGGCCAGAATCAAATTGACGCCGTACCAAAAGGCACCTGCACAGGAGAGGAAAAGCATGGCCTTGAGAACGCCATCGCTGAAACCGGAGAAGGCGCCCTTGCGCTGCGAGGCCTGCCGGGCTGGGACGAGGAAGTTGTCGTAGCGCTCCGACTCCTTCTGCTCCCCGCCGAAGGCCACCACACTGCGGATGGAGGAGAGAACCTCCTCGACCTGGTTTCCAGCACTGGAGTAGGACTCCTGTTCGCGTGTGGTCAGTTTGCTTTGGAACTGGGGGAGAGAGAACGGAGGCAATTGAAATGGATGGACAGGATGGTAGGACAACGATGGCGCTCGCTCACATTGGTCACGAAGTAGTTGAGGATGATCACGATCGGAATGTACACACTCACGGCCAGAGTGAGTTTCCAGCCGTAGCCGAAGGAAATGCCCACGGTGATGATGAAGCCTAGGACCAGATACATAAAGTGACCAACCTTCTCCGAGATCCCGTCCCGAATCTTTTCAATGTCACTTGGTGATAGAAGAACTTCTGATAACGCCAATGGATCTCAGATCTCTGTAGATTCGAAACTCACTCAGTCATGTTCTGGGCGAAGTTCTGTTTGGTGGCCAAGTCGTGCCAGCCGATATCCTGCCGCATCACAGCCTGGAACAGGAGCTTCCGCATGCGTGTGACTTGGCTGAGAGCGACCATGTTGAAGACGTCAACCGAGAAGATGCCCGAAATGAACATCACCACGGAGGCGATGGTTAGGAGGATGCCGTACGAGATCGAGTCGTTGTACAGCTCCGCGTTGTTCTCCTCCACCGTCGCGTTCGTCCTGCGAAGGTAGGCACAAATTTCAGCCTCATCATCATTTTCACCTTCCTTCCACTCTTCCACGACCGTCACTTACAGAGATTTGCCGCCGCCTAGCAGAGGCAGGGCGTACACCTTGGAGCTGGTGCCGATTCGCAGCGAGCGATCGACCAACATGGCGGTGAATTCACTGTAAATGATGACCACCGCCGGCAGGGTCAGGGCTTTGATCGCGGACATGACCAGGCCGATGAAGAGCAGGAAGATCTCGCAGGGTGTGGAGAAGCGAAAGAGGCGCCAGAAGCTGATGGGCGGTGTTGGCTCCAGACCCGCTGCCATGGGCACATCCTCCGAGGATTTCGACGTCGTGGAGATCTCGTTCTCCATTTTCGAATGCTGAGAAAAGTTAATACCACCATTAGATCACTTTGACAATTTCACAATTCCATTTCTGCAGTCGTCTCGTTGCAGTTTTCGAGCTTCTAATCGGAGAAGTTAATTGAATTAAGTCTGAGAGAACCACCCAGGCCTTGTCTAAAGACCCTACTCGCGATGACCTGGAGGTCAACATTTTTAATAGACTTCAATTTGTTGCAATTTAAATGTTGGAAAAAAAAAAACACAAACGCATCGAACATCGGAGTATTAAATTCTTAACTTTTGATGTTGGAGTACAAAAGCACTAGTAAATATCCTTTAAATTTCAATGCAATTTCAATCCTTTTTTCAATTACTTCCACGAGTTGAGTCCTTGGCAACATGAACTCACATTTTAGCTATTGTAATTCACTTCAATTAAAGCACTATCTGAGGTCCTGGACAGTCTTCACTTTCTCAGCATGATTGCTGTACACAAAGTCCTTCGGAACAGAGATTCCAATAGCAGCGAAACTAACTCCCGGAGGGTCCAACCGCTGCAGACGACGACGAGTGACCGCGAACTGAGCATAAGTCTTGGAGCAACTGTCGTTTAAATTCCCGATGGGAGAAATGAGACTTGGAGCTCAGAACAATTGGACGATTGGTGGTAGACGACGACAAAATAAGTTTTAATTACTTTGCATCTCTGGAGTTAATTGGTCGATCTTGTCTCATGAAGATCCCAGCAACGTGTACAGAGGAGAGAACTCGAAAGAGAGAAAGAGAGAGAGTCATGGGTGTGAGAGTGATGCGAACGGGTGTTAGAGAGAGTGTGAGAACAATTTATGTAAAAATCGAAATAAAATATAGAGCATGGAATTCGACATCATAAAAGTTTTATTAGATTGATCCTTAGAGCAACTGGCGAAAGAAGTTCGTATCACAATTGGTGGCGATCTCTTTGTGTGAGCAGTGATTTTTGTCTTTATTTTCTTATTGAAAAAGTGACCGTGTCAAGAGGTGTCAACATTGAATCAAAGTTGAGGTTGAATATTGGGAAATCGCTGTGTCATCTATTAAGATATTCAATATGCTTTGTTTAATTTGATCTACACAATTTAGGTAAAATCATCATTTAGACTTGTGAATTCTCAGTTCAAAGTGAAAATTTTGAATATCGGTTCAGCTCGGCGGGTCAAGGTGATAAGTATTAAAAACCGATCGGTTTCTTTGAGGATAATTTTATTACTAGAGGTCAATTTAAATATACAGCAATATAGCAGAACGCTTCACATAATGCCTTACGCTAAAATAATAGTATAACTAATGGATAACAGTGATTCATTTAGATTTTCGTTTTTCTTTCCTTCTCTAATTTACAAGAAATCTATTATATTTAGTACATACATACATGCATATATGTATATGTCCTACACATGAGTTTAGCATTGTTTATATCACATAATCGTAGATAATTGAGATTTTTAATAGAAATAATAAAAAAGCTTTTTAATTAAATAACAAATATTCAACTACATATTCAACGGCAAGTGCCTAACAATGATTTATATACGTATATATATTACGATTACAGACTAAGGGTTGTTTATAACTAACTGACTTTCAAAGTGAACGAACTACAAAATCTTTCATGTATATTGCTTTGATTTTAATAATTTAATCAATCGATCGACTGACTGGTATTCTTCATAGTTTATCTTAAGGTCTGTAGGAGGATCAATTCGAGGACTCAAGTATTTAGATTATGGCAACATTTGGGCCACCCTCTGCCACCGCACTCGCCACGGACATGGTCCATGTGATATGTTCTCTAATATCAAATGTTTGCATCTGGGATTCAACGTGAGATTCGTCAATTGTTTAGGATTCTACTTAAACTACTGTACGGTACGACTACTCCAAGAGTTATCCTCGGCATCGGCCTGCGATCATACATAGACCTCGCCGGTCTTCGCGTTCGGTCCCCGCTTGGCCAGGGTGGTCGGCGCCGATATGGCCGTCGTTCCATTGGGTCCGTTGCCCCCCGCTCCATGCTCGTTCGTCTGATTCGCCCCCATCGACGCACTGGTCGCCTCCTCCCGCCTAGCAGCGGCGTCCGGTTGACCCACCGATCGCGTCGATGGCTTCCGCTCGAGTATATAGGAATCCTGTATGTTCAGATTCAGATTTGCACTGAAGCTGTTGTTCCGCGACACCGGCGGCCCACCGTTCATCGCCTTCACCGAGAGCATCGCGGTGCCCATATTGGTGGTGGTGTTGTTGTTGTTATTGTTATTATTGCCCAGGCTGATCCCGTGTCCGTCGGGGACATCGGTCGGCGTCGCCACCAACTCGGTGATGGACAGTGCCGACGGCGACCGCTGGATGGAGAGCGAGACGGGGATGGTGGTGATCACGTCGTTGGCATCGAACCCGGTGGCCGTCGTGGTGATCGTCGGCAGCTGGGACGCAGTGATCGGCACAATGTTCAGGGTACCCGAGGGTATCGTGTCCGACGTGCTGGTGGTGACCGTGAACGGGAACGAGAGGGTCGTGATGTTCGTCGTCACGGGAATCGCTAAAGGCAGAGAGAGAGAGAGAACGCCTCAGTTAGAGAAGAAGAAAGAGTGTGCGGAAAGATGAGACTCACGTGTGGTCACGCCGAAGCCGACGTCGGTCATGTTGGTCGGCAGCACGGCCTGGGCCAGGGCGTTTGTCGCCGGATGTCCTGGAATCAAAGTATTATTCGATGATGAACTGTCCATTTCTTTGATGGGCGAGAGAAGCAGAGTGCCCAGCACTTGTCCGTCTTGGCCCGCCTGGGTGCTAGTGTAGGGATACATGGCGGTTTGTGTGCTTAATTGTGGTGCCATTATAACGGCATTCGTGGCTATGGGTGCAATCGAATTAGTTGCTGTGGGTGCTGCTACGGGTGCTACCAAAAATTTACCATTCGTTTCTTTCTCACCGGTCTCTTTGGTGACGTCCGGCGTGGGGATGCGCGGACGCGACTTGGGCGCACTCGCATTGAGCCCATTGAGTCGCGAGTCTGTAACGAGAGGAGCAATTAAAACCATCCACCTTTATTTGGGTCCCAATGGGCCTCATAGTCGGGCCAATAAGCCAACGACAATAGTGAAAAATATGTCCAAATGTCTCTCGTGACTCACTTTGTTTGATCAGCTGCTTGTGCGCTCGCAACGACTTCCGGTGCACGAACTTCTCGTACAGACTTGGCTTCGACTGTATGCCGCCCTGTTGTTGCTGCTGCTGTTGCATTTGCTGTTGCTGCTGTTGCTGCTGCTGCTGCTGTTGCTGTAATATGGCCAAAGGCAGGCCGGACTCGGGACTCGAGTAGACCGAGTTGAGGCGGTTGCGATTGAACGCCATGCCGCCGGACGAGTACGCGGTCGACTGGCTCCGCATGGAGCCCATGCGTGACAGCTGTCGCACGAGCCAGTTGTTCTTCCGCCGCTCCACCATCGGCGTGTCCACGCTCTCCTGCATTTACACAAAGTGAGTGAAAAACCTTTAGCTACTGTCTGGTATGGAGGATGGTCGACGATCTTACGTAGTCGGCGTAGACGTCGTCGGCGATGATGCGCTTCCCGCCGCCGGGAACGATGTTCGCGTACATGGCGTCCGCCTGCTTCACCTTGTACTTCTCGGCGGAACCCTTCGGCTCGTCCTTACGGTAGTGCTCGGAGGCCACCGTGTAGGGCAGGTCCTTCGGCACCACACACTCCCAGTACTGGTCGCGCAGCAACTCCGGGTGTTCCTCGTGCATCTCGTCTACGATCATGTAGGCCGCCTAAGGAAAGAGAGAGGAGGATCAAGCATTTATATTAAGAGTTGGAGAACATCCCGACACTTTCACCACCACCCTGCTCTCCTTCTCCCAAAGCGTGAGGGCGGCCTCAGTTTTAATTGGATTGGAGGGAAGTTCAGTCGAGTGGGTTGGTGAAAAAAAGAAAGTACTCTCGTTTGTGGAATGCATTGGCACGTGTTACACATAAAATGAAACATGAGTTTGGAAAATATTTGACTGACTGAATTTCAATTAAAACCGAGGCACAAAACATGTGTACGAAATACGTAATTTGCCAAGGGGAAGCACAGAGTGAGAGGGAGGGTGAGAGGGAGAGGGAGAGGGAGAGAGGGTCAACACGATAGTTGTGGACGAGACCGGTAGGGCTGATAGGGTACATGACCGTCACACCTGATCGGCCGGTCGATTCCGATACCGATCGATTGACCGATGGCACATTCGCTTCCGTACCTGATGGCAGTGAATTACATCACGTTTGTGTGTCTGATTATATCGACGAACGACAAAAGAAAAACAACCAATAGTACAAAAACAAAAACATAAACTATTTAACATAAACAACAACAAACAGTAGCAACAATAATTCGCTAGCAATAATAATAATATTGTGAATATTTTCCGAAATGCTTCGAAAAAGCAACGTTCCGGAATTTTAAAACCCACTTAAAGCGAGTCCAACAACAATCACACTATATTATCGCTCACTCGCGGTAAACGATGGAAATGGTGGCGCTGACTTGAAAAAGTGAAATTACTTTTTATTACTTAACTCTATGTGGGTTTTTTCTCTTTCTCCTTCTCTCTCTCTCTCTCGCTCTCCCCACTCCCTTTTGATCTCTTTCCGCCGGGGTTTCCTTTGGAAAATAAAAGTCCATTCGTGGCCTAAACGAGGCTTCGAGTTGTATAACGACTGGGGCGACAAAGGGTTTCTTTGCGCCGATATTATATACACATATATAGGAATAATTATGCATGCATTTTTAGTCGATTTATTATTTGTCACGTTTTCGCTTTCGACCCAGGGCTGTTTACAAGTCGCGAAAAGCATAACAATGGCCAGCGATTTGTGTCGACGGCTGGTTGGTTGGTCGGGCTTTACGGGGAATTCGAAAGTTCTACCTTTGTAGAATATTCCTTTGTTCTGCGACCACGAACAAGTGACGCCGACCAGCGCTGACCACGTCGATGCCACTGAACTCTTGTCGAGGGTTTTGTTTTCATTTTAATTTTGCAGTTTTTTCCCCCAGTTTTGCTCTCTCGGTTTTCGACTGAAGCCACACAGTGGGGCCTTTTCTATGGCAGGGAAACCAGTTTGCGGTATTGGCCAAGCGCTACTTGCAGTCAGCCAACTTACACTCGGTCTCGAGCTGTTGCCAGAAGACGTTGTTGCTGTTACCGATGTCGTTGCTTGCGCTGAAGCGTCACTACTTTTTGAGCACGTGCCACTTTTTCTCAGGCAAGTGCCGAGAAGCCAGGCTGCAGGCCAATCCTGACCGAAGAACGCAGACCGAGTCGATTTAAGGGCAGTCCCTCGACTCCGGCCAGATGCTAATAACCGTTGCAGCCTTCGGACTTAAACCGAACGCACACACAACGACAACGTTCTGTGGCCTACATTCGAGTGCCACAAGGCGGAAGGAAGTCGTGTCGGCGGCGCGGTTCCACAAAGCATGAGTCGTAATTATTTGCAGCCCATAAACCGAGGTATGTGTCGGCTGTCGCTAACTGAGCTGAGCTGAGCTGAGGTGAGGCGAACCTTAGCCGAACCTCATTTTCGCAAAGGCCTTCTGCCCGCCGACTAAAAATATAAAAAATATTAACAGCATACTTGTACACAGAACGTGTGTATAACTATAGTACACTACAAAGAGATAACGTTATGTAAAAAGTTACTTCTCTCCACGTACTATAGACAACAGAGACGAATACGGGTTTTTATTGTGGCTGCCAGAGTTTAAAAATAATTATCGGAATTTGAAATAAAATGGCGAGGAAAAAACGAAGGACAACACAAAATATCTGGTTGTCTTGTCTGGAACACAAAGTCTCGAACGCCAAGACCTGCTGCACATGTATTGTGGCTGAGATGAAGGTCGGGTTGTCAAAACTTGTGGAAAAAAAATACTAAATAATAATAATACAAAATGCAAAAAGTAAATGAGAAAAAATAAAAAAAACCACACAAGATGAATTCGCAGAACTTCGAAAGCTTAGGTTGAGAAATTCCGGTTTTTCTAAAGCGAGGGGATCTTTTTGAATTCGTTCGGATTGTTGAAGTTAATGTTGTTGTTATTATTGTCGTCGTCATCGTAGGAGATATTTGCAACTTTCCTGGATAGAAACACCTATGCCGAACTCCCCACAAAGCAGAAATAACATCATTATCGAATTGTTCTCGAATCAACATCGATCCGCTGGAAATACGAGTTTAATCACTCGATCACTTCGGCTTAACAAAAGACAGTATGATCGAACCATGCTTTTGTCCACTGCACGTGGATGTTGACGGAAACGACTCCGTAGCAGAGACGAGTGGCGAGACCTGAACAAAGTCGTTGATCTGTCCCAATGTCGGACAGTTCGATCGGTCTCGCCGGAAGGAGCTCGCCGCATTCAAATGTTTGCCCCCAGCATCCAAATGCCTGTCAGTCTCTCCGTCTCTGGCTGTCCATTTTCTCATTGTCTGTCAATTTTCTCCCCGACTGCCAGCCAGTCGTCAGTCTCTCTGCCTGTCAGTCAGTCTGTCCGTTTGTTCGTTTGTCCGTCTGTCTCTCATGACTTTTGATGACTTCTTCAAGCAGACCCCATCGGCAGCAGACGACGACAGGTATTAAAACCTGAGGTTGTCACGTTACGATCGTATATTAACCGTTAAATGTCACCGCACGTCGCTTTGACTTACTCGTAATGAACCGGGGAGGGGTGGGGAGCGAGAGGCAGGGGTCAGGGAGTTGTCATGTGATCAATCGCAACACCTTGAATTGCGCTTGTCGCGCTTTTGCCGTCGAAGTGCGTGCCGTGGGCCGCCGTCTGTTGTGGGAAACACTGTTCAAATTAGTGTTAATAACATGTTTCTTTGTCGTTGTTTTTTTTGTCTCTGTTCTTGTTGTTATTGCCATTGAGCTGGTCGTTCTGTTGGCAACAATGCCATGTTCATGTTTCGTGAAGAAAACAAAAACAGTAAAAAACAAAAACTTAAAAAGTTATCTTTCACCGACAAATTTGCAAATAAATAAATTTAAATACTCGCTAATTACAGGCGGATCTGCTAACTAAGCCCGGCCCGCCCCCTCCATTTGAACCTCATTGCAATGGGGTCCGCTCCAAGCCAGGTAAAAAACAACCTGTAGAACTTTGTTTTCTCAGAGACAACCGATGAACCGGTGAACCGGCTAGAACCTTGAGGCCTGGCTTGCATTTGCCATTTCGACACTTACCTTAATGTGCCTGTCAATGAGCCAGTTGAGTTCAATGTCGTCATCATCTTCGCCGAATGGATTTATCAAGACCTCGGCGACTTTCAGCCACCCGACGTAGAAAACGAACTGGAAATAGAGGTTTTTAATCATAAGTCAATTTCATTAATCTCGCCATCATAGATGTGAGCCGTGTTAGAAATCCTCTGTGTCTGAATCGTCTTGTGAGAATTTCGTATAATTGCAGCCATCCTTACTCCCCCTGACGAAAGAACCTACCACAATAACCTATTATTAGCGTTACTCCCATATAGCACGATTTTACTCGGCTCACTCCATATTTGGTCTTCTGACAAATTATACTTGATGGCCCGTTAAATCTTATTATACATGTTAATAGTCGACAAGCCTCAAATAAATCAATAGTAATAAACAATAAACAGATCTCCACTACGTACATAAATCAATGGGCTTCATTTTTAAATTGTTTTAGAAAAAAAGTATCGAAAGAAAAAACAAAAAATAAAAGAGAAACAATTAAAATCTCGCGCACATGTTCAACTTGACATACATATAATTGTTGCTAACAAAATCCTATCTGCGGTATGTATATTTGTCATAACTGCGATGTTTTTTTGCTTCATGCCAACCTCTCCACAATTTCACTTTCTACGAATTCGAATTGGACAGAGTGACACAAACCCCGATAGATAGATATCTATCCATCTGAATGAATGGAGAGATGGATGCAGGCCGACAGACAGGCAGATAGATGGTGAAAAGACACACTGTTGCCGTCACCTACGACAACAGAGCAGGGCTGCTTCTGCCCCGATGACTGTGGGCAACAAGTGGTTTTAACGGCTGTTGAGGCCCGCGGCTACTTATTGGCAACACTTCAGCGATCTCTCCTCACCGATCTATCCGTCTCCCTCGCACTATCAGCGCTCTCCAGGGGCCTGTGCCATATTCGGAGACGCTAAGTGATTTGTGGGGTTTCCACGCGATGCCGAAGATTTCTAAAACGTTTTCTTTCGCCGATGCCTGTCAGACAATGTTTGATTTTATAATCAAAGGCTCGTGCCAACTCGACACAAATTGTCAAACACACCGACAAACAAAAACAGACAGACAGAAACACGACCGCATATGTGCATTGATCACAAGTTGACGCTGACTTCGCAGAGGAAGAAATTAGATGCCCAGATTATGGACAGACGGAAACCGCAAAAGTGGGGAACTCAAAGTGAGATTCCGTCACGGGGATCGTGCTCGCGCTTGGGGGGCCGAACCTACCTGGAGCACCGTGAAGAGCGGGAAGTAGAGGTCGGGATCCTCCCTGCCGTTGCGATCGGAGGGCATCTGCGGCAGCATCTGACGACCCAGCAGGGCCGCGATGAAGTACGTGTACAGCACCAGGGTCACCACCTGAGGGCGAGACGAGGAACAGGAGCAGGAGGATTAAATTTTATGAAATATCCAGTTGTACACTCGAACTCACCTGGGTGTAGACCAGCGGCACGCAGACAGTATCGTAGCCAATCAGGCCGCCGAGCCGTCGCCGAATGTCGGACAATTCCATGAGGATGGTTTGGACGATGTGATCGGACGCGATCAGGCCGTCCTTGCGCGCCCGATTGATGATGTTCGTCGCCCAGACGAGGGGCATCCAGTACTTGGACATGGGGCTCTTCTGGTTGAGGGCCTCGAAGATCTTCGACTCGGACTCGTGCATGAGACCAGCATCCACGAGGTGTTGTGTGGTGGGGAAGCGACGCTTCACGCGCAACGAGATCCGCTGCAGCGTGATGACGTAGGCCAGCACCATGTAGCGCATGATGTTGCGTCGCATCAGTCGCCCCGTCTCGTTCTAAACACGGGCGAGAGAGAGAAAAATTACTCCAATTACCATGGCGTAGAGAGATAGAAAGGGAAGAGATGGGTGGCAGGTGGCAGGTGGATGGCAGGTGGCAGGTGGATGGCAGGTGGATGAAAGAGAGTGAAATTGTTCAATACGTGCATTTACCCCTCCATTGGAGTTCGGTATGGCCGCGCTGATGAAGAGCGCCAGCGTGTCTGGCCAGGGGAGGAGTCGGTACTGCTCCCACCAGCGCTTCACCACCAGGTTCACGTAGAAGCCGAGCACGAAGGACATCGGTATGCTCTCGCTCTGTTGGCCGAAGTAGACTCGGATTTTGGCAAAAATTCTGCAATTACAAAAGGCATTATCATTAGTTAACAAACAACCGACAAAAGATCAGTTAAATTTTTCAAGCAGCGATATGCTAATGAATCGGCGAATGATAGTTCATTTGCTTCGATACTCACTTTTGTTGATGATCATTTAGTACAAATCTATAGACTACATTTATTGTATAATATAAGCATAAATAAGCTACTAATTCTCTCCAGACTAATTTGTAAACGCTACCACGCCATCTGCAAGATAAGAAAGAAGGTGAATTAATTTACATAAAGAGTGAAATTTTGTATTCTTAACATTCTACCAAAAAGATTTGTAATTCTCCATGAAATAGTAGCAAACATTTTTGAAATTCTCCCATAAAATTTATGGAATTCTTCCATGAAATTTCAGAAATTCTTCCATGAAATTTTAGAAATTCTTCCAAAAGTTAATTCTAACATCTATAAGACGGACAATTTATGGCATGGGCCACATTTAGATTCGATATGGTGCTTGATTCATGGTCCCCGGTGATCGTTTTCGAAGCCCAAGTACAACTCAAACAACTGTCGGATCGGACGTTCCTCGACCCATGTCAGCCGAGGCGTCATGGTTTATGGAGCACGAGTTGGTCAGGACAGAGTGTGTGGATTGCATTTAAATCCCCACAATCGTGAAGGCATCATCGACCCACAATGCATAGGCACGTCATCATTGCTCCGGTTTCCACACATGCAAATCGCACACCAGCGCACCAGGAACTTGCGACAATTCGCCACACGTCGCTTCCATTTCAAACCACTATAAAAATAATATACTCAGCCTTTTTGGCATTGTTTTCGTATCTTCGTCGTTTTATTTTCGTTCTCTCCAACTCTCGCCTGTCTGTCTGTCCGTCTTGACCATATGCATAAATTCTGACCGAATGGAAACGAAGTCTTGTCTATCGCACGCTTTTTGTGAAATTTACGACACAGTTGCCATTGTTGGCAATTGTTTTGGCTGTCGATTTTGGCATCTCCTCTCTCTCTCTCTCTCTCTGTTTCTTTTTCAGTCACAGCACAGTGGAATGATACCAGCAGAAATGCTTGTGTATTGCTCACAAGGCACCTGTTGGCAAGACCATGACTTATTTCGGGCCGACGGCGGTTGTTCGCTTTGTCTTTGTGCGTACCTGGGGCCGTTGGAAACCGGTAAAGACTTCCAGGAATCGCGAATCTCGAGACTTCGCTGCGTTGTCGCCGCACTCGATTTCGTACACTCGGGCGATTTTTCACGGATTCGCTACGCTCCAGCGTAGTCCCCACGGCCCCGGCCCCGGCCCAGGCCGAGTCGAGGGCGCGACGACTTTATTAATCGAGCCCGCCATATTACAGCAGACACCCTGCGACAACTTGTTTCCAATCGATCGGTCGGTCGGTCGAACGTGTGTTCGATTGTTCGTTCGTTTGATCGATCGCAGCCTATTGGGAAACCTTGATCTTGAAAGTGAATCGAATCGAATGTTGTTTTTTCAACTATTGTCGTTGGCGATTCGGTGGCTGCTGGCGACAGAATCGAGAGTTGATCACAGAAAACCGCCTATTTTCATGCCATAAATCAAGCAATAAACATATCGGAGGAGATTTGTTTATGTCATTGCTTTCAATTATCAAGCTAAGGATCAATTTACAACGATCACCTTGTGTGCGTCCGCGTCTGTGTCTGGGTCTGGGTCTGGGTCTGCGTGTGGGGGATCGGACGACGGCGTGACGGTGTGTAATGAGATGAGATTTTGAGAATGTATTGCAGCTACTGGAGAGAGTGCTTGAGATATTCCCACATTTCTCACACAGATGATCGATAAGTCGATTCCAGATTGTTCACAAGAGGTTCTCGGCTGCGAGTTGTTAACTTCATTCTACAGTTAATTGTACAAACAGCACGTCGACTCATGGAAAGTTTCGCCATTCTCCATATACTTGTTTGTGTGTCTTGTTATTATTTTTTTTTTGTTGTTGTTTTTGTAATATTTTTGTCAACATGTTACAAAAGATATATCGCACTAGAAGTTGTTCGCCGTTTGTGCTGTGCATTCGATTCGTTTTAATCTTCGACAAAACGTGTTCGTTTTCGTTGCAAGAGCATGCGAAGGTTGTATTTATATTTCGAAATGAGCTGCAATTAAATGCCAACTGGTAACAAATGGAATTCGCGTCGAAAACGTTGTCGGAACACAAGCGCACAAAAGACCTTAGATCCTGGTCCAGGATCGTTGACGATCACCTGGAGTGGGGGTCGGAATCGAATCCCGCAAAAGACTCCCTTTGAAATAGTGGTAGACCCCTCGATGGATTGCGCGATTTCAGGAAGTACCGTCGATCGTCGCAGACTTTGGTTCCGTGGACGGTTTCGTCTCGTTGCACTTGTCGGCAATTAAAACGACTCCATCCCTCAGCCTCTCTCCCAAACGGCATCAGCGGTGAATAGTTGAATACAAAGCGAGACCCAGTTAGACAGTGGAACAGAGAGAGAGGGAGAGGGAGATAGAAGACCGATCAACACGTAATTAATTTACAAGCACCGTCCACTGGCTGGCTCGCTAACGAATGCAGTGACTAATGAGTGGGAAATGATGAATTGCTTGGTGGGGATGCTGTGAGTGGAGGGGAGGGGAAAAGATCGCCCCGGCTATATATAGGATCCATCAATATGTATGAATGAATATAATTGGAACGATTGATACTCACTTCCATAGGATCTTCCAGAAGCAGCCGAAGCTGCTGCCGTTCGGCACCTCGCCCGCATAGGAGACCGTCATGTTTTTGGAGGGAACGATAAGACCGTAACGATCAGTTCATCACACGCACACACACACGCACGCATGCACGAACACTGCCGCCGACGACGCACACATGCAGGCGACGTCAAAAGCACATCTGTGGTCGTGACTGCCGCCGTCCAGACGTCATCGAAACGTAATTGTTTTTGTTGTATTCTTTTGTTTTGTTGTTTTTCCACACACTGCTGCTTTCTCAACCGCTTCGATCGACTCGAATTGACGTCGAATTCCGCTGCACTGCGCTGCACTCGGCGCTCGCAAGAATTTCGAATTCCAGCACGTTCCGGCTTACGGCAGGCCGAATTCACGCCGCTGCCGAGGATGAGGATGCGGACGACGACGAGGACGTATACGAGGACAAAGACGTGGGCGAGGACGACCTGGCGGCTAAGAAGGTGTCGCTGTAACTACTTGGCTTCGTCTGCGATTTGCTCTCGTTTAAACACGGTTCCGCCTCATCAGCTCCGCATCAGGTGCCCACCTGCCAGGAGAAGAGAAGAGAAGTTGAGAGAATTTATTGCGTTGTAAAACAAACGGTTTTCCATATTTAGAGGCGTAGTTTCGATGGGGATCAAATTTAGACAATCGTTTCGATCATTTTCGAAAATGCCTATGCAAATTTCACGTGCCATCCACCGACCCAAGTGATCCATGCGGGCAAACTCGTGTCTTAGAAAATCACACAACTCTGCATAATAATTTGCATATGTAATGAAACCGATGATCATCTGAGCTACCACGACAGCGATCGATCGATCGATCTATTAATCAAGGCGCCGTCTGTGTTTGCGATCGCCGTTACCTGGTCGGATCGAATCGGAGGGAAACGGATGGAAACGGATGGGAACCCGAGCTCCAAAAACATGTGTAAATAAAATTCTTTAACTCAAAGTCCGAAGTCTGTCTCTCCGTTTGTTGTCTGTCCGTCCCTCCTGAGTGTGGGAAATACCGGCGATGTATTTACGCAACACTTCCTACAGACATTCACAGAATTCGAGTGAAAAAATAATCACCCATGTAAAGAAGGTGAAGGTGTTGCGAGTAGTTTCTTTGAGAAACCCCCATTAACTAGCGCTCAAAGGCGTTGTAAACTAGCTGTAAACAAATGAAGGTCGAAATAAAACGAAAATATAAGGTGAAAACAATCGAGCGGTTCAACCTTCATTCGTGGAGTTTTCGCAATGATGGGGACTCTGAGACATCCACGTCAACGACGCAATACAAAGAAATTTCATTCCCTTACATCGTATGCAAGAACATGATCATGATCATCTGTCTAATCGATCTGACTAGTAGATGTTGTTGAATTTGAAATTAGGTAATACATTTGTATAAATCATTTCCTACTCTCTTGCTTTCGCTTCCAGTCGACAGGGAACATCAGAAAACTGACAATAACAAATATGTTTAATTCGATATCGTGAGGCGTTCGTCTCTCGCTTGGCGGAAACCCGGAATCTCCCACCGTCTTGTGGTTATTAATTTCCAAACGAATGATGACCCAAATCATTGGCTCGTTCCTAGGCTACAAGTTTTGGCCATCAGAACCCGATACTTCTCAGAACCTCCCTCGGGGAAATTGGCTAATCATGATTTTCGGTTAAGTTAAATTACGACTTCGGTCGGCATGGGGGATTGGCTGCAACACCCTGCCCAAGTCACACCCCCGACACACATCCGTGGTTACCGATGATTACCTCGAATACCCACTCATCGCCACAGCTCGGCGTACATCGTACATTAAACCCCGGGCAGCGAGGTGTTAATTGAATTTACTGAAAATTTAAGTGATAAATAATAAAAGTCCATTCGCGTCGAACAAACCTTTATTTACCGATTTAGCGCATTCTAATTTCTTAAACACATAGTAATAAAACAGGATTTTATGACCAACATGGCAATCAATTGTGAATTGGAATTTGAACAATAAGAAATTAGTTATTTTTATATATTAATTTCAATTTTTGATAAAAATATAAATATTATTATTATTATCCGAATACAATTATAATATTTATTTCAACCTAATGATTTTTAAATATTTATTGTATCCTAATTATTTTTGAATATTTATTTTATTCTAATAATTTTTCAATATTTATTTCGTCCCAATTATTTGTAAATATTTTATATTATTGGTCAACTCTGTTTTTGTGAAAGTCATATCTTTTGATTGAAGGATCGTGCAAACCGTTTGGAATTTTCTATCTTTGTCACGTCGATCGCTTGCAAAACTTACACATTCTAATGAAATGGTCATGATGATGGGATCACGATCACGTTTTAGGTAATTCTGTCGATAATCTGAGCATTCCAGTTAAATAAGAACGTGAGCGCCTGCTGAAGCGCCAGCCGTGTTCTAGAAATTCATTAGCCTGAAGTGATTCGATTATCTGAGTATTTACATGGGCATTAGTCGAGTGTCAGGTGAGTTCTGAGGCGGAGGCTCCACTCGATCAACGCGGTACCCCAACGAGCGCCAGTGACCATACGGTTCCGTAACGAATGATCGTGAAATCTGCTGTAAAGTACCACATAATTAAGATAATTCCCCTGCAATTATCCAATTTCAACATGGGTACAACATTCTTTAGGACTTGATGTAGAATTTTCATTGAATCGAATTTCGCAATCGGTTCTTGTTTCCTCAAGAGGTGGTCGAAAGCGCTGTGTTGAAAAGGTGTTGAACGATGAGCTGGCCGATGAATGAGAATGCCCGGGTCAGAGAATCGCCAATTAGACCGTGCCGTGCCGGGGCCCTCGATTGCAACATCGAAGAGCTAATAAATCAAGTATCAAAACACCGACAACGACAACTTTATCAT
Source organism: Coelopa pilipes (assembly GCA_947389925.1). Lineage (NCBI taxonomy): Eukaryota > Metazoa > Arthropoda > Insecta > Diptera > Coelopidae > Coelopa > Coelopa pilipes. Next base: position 37,449,481 of record OX376699.1, on the reverse strand, counting down.
TCTGACCGATCAGCCGAGAGTTGTTTGCGAATTCTATAAACAGACACAACAACACTTCCCTTTAAACAAGATTCACCACCTTCGGTAGAAGTGCAACTATTTAGCAGTCACTTGAATTTACAAACTCTTGTATTCGATACGTAAAACGTGTCTTTTTCTGTCATCCCAATAGTCATTAAATTAAATAAAAAATTAGAAACAAACAAAAAACATGAAATAAAATACTTTCTGAGAAAGGAATTTTGTATAATTTGATTAATTATTGGTTGACGAATGTAACACGACGAGCAAGTGCAGTTGCGCCATTAAATTCCTAATTAATTTTCTGAACCCTAACTTCAGGCAAATACTGGCTATTTATACCTTTCTCTCTCTCCGCATGAGATCGGCAAATGTTTTGTAATTAGTAAAGTAATTAGTCGTAAGGTATTCTTGTTGATGAAGAAAACGAAATTAATCAAGTTTCATACATCGAAATTTCACTCCAACAAACAGTAATCAACTGACACTCGAGTTCCTACTTAATTTCAATAAGATATTAATATTTCTTATCCTCTTATTCACCTAAGAATTATTTTCCACAATAAGTTAGCAGAATTATTTACCCCAAGAAGTTAGAAGTTTTTAAGTTTAATATTGACTTTTTCTGTTTCTGGATCGAGGTGATCTCAACATTTGAAAACCTTCGACTAGAGTTTTTAAGGTTTCGAAACACTTGTGCCGGCAAAAAATTGGAAGCATTGTCCCATTAACTCTTTATCCGTCTACGTATGGGCTTCTTATTCCATATTAAGACCCCTTTTCTCCTCGGCAAAGTCGCTTTGTTGTCTCTGACTAATGCCAGCGCGATAAGGTAGGACCGAAGAGATGTCTGCTCAATCTCTCGGGAAGGCGGTATTGACACCTGCTCGATATGAGTTAAATTAATTCGGTAAATAGAGTTTCACTTTTTTCTTGCATACCTGACACGGCAGTGAGTCAGAGGAGTTCGCGGAAATAAATCGAACCCAAGGGATATACAAGGAGGGAAGGGCGTCAGATGATCGGGGCTTTCGAAAAACCACTGACTTTAAGTAAATTAACTTACTTTTCCACTGTTTAGTCGCCGAGCTACTCGATTGAGAGGTGACGGTTTTAATTGGATTGATTAAATTGATAATCATATGCGCCGAATATGGCTAACACGTCCATATATAAATAGATCGATTTGATCCGATGCGTTTCTTTCGTCCCGTAAGTGATTCCTATGTCGGGGGCAATCCAATAACAACTATAACAACAAAACAATAACGAGAATTTAACAATAATAATAGCTAGAAACGAAGTCGACGCCGATGACGATGACGATGCCGACGAGCGCTCGGACACATTGATGCGGAACAATGATGCGAAACATGGACGAAACTCGGAGCACGAGACGCGAGATCGCCGAGATACAAATTCGAATCCGATGGATTGCGGGTCTTAACGTTGTGTACAAACAAGTTACTACTCTACAACAACAACAACAGCAACAATAACAACAACGAAAACTGAACAACAACAACAACTAGCACAACCGATCGAGCGAGAAACCGAACGAGCGAGCGAGCGACGACCAACGATCGCGACGTGGTCGACAGACTTTTGTTTGTTTTTCGATTTTTTCCTATATGCATATATCTCTCTCTATGTCTGTATGTCTGTATGTCCGTCTGTATTGTACTGTGGGTATATCTGTTTGTTTGTTTGTGGTTTTGTATGGATATATGTATGTATGTTGGTGTGTGTATGGGTGTATTATATTGGGATATCTAAAGTGCCGTGCATGGGCAAGACACTATTAAATGTGCGTTAATACAGATACACAACACCAACAACAAACATGAAACAACAACACAACAACAATAACAAATTAACAACAACAACAATAAAAAGTGGTTTAAGCCAGCGCGCATGTATTGAGAACTGAGCCGAGCCTCGAGCTTGGGTTTCGTGTGTTTCGTACTGCGGGCGGTTTGTTGAAACCTCTCTACTGATTGCAAAATTCCAATAATTCCCTCTCTCTGTCTCTGTCTCTCCCTATCGCTTTTTCATTCATTCTTATCCCATCAGGGAATTCTTTCTTTAAATATCGGCTTCTGTTAATTCTTGGTTTTTTTTTTCGTTTTGTCGCGATTTTTATCGGGGATTTTTTTTTTGGTTAGCTTTCGATACAAAAATATCACAGTAAAGGGAGAAAGGATTTAATTTTTCTTTTTAAAAATTCTCTTCACACACTTTTTTTTGCCACTTCTCCGTTTCCTTTCTCTGCTTCGTATCGGCCGTTTCCGATTTCACCGAGTTCAAGTCGAGTTGTTAACTAAATTGTTTCACACACAAAAATATTCAATTTGTATTATGTTTTTTTTGTTATTTAATTTAATTTTGGTTTCGTGTTTGTTTTTATTGGCTTGTTGGACGCGCTTCTCCGGACCCGATTCGTCCGCGATCTTCCGCTGCACGACTCGAACGCTCGCAAACTCCGCTGAAACTGAGCCCCGAAGTTGTGGGAGAGCCGCTCTTAACAGCGATCGCGCGGTCGTCGTGGCCGCTCGATACCTGGCTCCGGCCGTCGCCGTCAGCACCTCCCTCCGTCCGTTCGTCTATCCATCCAACCGTCCATCCACTCGCCCGTCCAGCGCGCCCGCTGTTGGCAGGTGCTGCTCCGAATGAGCGTCGCGGCTGAAGCTTTGGCACGTTCGTCGCCTGCATTCAGCGTGTGTGCGTGATCGGGCCAATCAGCTGTTTTTGTCAGCCGCACTCGAAGCTTGACAGAGAGAGCGAAAAGGAGCGAGAGAGTATGCACGACTGGCCGAGAGAGCAGAGAGATTGGCTCAGAGAAAAATCCCTGCCCTAAGAGTTTTCGAAAATCCGTTGCCTACTTTTAGGCTCACTTATTAAGGAGACAAACTCGATGATCCGAACTACACCTAAGCTGTTTATTTACAACAATGAGGAACAATCGCAGTAAAGAACAATCACAATGAAGAACAATTACAATAAACAACAATTACAATACAGAGCCATCACAATCAGTCTCATCTCAACCCCTCTCCGAGGTCCGCCTGTACTTGAGGCCGTGCTCCATGAACGTGAACGGCGGATTGGGCTGCGTCATGCAAAAATAGACGCCCGCCGCAGTCGCCGGGTACTTGAGCCCGATCGCCACCGTGTTCGCGTAGTCGCAGCCGCTCTGCCGGAACTGGGCCCAGCTGTCGCACTTGGTCGCCGGCATCATCACGCCCTCGATGACCGCCTCCATAAACAGAACGAACGGGTACAGGTGGCTGCAGGCGCTGGTCTCGCAGCCGGGCTGCTGCCGTTTGCGCGGAAAGTACCCGATACCGTTCGGGTAGATGTCGACGGTGCCCCGGGGCTCGCGCACCCCGAACACGTTGCCCTCGCCGTGGACGACGACGACGCGGCCGGCGACGTCGGGCCGCACGTAGATGTCGGCATCGCGACACATCAGCGCCGGGTCGATGGCGATCAGTTGGCCGACGAGCTTCGCCGGCTTCTGCTTCTGGTCGTCGGCGAACAGCTTCGCACCGAGCGCGGCGATGTTGGCGCCCACCGAGTGGCCGGCCATCGTGATGTCCTGCGGAGCGACGCCCATCTCGCGCAGCACCGCCAGGATCCGGGCCACGAACGAGCCCTGGACGGCCACGTGGTGCTTGACGGCGGAGTGCAGCTGCAGCAGGTCTCGCGCGAAGTCGACCACGATCACGTTGAGGTCGCGCCGCGTCGCCTGCAGCAGCTTCAGGTGCGCCTGGACACTGAAGTAGGTGTCCTCTGTCCAGTAGGCGTTCACGTAGAGCAGCGTCTTGCGGTGAGGGCTGATGTCGAAGTCGCGTATCTCGGAGAGGGCTCGGATCGGCAGCTCGATGCTCTGGTTGTTCAGCGTCACGACGTGGATGAGCGCATCGCAGGGATTCGCCCCACCGTACAGGGACATCACGGTATGGTCCACGGGCGCCGCACCTGCGAGAGGAGCCAGAGGTGAACATGTAACATGTAAAAAATTTAACCACTACACACTTACAGAACTCTCGCCAGCCTAGCGGCAGGGCTTCCTTGAGTAACTCCTGGTTGGCTTCCTGGATGCTCTCCACGGACTGGAAGCGCTTCGGGTCGACCGCAGCCGTCACCTGCCCACGGGAAACCGCGACGACGATGAAGAAGAGGATCCAGCGCCGTTCTGTGATCTTTAGTGTCACCATTTCCGATAGTAGATTGCGGGGAATTATAATCTGATCCAATGGTTGGCTCTCCGATCGAAACTCGCTACTGTCTGCCAGCTCATGGTCCGCTCGAATTTTATACAATCTTCTTCGCCGCTCGCTTCGTCGAAATCTCTGCCACCGGATCGTTATCTGGTGTCGGGTGTTGGGCCGTGAGGCGAGCGGTCACGTTTATCTGTCGGCACGGCATCCATCGGAAGTGCGTTCGCTGCAACTGCAGATGTTCCGCTTCCGAGTTGGTGGGGTGCAAGAGGCGCCCTATGGGTGAATTGGAGCGCTTCCGTAGAACCAGGCAAAGGTGATGGCATGACACAAGTCATGAGAATTTTTCAGATCTTTCTTTTGAAAAATAAAACCAGGTTTTGGACGACAGAAGAATCTTATTTTTCAAACTCCCTCCTTCTTTCTTCCGATAGAGAACTACGTGAAACTCGTGTCCTCATCATAGTTTCTGGTTGTTGTCTTCGCTAATCGTTTGGTAGGCTTATCTACACGACACACATTGTTGAGGTACACTTCTAGCCAAAAGCTTGGTCCCCATCACCATCCCGTCAATTAATTCCAATACTAAACACAAAGTTATCATGCTGATTGTTCTTTATTAATACTTGTTCAGAAGTGCTGAAGAAAAACTTGTAATTAATGTGCAAACTTTTAACTATACACGACAAGGAGAGAAATTTTTGCCTCATCTTCAATCATTTTAGTTACTTCTTCTATATAAGAATATAAATTCTGTGATAATATTATGCATTTTATAAGAATAGATTTTCGCTATGAATAGTATTTGGTTTTGTCTAAACACATTTTCACCTACATATATATTCGACTAGAGAGCGTGACGAACGTGACGGGCTGCGACGCTCGCGCTCATGCAAATTACACTAGTTGAGGTAGTTTCGGCTGATGTATAGCATTTCAAGTGTTTGCTCTCACCTTACCGGCAAACATTAAACATTTCACTAAGTTTGTACTCTTCTCTTCTCTTATCATCCTCCTCTTCCACTCTTCTCATCTCTCGTTTCCACCGCTTCGTACGAATTAAGAAATCAAAAAGGTAAAATCAAAACTCAACAACTACATTGAAAAGGAGACACGGTAGGTTTTTATTTCGTCCTCGCCTTGGGTCGGCGGAGGACCTCAAACTCCTTACGACAAATAATAAATTAGTTAAAACTTAAAAGTAGAAATTAATATCGAAATAAATACAAATTAGAGCTGAGGAAAATACTCTGATGATAACCTGCTTAATGCTCTACTAATAGTAATAATGATAAATAGTTATAGTAGTGATCTCTTTTTATGTTAGGCTTAGCGTCCAGTGGCTTGCTTAGAACTTGAGTCCTGCCTGCACCTCGGACATGAGGTTGGCCGACTTCTGGAGCTGCTCGACCTCGACGGGGGTCAGGATCTGCTTCACGATCGAGGTGACGCCGTTGGCGTTCAGCACGCAGGGCAGCGACAAGAAGACGTCCTTATCGATGCCGTGCTCTCCCTGCAAAGAGAAGATGAAGACCCCGATTAGATTACCATTCAAGGGTTCGCCGGTTCCGGGTTGGACTTACGATGACTGAGGTGGACACGGCGACCACGCTGCTGGTGTTGCGCAGAATGGACGAGGCCAGGGCGGCGACGCTCAGGCCGATGGCCCAGGAGGTGTAGCCCTTGAGCTTGATCACCTCGTAGGCGGAGTCGACGACCTGCTTGTGCAGGAGGTTCCAGTTCTCCGGATCCTCGCCGGTGCCGATGGTGGGGTTGAGTTCGCGCAGCCGGACGCCGGCGATGTTGACGCCGGACCAGACGGGCACCGAGCTGTCGCCGTGCTCGCCGATGATCCAGCCGTGGCACGAGGTGGGCGCGACGCCCAGGCGCTGCGACATGAGGAAGCGGAAGCGGGACGAGTCCAAGTTGGTGCCGCTGCCGATGACACGGTTCTTGGGCAGGCCGGACAGCTTCCAGGCGACGTAGGTCATGATGTCGACCGGGTTGGAGACCATCAGGAGCATCGTGTCCGGCGAGTACTCGACCAGCTTGGGAATGATGTGCTTAAGGATGTCGGTGTTGCGCTGCACCAGCGACAAACGGGACTCGCCCTCCTTCTGGCGCACGCCGGCGGTGACGATGCACAGCCGAGAGCCGGCCGACTCGGCGTAGTCTGTGCTGGCGGTGATCTTGGGGTTCTTGAGGAAGTTCGAGCCGTGCTGCAAGTCCATCATCTCGCCCATCAGCTTGTCCTCGCACACGTCCATCAGGCAGATCTCGTTCGAGACGTTCTGGGCGAGGATGCTGAAGGCGCAGGCCATGCCCACCTGCCCGATGCCGACGATCGTGATCTTGTTACCGGCCGAGGGCAGCTCGGCGGCCACCTGCGACATGAGGTTTTCCTTGACAGTGGTCATTTTACTGGAAGAGACAACGGCAAGAACAACGAAAGAAAAGAAATTAATCTAATGTCGTGGGGACCTCGGCGCTCGTTTAGCAGTGATTGTAACGACCTTGGGGCGTCGTTTGGAGCCCCACACGCATGGTGTGTGCGGAGCCTCTACAAAAATGTCTCGACGCCAGTCCGGCCCTGTTAATTGAGTCCATGTTAAAACAAATACTTCCGAAATAGCTATAACCTTCATGAAGGTCAATTCAATATGATTCTCTCCACGTGACGCACACACATCTCGCCCAGTTCTGCCAAAATATTCGGCTCAGCTGTTTTCCGCCCTCTCCCACGCTCTCCCTCTCTCTCTATCTCTCGCCATCTGTCCCTCCGGCGGTTCGAGTGATTTCTCTATTCAGTTTTCGCTCGATTTCCACAGAGGAGATGGAAATTCGAGTGTCACAAGTTAAGGTTTTCCGCGTCTCGCCCGTGTATCGGAGGCACGAGCTGCGAACCGAATTCTGTTTGTCTCTTCGCCTCAGATTGTCTGTCCTCCAGCCCGTTGTTTTATTTTGGGAACCGTGGGTGGCCCGAAGACTTCTGAGGGGAGGAGGGAGGTCATTGAGAAGACCTTTCGCCCTTTTTGTAGGCACGAGGAGGAGCGGGAGAGAGAGAGAGCATATAAAGTTGCTTATTTAACGGTAATTAGTCCGATATAAACAAGACATTTATGATATCTTTCCCCCATTGTCTACGTGCCTGATATATTTAATCGTTAAACAATCGTCGGAAAGCGGGAAGATAAATAAATATTTTCGAGTCGTTTCCGATGACACACGCCTTATCTTCCACAAAAGCCAACAACCACCAATATACATCACTTTTATCTGCTGCGTCTACCTCAGTCGACGATACGACTGAGGTATTGTTCTTTCCCTTGCCATTTGTCGGCTGTAAATTGAAGTCTCGTGCTCCGAGGCCAGTTGCATTTTCGGAAATCGCCCATTAATTTCTACTCTATCGAGATTTGTTGTTGTCAAATACGATGCTATCATTGATCTGAACTGATATTTATGAAATGTTCGATATCTTATCGCCCAAGCCAACGACGTCGTTTCTGAATGGGTTCCAAAGTTTGGGAGGGAACATTGATGAAATTCCGCAATCCCATCGAAGGAAAAAAATTCAACAATTTTGCACACACTATCTTATCGATGATTAGTGGTTTTGCACTCAAGGATAACTGGAGAGCGACTCATGGTGGTGGGGGATGGGGGAGCGGGGTTTAGTTTCCGATTAACGAGCCATTTATGATGATGATTCGTAGTTTAGTTGAAAACGTCGCAGGATTGTTTTTATCTTTCGCGAGTAATTTCAAACCACTTTACTGTTGATTTATTGCATTGCCCTGGGGAGAGGGCGTCGAGGGAGTCGAAGGCTTCCAGAGGGCGAAAGGTGGCTCGATAAGGAGCTGGCCAAAAATAATGAAGCGTGGGTTCTTCGACCGAGGGTGGAAGTCAGTGTCCATTGGGGCTGGTGTTAAGAAATTCCACCCCAACCCAACCACTCCGCTGTCGTTGGTATCGACTCGCGGCCAACCGCCAACCTCCCACCAACCGCCACCCACTCCGCCACATTCCAGCATATTCGACAATTCGTCCTTCAGCGTACATTTTCAAAGTCAAACGCCCGTCGCCGGGACACAAAACGGAAGCGGGCGAATACCGCGCCAAAGGACATGGGATAGGTTAGGGCGGAACGGAAGGGCCCGCGCACAATAAACCTACAGCCGCAGCCACATCCACCGCCCCCACCCTCGAACAGCTGGGCGTGTGCTGCGCATGTCCGCAAGAAAAGTGCAAGTTCTCGCGGGCTCGTCGGAGGGTCGGCCGTTGGTCGTCCCGGGGGACGTGGGGCGGAGGGAAAAGTGCAAGAGGTGAATGCACCTTTTCGACTGGCACGGAAACAATGCAAAAGCCGGGCTATCAAACAGCAGCAGCAACAACAACAACAACAACACCCTGGCAGATCCCAACAGCGAGACAAGAACGAGAGAGCGCTTGAGAGAGACTTGAGCGAGAGAGCGACCTCAGTACCGTGCAGAGGCGCTGCCATGACAACAGTTGACGTCACAAGCATTTGTATGCAGCGGAACCGAAGCGGGATTCCTACGCTTGGCTGGACTTCTAGAAACACCGCTAATCGCCGGCAGTCACCGGAACGTGACGAATTCTTCCTCTACAGCGATGACAACATTTTAATCTCCAAATTCGCATTTAAATTTACGGAGAAACCACTCAACAGTTAGAAAAAAAGTTGATAAATACAGAGTAACTATGGGAAGGTGGAGGAGCAACAATTAGCAGATGAATCGACTTTCAGAATTCGGGAAGGCAAAAATCGATAAATCACAAAACGATCTCCCTTTCTCGCCCCCCTGGGACCATCAAACTTTTGGAATGCCGTGTACTTTCGGCCCTTAAAATTGTGGTAGCTCGAATTGGTCCTTAAGAGGAAGCCTTAATAGCATTTCCTCTCTTGCTCTCTCGCCCCCAACCCCATCAACACACATTGCGGGAAATAGTAGTAGTAGTGCTTTTTTTTTTTTTTTTGAAAAATACAATTGAATGCTTACATTTTCTTTCTCAATGGAATCTTAACACTTTCAATGCGATGCAACACTCGGTGGCAGAATACACTGGGTTCTGTTGGCTGTTGTTCGTCTCGCAGACGTCTTCACACTTTGTCGGTTCGCAACGAACTGCTGTCTTTCGACACACACGGAATTCTCGATGGCTGGACGACTTGGCTGTAGCGTTTTTGTTGCCGCGACTTCGGGCGAATGTTGTTGCAAACGCTCGCACAGTGGAGCTATATAGTAGTTCCAGACGAGACTCGCGAGCATACACAAACTGACTCACTCACTCAATGGCTCCCTCGCTCTCTCTCGCTCTCGCAGCCGGTGGGTCGCTGGTCGTCGGGCGCCTTCATGGGTCTGTCGTCGAGCGGACGAGACGAGCCTGCGGGGATGAATGACGAAATTTCCGTAGAATCGAGTGAAAATGGGACTTTTTTTGTTTCCTCTCCATTTCGTGTTCGCTCGCCAAGGTGACCTTTTTGCCGATTTTGTCTTCCTCTCTTGTGCCTTGTGTCTGCGTTGGCTGGGCCCGAGCGAGAGCCGTCGGAATGGCAGCAATTTTTGGACGGATTTTTGGAAGAAAGTCTGTTACCGGCGGCCACCATGCACAATGAGCAGGAAAGGGAGAGAGTGAGAGCGGCGGAGACAATGCGTATTGGGGAGAGAGAAAGAGAGAGCAGAGGCACACGCATTGTTTACCGTGGCGCGTGGCAGCCGTGCCGAGGATGGTTTGAGGAGACACCGGTAGGCGGCAGGAGTTTGGACGAAAATGCAGGAAGAGTAGGAGGATTTTAGGGAAGAGGACAATGGAGATAATCGCTGGTGAAAGGTGGAAGACCGTCGAACATCTGAGGATTTCTTTTGGCCTCTCAAGCAACAGTCAATGCCTATAGTGTTCTTTGGATTGCTTTGTTGTTGCTCTCCATAGGCTTGGGCATCCTGGTGTCCTTCTGAAAAGATCATTCTGACGCCCTCTGCCATCAGTCAGACTTCATTACAACCTAGTTACTAGCAGGCACCTTTCCGGTATGATTCTCTTGCTGGCTGTCTGTTTATTTACGTTTTTTTCTTGTTTCCATTTGGGAAACAAAGCCAGAGGCAAAACCAGATTTCGCAACACTTCGCCGAATTGCCGTTTCTGTCTACATAAAGTACATATGTATGTATGCAAGTCGGTACGACATATGTTTCTCCAGAATCGAGTCTTGTATAAGAGGCGAAACTCCGCTGCGCTCACGTGCAAGCGACAGTCGCCAGAAACTCGCTTTGCATTCGTCGGTCGAAATCGGCAACGAAATACGAGAGTGAAATCATACGAAATTCAAATTTAGAACCCATTGTTGACGGTTTGGCACTTCGTGAGAGGTTGGTCACCTTTGGCCAGCGAAAGGCGCGCAAATGATTCATAATCAAAGACCGATTGGAACGGGAGCGAGTGCGAGTGCGAGTGCGAGTGTGAGCGCGATGGCGAGCGAGACGCCGACTCGCTTCTGAGTAGTCGTGAGCGTGAGGAGCTCTGTCGGGGGAAGACGACGAAGACGCTCTCGCGAATTTCACGAATGCCGGCGAAACGACGTCATGCACGTGAGCGACGTCGCGTCGTCGTTCGCGTGGCTTCCATTGCACTCGCCATTCACACGGCGTTACACCGCCTGCGGGAGGGAGACGGACGGACAGCGACGACGATGCACTTGACCGTGGTCGGAAGTCCCGCTCCGTCGCAGTCGCGGGCGTCAACGTCGCCGGCTGTCATCACCGCAGTCGCGAGGTCGTCCCTAGGCTGTTGCAAGAAATGCATTCGCTCTCCAATTGCGCAATCTTTTGAAATGCTCGCTCCCCACATGACCGCCGTCCATTCATATTTATGTGGGTAGTATGCATGTATAAATGTATGTATGTGGTGGGTTTGTTCGTCCATCACAAGACTCGAACGAGTTCATTGTCACGTTCACAATTCCTCAAAGTGCGGCCGACGTTGGTTCGTCGGCCTTTCCCTTCATCCTCCTTCGACCGTCTCCACAAACACCAGCCGGCGATATTTTGGGACCGTTTGTTGGGCCCCTTAAATGCATTTTTCTGTTCTCTTTGAGCCCGTAGTGGTAACCGCTTTGTGTAGGACAGGCTGATAAGGCCTGTGAGAGGAGGGCTCGAGTGCGCTTCCCGTATGACTTGCACTTGGCGTCGTCAATCTGCAGTCAACGGCCTCTGCCGTGCTTTCGATGGGTTCAGCGTGCTGTGGCCACGTGACGCTGATGAATTGCCTCACGTTACCGACAAGTGCGTGAAAGTGGGTCACAGATTGTGATTATAGGTGTGTGAGTGTGTGTGTGTGCGTTGAGCTCTGCTCGACTTTTTTTCGAGTTCTTTTGCAGCTTCCCATTGGAGGCGAACAAACCTACCGAAGTCCATCGTCAGAAAATGTTTGTTTCTCAGTTGCCAAAGATTTTAATTTGTTTATAAATTGAATTGGTTCGGGCAAAGAGAGAACATAATCATAGTACATAAATTGTGGAGGAATCGTAGTAGGCGCCAAATTTTTAGTAGTAGACTTGAAAATCATACATTCGAATTTAAACCATTAATGCAAAACCATTTAAACAATTAATGAGAGGCAGTCGAATATTGGAGAGTCGTCGCTCTGGCAATTTTCGCTCTAGTAGATTTGAAAAACGCTTAACGCTTGTTCAGCAGAGAGAGAGAGGTAGAGAATATTGGAGAGACGTTTCGCGAATTTATCAATTGTTTAAAAATAATTTTATTTCAGTTTGCGGTTGATTTCTTCGCTGAATAGTAAACGAAAGTTAGTTTTCTTTCGAACTGTATTACCTACAGCGAAGATATGAACCCAATTTACAAACGAGGATTGTGATGTGTGGTTGGACTAGTACCTGTTAGAGGTCGCTGCACACACTAGCCGGAAGTCAGTGCTTGGAACTTTTGACAGGCTGAAAATTGTTCAAAATTGTTTGAGATTTAGAAAAATGATTTATCTTAGAAAAAATAAAGTATTAAAGTTATGAAGAAAGTAAAATGTGTAGCAAAGTGAAAGCCAAGATAAAATGAAGTGTGCCAGATCAGTGAAGTGTAAAGTAAAATGAATTTAAAGTCAAATTTATTGGTTAAAATAAAATAAATAAATAAATAAAGTGTTTCTTTAAAAAAGTGATATGTTTTTGGAAAATGTGTTGTGTTTTTGAAAAAATGAATGCGTTTTTAAAAAAAGTGAGTGTGTTTCACAAAATGTATATGAGCTTTTCAAAAAAGAATATGTGTTCCAAAAAATTGGTGTGTGTTAGTTAAAAGTCTTTGAATCCCACTGCAGAAAGTTGTTCATGGGAAAATGTTGTGTTTGATAGCTGCAAAGATATGGAAAAATGGAAAATCGGGAGTTTTATTTTTCTTCTAAAATGTATATCAATGGAATTCGATGGATATTTGGTAAGTACAAATTTAATTCATATTAACTTATATCATTATTATGCAGAAATTGTAAATTAATTGAAGCCAAAGTTTCGGGTGTCTAGTTCATATATTTTTGGTGGTAGGGTCTTACTTAGTCTCACCCTTTGATAACGTTTTTTTTTTTTTTATAATTTTCAAACAACCATTACGACGTAAAATACAAAAACGAGAACAACATTACAACAACTTCTATTGCTACGACATCTCTTTCTATTACAATAACAAAAAAGCGAATGCTCCATGACAACAACAACAACGGCAACACTGGCGAAATCATCGACCAGTGTTGGTGCTGCTGCTGGAGTTACGTAATAAATTACAAAACGCTCGAAATCGCACTAAACGATCTTCACCGCGAGGAGCGAGAGAGGCAGAGGGAGGGAGGGAGTATGAAGGGGAGGTGGAGCGAAATGGGTTTGGAGGAGGGGCGACGAATAGGGGTTGACTGGTGAGGGGAGCAAAGGCGAGCAGAAGTGAGCTGATATTAGGAGAAAGGAATGCGCCAAGCTGCCAGGGGAGTGGAAAGCGCTGATGATCGTTGTTGAAGAAGGTCAGGGGGTGGTCAGGGGGGGGGGGAGGTGGTCGTTGAATATTGAAAATTCCGGTGCCCCATGCGTGTCAATTGCCACGGTTCGAGGAGCTTCGCGCGCCCCTCTCCACGCCCCATCGCACCGTCTCCCAACTGGCAGATTCCAGCACCTGAACTGGCGTTATCGCCGTGAAAGGATCTGATTGCGGAGCGGATCGTTGGTACCATGCATCCATGTGTGTGTGTGTGTGTGTGTGTGTGTGTGATGGTGTGTGCGAGTGGATCTGAGCTATGTTCAGTAGACAAAACGGGTGCACGAGTGACGTCTGCACGCACATTCTTCCGGCGAGAGCGAGAGAGACAGGAGCGCTAGGCAGCTGGCATGGGAAGAGAGATGCACAGAGGTTGGACGGACGGATAGACAGACAGACGGACAGACAGAGGATAGGCGGAGAGACAGACGAGGAGTCGCCCGATCGCACTCGTTCGTAAATGATGATGTCGCCTCCGTTCGGCTCGCATCGCACATTAATATTCAAAAATTGCGTTTTTATGCTAATTCTCTCTGTCTGTCCGTCCGTCCACCCAACCGACTGTCTGCCTGTGTGTATGTGTGTGTGCTGTGCCAGGAGCAACAGCGCCATCTGTCGATAGATAAGTCAATGACGACGTCGCCGACGACGCTACGACGACAGCAAAACGCAAGATGATCGTATCTCAAAATGCGATCTACCAATTTTTTTCTCTTATGGCTTTCAGCAAAATATTTATTTTATTTTTAATTTTATTTTCCCAACCTGTTGCAACTATCTCGCCAGCTACTTCATCAGCAACATTTTAGTGTTGTTTTTGTTCGTCTTCTTCTTGATGTTGTTGGTTGGTTATGCTATTGTTGTTGTTGGACATATATTGCTTCGTTTACTCTACGATGGTCCCATTGATTGCCCTCAGTGTCTCGAGCTTTGGATTGTTTTTGCATTTATTTATTGCCGTCGTTGTTGTTGTGGTTGTTCTTAATATTGAACCGGCGATATTGTTGTTGTAGTTGTAGTTGCTGGTGCTGGTGCTGATGCTGTTGCATTTCAGATGATGTTGCTGTAATTTTTGTTATTGCTGTATTTTAGTAATAATTAAGTTGTAAAATTGTTGCACGTAACTTGGGCTCAGTCCGGGCCCAGACGCTCGAGGAGCCCACCACGGTCCCTCTCAGTCCCACCCCAGCCACCGCCAGCCATTCGCATTCGCCTCCATGTCCGTCCATCCGTCAGTCCGTCCCCCAGGCTCGTCTGTCCATCGCTCGGTGTTGCCTGTTAATAGCATGTTTCGGATGAGTTACGCGTCGTGTCGCCTCGCGTCCTTGTGTCCACCCTGATGCATTACTTAAGGTATTTATTACAACTGATCTCTATCAGCATTTAAATAATTTTAATTCCCTTCCTCTTTTGCCTCCGCTTCTGCCTCCGCCTTCTCTCGCCTGCTCCGCCTGGAGCATTGTTTCGGGTACAACGATTGAAATGGGATTTTGTCATGACGGCGAACGATCATTGCATGGAACGATTGCGGCTGGCAAAGGATAATTAAAGAGCCCGAGCCTGAGCTCGAGCTCGAGTGCCCTCTGCTACGACAAGGTATAAGTTAGTAGAGGATTTCTGGTAGCTAGAGTGAAATTAGATTCTATCAAGCGATAATGTTTCCCTTAGTACGCTAGTTCTTCAATCAAACCAACCAGAAGTTGCTTTTGTTTTTGTGAGGCCTACTAGGAGAAAATATGTAGGTACCTTGGTGTATATCTCGAAGTGCAATCGCAACACCTTGAATGGCTCTTGTATGTCCGCGCCACCGACATCACGTCGAGCTCTAATTAACGATCCATAAAATCGCCCATTACCATTGTACAAGTGTGGTCCGGGACTCCTTATTATAAATTCAATAATCCGGCGCACTGACCAACCAACCGCCCGCCCCTGTCCCTCCCCCGCCCAATCCTCCGTCGTCGACTGTGCTCGACTCGTTAATCACCTCGAGTACAAGCGGCGGCTGCGAGAGATCGCACGATGGATCTACCTTCAACCGCCTTCCACCTTCCTCCTCCTTCCGCCGCCTTCCACATCGCATCCCATCCAGATCGCATTCCAGCAACAACGATTCAAGTAGCGTGTTCCCCTGTGTGTGAGCCACATGTGAATGAGTGAGTGTTTGCTTGTGTGTGGGGCAGAAGGGGCGGCCCAGGGGGTGCAGAGCGCAAAATTATAAAATATATTAACCCAGTCTCTAGTCGCGAAGTCGTGTGCATCAGACTCGGAGTCGCTGCCGCCGAAGCCGGATTCAGACCAAGAGTCGGATCCGAGGCGATCCAAAGAAGAAGTGGGTAGGTGAGAGAGGGAGGGGCATGTTTTTGCATACGAGAGCGAAACGAAAGAAATAAAAAAATTATTGAAATAACAAGTGCGAGGAGTCGTGTTAGATTGAACGTAATAAATTTAAACGCCGACCAAAGGACGCGACCGACCAACCGATCGTCCGACCATGCGACGGACTCATTGCACCGATGAGCATGAGGTTGGACCTGGAAGGAGAGAGAGAGAGAGAGAGAGAGAGAGCAGTATGAAGAGGACGAAAACGACAACGACGACGTGGAAAAAGCGGCAGACAGCGGTCGCTGGAGAGACACCACCACCAGCAGCGAGCGACCGACAGAGCGTTGGACGAGGTGGTCTAGGAGCAGGAGGCATCATCATCGCATTGCTCCCAGCCACCAGCCACCAGCCACCAGGCAGCAGGCACCGGGCCCCATCCGGCATCAAGCGAGCGGGCACATGTGAGCACTCGAAATGGCCGGGGACCCGGGCTGGTCGGTCCTGGGCCCAGTCAGCCCAGCCGAGCCCAGGTACAGGTACAGCAGACACACATTTTTAGTTGATTTTGGTGCGAACAAACAACCGTGTTTGACATTCCAATAAATGTTCGTTGGCAGCCGTCGCGAAGGTGTTCCATCGGCTGCCTCTAGATGTTGGTGTTGTTGTCGTTGTCCCGGTGGTGGTTGTTGCTGTTGTTTTCGTAGTCGTTGTAGTGGTGCTGTTTGTAGTTGTGGTGACTCTGTTGGTGCCTGTGGTTGCATGTTGCGTCGCAGGTTTTTCTCTCTTGCTCGTTGGTGTTGATGATTTTCTTGCTCTTATTCTTCTCCTTGTCGCTGTTGTTGTTGTTGTTGATCAAGTGGTACGCTAAAAAGGATGCAATAATTGCAGTTCGCTCGGGTTAAAAAGGAGTCCCGAAAGCGATCGGGTCAATGGGTCGTCGTGGCGACCAAGACAGGCCTGGAAAAATATGTTGGTCGTCTGCTCCGACGATATCCACAAGGGGCAGAGAGACATTGGTATTATAATGGATCGTGGAATGATGGAGTGGGCTTGCGATCTCCAAGTTCAAGTGTCGGAGACAGTGGACAGGGAGATGTATGGATTGTGGTCACAGTATTTGACGCAATTCAACTTAGAGCTGACTCAATTAAGAAGAAATTAAGTTAAAATTTGCCTCAAGGAAGTTAAGTATATTTAGCTAAAAATTGTTTAATTTAGCTGAATGTTGTCCTGGTTTAACTTAACGTTGACTCAGTTTAGCCGAAAATAAAATGAATTTTCATAAAAATAACTAATTAATTCAGTTGACTTAATTCAGATAAAGCCTCATTTAAGCTCTCGTTGAAGTCTTTCAAGTAAGCAGATCTTACCAGTTCCGAACACCTTTCCGTCAAACGCCATCCATCCATCACTCGCACATTTTCACCTTCACTCGCGTCGAGTTGTCGCCACTGTTCCCTCACTGGTGCTCGCAAGGCAACCGGTGTCCGGTGTCCGGTGATTGGTGTCGGGTGATTGGTATTCGATGCGAAGAAATCGGTAGTTCTTCACTTTCATGATTCATGAAACATTTGGCCAATGCAATCTTGCGGCCAAAAAGTCATCTAAATAAATTCTCATTGAATCGATGGCGGGCCAAGGAGCGCCAGCAGGAGTCCAACGACCAGCGGCAGTCGCCAGAGCCAGCAGAGGCATCGGAGGTAGCAGCCGGAGTCAGCAGCTGAGGCCAAGTGATCCCGAAAACCAAAGTCACCGAGAGTCATAAATTTCCCGAGCAAAATGTTTCTGACAATGACAACTGTCATGACTTTTTCCAATGAACAAAACTTATTGTTCGAGCGTTCGTTTGGTCTCCTGGTCGTTCGATCGTACGTTCGTTTGTTCGCTCATTCGTTCGGTTGGTTGGTTGCTTAGTTTGTTCGTCTCTTGGTTGCTGCTGGCTGATTGTTATTGTTGTTGCTGTGCTTGGTTGTCGGTGGTGCAAAACTTCGTTTAGTTGGTTAACTTTTGCCATCCGCCGAAAGTCAACAACAGCAACAAAACAAACAACCTACAACCCAGCAGCCACCAGCCAACAGACGGCTGAGAGCTGAGAACGAAAGAGAGAGTCGAGGAGCAGGAGCAGGCAGAGAAGAGGATGCGAGGAGAGGAGGAAAAAAAATGAACCAACGAAATCGAAATCGCAACGAAATCGAATGGCATCGATCCGAATCCGAATCCACAACGATGCGATTCGAATCGAATGGAATCGAATCGAACCTGATCCCGATGCCGATCCCGGCACCTCGAGGGGTCTGGGCATTGTTGTTGTTGTTGTGCTTGTTATTGTTATTGTTATTGTTGTTGTTGTCACCATGCCGAACGAAAGCGAGTGCGATTATTGTCCGTTGACAATTTTTTCTCTCTGCAGTTTCACCATGGGCCACACCTCCCCGCCTCCTCCCCCGCTGCCACCTCCTCCTCTGGTAGCCAGACTTGGGCGATTTGTTTTTCATTTTCTGGTATTGTTGTTGTTGTTTTTGTGTTTTTTGTCGTTGTTATTGTGGGTAGGTTTCGATATTTGTTTTTGCCTGCTGACGTGAAGTTCATTCCGTTTTCCATTTGGCTGCTCCGAGTCACAAGGTGCTCACCTCCTGTCCTCATTCTCTAGCCTCCTGCTTCGCACCCTGTCTCTTTCTGACTTGGTCCTTCTCCCTTCATCTTGCCCCTCGATCCCTCCCCCAGCAGCAGCGGCAGCAGCCACAAGTGTGCCCTCAGCACTGGGCTCACTTGTCACCTCAGCCGTTGTTGTTGTGGTTATTTTTATTGTTGTTCCCCCGTTGTTATTATCATTGTTGTTGGTCCTGTTTGCTTGTGGTGGACGGATCGAGCGAGTTGAAATTTTTTGGCTGCATGTTTCACTTCACTTTGGTATTCAGAAGTTGCAGACCTCAGCGCCGCATGTGGTCAGGACGAAAAACTGCATCGCTTTTTCTCCTTCTCTGTATTTTTCTCATTCCCTGGCTTCACCTTCTATGATCTCGTGTTGTTGTCGTATTGGTGATTGTGGTTGTTTTTGTTGTTGTTGTTGTTGTCGATATATATTCCCGGCATGAATCACTTGATTTGTAGTTTAATTGAAAGTTATTGTTATCCACTCATGCAGCGCAACAGGATGCGCCACCATCGACAACGACATCGCCATTGATGCCGCCATCGCCAGCGCTGTCGGCGTCGTAGTTGTTGTCGTTGTTGTCATCGTCGTCGTCGTCGTAATCATGGTTGTTGCCGTCGAGGGGGATCGTGGGAGCAGATTGGAAGAAGTATGCAAACGATCACGAGATAAACCTGGACGCGCAGCATTTGACAATTTAATGCATGCGAAATGTAAATTAGCGAGAGTGATAAACATTTATTGCTGCTGCCATTGTTGCTATTCTTCCTCTTGTTGTTCTTCTAGTTGTTGTTATTGTTATTATTGTGGTTCCTCCTGCTGCCACAGTTGCAATTGTTGCAGCTCCCATGGCGGTTGGGGAAGACTATGACGAGGACGACGACGACTTCAATGACGATGACGGTGACATGAGTCGCCTGGTGGTGCTGGTGGACACATTGTTGTACCTCATGATGATGACGATAATTTTGAACATGCTGACGATGAATCCCGGAGCTAATGCTGCTAACAATGTTCATAATGACGATGATGATGACAATGACGACGACGACTCGGGAGTCAGCTGTCGGTCCACGTTGAGCAACGCTGCCAGATTGTGGCAACATGCGATGATGTAACTCGGCGACAACTCAACCTCAGTTCGGGCCACATGATCGCGGTCTAAACCGATCCTCATCGCCATTTATCACCCCAAGTCCAATAAATAAAATGACTACTACGAGCAAAAGCAACAGCGATAGACGGCGTTGGTCGTTGGTCTGTTATCGATTTTTAGGTTTTTGCTCACTGGTTTCCCGGTAGGTAAACGATCAGGAGACCACGATGGAATTCCGTTAATAAATATAAATGAATCAATTATTTCAACTTCTCCATCAGTCACAACGGATCAATAGAAATGGTCCAGTTAAAAACAGCTTAGTAAAAAGTTGTCTAGTAAAAAGCAGAAATGGTCTAATAATGAATTGTATAGTAAAAGAGTAAATAATCGTGAAAATCTATTTATTAAGAAGAACTTCCTTTATCTATCTTCTACTTCGATCGTTCGTCAAAAATTCCCCACTAGAAATTCTTCCTGCGAATGATACACCTAAAAACGTCCGACTTCTCTTCATCCCTATCAACCAAATGGAATCGACATTTAATGATTGCACAACTTAGAGTGGGTTAGTTGTTGTTGCTGCTGCAATGACAGACTTTTGCTGTTGTTACTAGTGTTGTTTCTAAACTCTTGTTGTTGTTCTTTTCTACACCAGATGTTGCTACTAGACGAGGTTTTTATCGTTGTTTCATGACTCATATTGTTGCTTTTACTTATTGGCTTTACTGTTGTTGTTTCATGGCTCTTGTGTTTCTTGTTGCATGACTATTGCAGTTGTGGTTGTTGTTGCCGTTGTTGCTTGGCCGTTGTTTCCTGAGAGCAGGAGATTTACGAGCTCCTCGCATTGTTTTCCATTTTGGCAATCGCCATTCATGCGATTCCATTTCCAATTGCGTTTCGGAACCCAAAACCTAAACCAAATCCAAATGCGAATTCGAATCCCGATTCGTTTTCGATTTTGATTGCGATTCGTGTCGATACGACGAGGAATTTAGCAGTATTTATAATTTACTGTTTATCGATCGATGGATTGGGCGATCGCTGGCGAGAGATTTATTGGAACCGCATTGGATCGTTTATGATCTGTTTACAAATGGAGTTTCCCGCGACTGCGAATGCAGTTTGTTGTTCTTTATGTTGTTGTTGCTTTTGGCATTGTTGTTATAATTTTTGTTGTTGTTCTCCGTTGAATACTGTTGTTGTTGTTGTCGCTCCTCTTGCTGGCGTTGTCAAGAAGTCCATTCGCAATTAATTCTTACCACATTTACAGGCAAATGTTGCAGTTGTCGTTCCTGTAGGCTGTTACCACTGTTGTTGTTTTTTTTTGTTCGTAAAGCAGTTGTTGTTGTAAATGTTGTTTTTGTTGTTGCTGCCGCTTCTGACTCGTTAGCGTCTCGCAGTCACATGCTGGCTTAATTTATGGCCCAAAAGTGAATGGCTAAGTTCGTGTTGGCGGCTGCCAAAGGTTTGACTCATGCCACATGAGGAGCCTTACCTTCCACTGACTTATGCACCCTCCTCACCCTGACCCCTCCAGGACCCGTCCTCCACTCAGCATTTGCCCGTCGTCCGTCGATTAGCATAAACATTCATGACCTTTGCATCACATTACCGTAAGGTTGTACTTGTTGTGATTGTTGGCTTTGTTGCTTCTGTTGTTGTTGTGTTATTATTGTCAATGATATAGTGGTATGGACAATGTTGTTGTTGTTGTCGATGTTGTTACTCTTGCAGTTGGTGTTGTTGTTGTTGCAGTTGACGTGACGCAAACCCTTCTGAACGAAATTGGATCCTAATTATGCGCGTCCAATTTGAGCAGGCGCCACACTCCCAACGCCCGAACGACCCAACCGATCGATCGACCGACCCCGCCAGTGGTCGCTCCCTTCCCTCCCTTCTCTTTAGCGACTACGATGGTGGCCCTCGCTATGGGCGACGTCACGTTCCACGGCCCTTTTGTCGCCATAAACTCGCGGATTCCCTTATTAAGTTGTCGTCCCCCGGACCCCAGCTCATTGATATTCATAATTGATAAAAACCAGGAGGAGGCGATGTAGGAGGAGAACACCGAGGAGGGTGTAGAGGGAGACGGCAATATTAGAATGAACCCATCGCGTAATTTTGGATACCAAGCCAGACGTAAGAACAGCAACCAGTAAGAACAACAAAAAGATTAAACGACAACAATGACAATAACAAAAACTACAACAACAATGACAACAACATTACCAACAACAACAATAACTACAACAATAACAGCAACGTCAACCGACTTAACAGCTACAACAACAAAACATCTTCATTTGGCATCGTTCTGTTGTTGGTATTGTTCGTCTTGTTGTTCTTGTTGTTGTGCAGATAGGGCCCTCGATGGATTTACTTTGGGGGGAAAATTGGGCTTGCGATAACAACAACAACAACAGCAGCAACAACCAACATAATGACAGCAACAACAATGAAATTCGACTCCCAAAAACAACTTCGAAGACGAAGCCGCGAAGGTTCCGCCGTTGCCATTGAAAGGAAGGAAGGTTGAAGGAACAAGATGTTGTTGCCGCCAGCCAAAAACGACTTTGACGTCGACAGCAGCAGCAGCAGCAGTGAGAACAACAACAAGAGAGAGAGACAGAGTTGACGGCCGAGGGGGATGGCGGGAGAACAAACAGCAACAAGAGAACACAGACAGAGAGACAGAGACGAAGGTTCAGATGGACGGCGAGCGAGAGAGCTGAAGGGGACGACGGACCGTTGGAGGGACAGACGCACAGATGGATGGGCGGGCTGTCGGAGGGACCGTTGGAGGGACCGGTTGGAGGGACGAGAAAGTACGCTTCGATGTTGAATCAATGTTTATGCAAATTAGGTTTGATCGACGCTTCTGTTTGATGTTGCGATCATCGTCGATAAGGATCGATCCGGCCTCAGACTTGGTCATGGAGGGCCGCGCAATATGAAAACAATTTGGCAGGATCTGAAAAGGGTTTGCGCGATCTCTCGTTACCGGCGAGTGTCGGACAGGCGGAGAAGTCGCAAAAGAGACTTTGGATGCAAGTTGAAAGCTTTATTGGATTTTGGAAAGGTTCGCTTTTTGCAGTCATGTCGACGGTTCCTCCCATCAACGGGAAGGTGGCAGAAACCCAAACGAACTTTTGTGGTCTTATGATCTTAAATGGAAGCACATGGAAGGAAATAGAAAAAGGGAAAGAAAACCTGATACAGCTAAAAGATTGGAGTTCTTCTTGAAAGGTTCTCCCAAACTCAGAAGCTCACGCGATCCCCGTTGATTCAGCATGAAATTCGGGAATTTCGCACTCGTTCATGACTTTAACCAGTGGAATCGACTTAAAAGGCTTTCTTCACTGACTTCACATTTCCTCAAAAAACAAACAAGCAATCGGAAAGGCAAAACAAGAGCCAGCGGTACCAACCGGTGAATCGCAACAATGCACCGATCGTGGCATTAAATTTTCATTTTCACAAATCAACACTCCTCACACGACGAGGCACCTTCGCGGAATCCGCCGGTCTCGGTCCCGCCAGCGAACCCGGGCTCATTTTATCCGTTTTAACCCTCGGAGGACCGCAAGCCCGAAAGGGTAAACGACAGCAGGAGCACCGACTGGGAGCAGGGAGCAGCCGGACGCGGATGACGGCGGTGATGCCAGTGAGGCGAAGGCAGGAGCCGGAGCAGACGACGGAGTGCGGAGAAGGAGCAGCAGCGCAAATCGATGTGAGCCGCACGATCAGCGGCGATCTTAATGCGATCTAGTAATTTATATAAAGCGCCAGTTGCCGTCCTCGTCTTAGTCTTCGCCTTCCTCCTCGTCTTCGTCCTCATTCTTGCCGACGTTGTCGCTGCTTGCGGCGGTTACGTGGCAGACAACCCTGGCAACCTGGCGGCAACCCTGCCGACGCGCCGATGCCCTTTCCACGATTATTTGCATGAATTTGCGATTATTGTCGATTGTGGTTCGATTCGATCCGATGCGATGCGATCGTCGATTGTCGATGGTTGGTTGGTCTGTCCTTTCGTCCGTCCGTCCGTCCGCCCGTCGGTCGATCGTTTGGTCTGTCGGTCGATCGTTTGGTCGGTCGATCGCTCGATCGCTGCGCGGCGATAACGCGGCGTGTTGTGACTGTCTGTCGCGGTGACTATGCGACGACATTATCGCGCAGCCCGGCTGGAAGCGGCGCGGCCAAACGAGCCAAGGGAGGGCTGGATGCAAATAATGCGCGCATGCGCTGTGCGTGAAGAAATGCTTTTAAGACACGCTTCTGCGCCGACGCGACCCAGCGAGACGACGGCGATGCCAGTGGACGCTTCGTAATTGCGCTTAAAATTGCGTTTTTATGAGTTTAATGCAAATAAATAACCTGCGGCAATTGTTCAGATTCTTATCACGCACGGTATGCGTCGCCGCGATAAAAATGTAGGCTCTTTGTGGAGATAACAACAGAACAACAGAACCACAACAACTACAATAGAAACACAACAACAATAATAATGACAACAAGAACAAAGTATGGGAAACCAAAACACAATAAAATTGACGAGTTTATGGGAAAACCCGCCCGCATTTCGAAAACGTTTTAACGAAAGTTCCAAAATGATGTTCGTCTCGTCTGGATTGTGCTTTCTAAAAGCATCTGCGCCGCGTTCTCGGGTGCCGGTCAACGTCACCTGCCTCCATTTCCCTCCCTTCGCGATGCCGATCGCCGTCTGATCAGATCCGATTGCTCTCCTGTTAGACGCTATCGGACTCCTTTAATTGCCGCTCCTTAAGTGCTCGCGTTGTCAAATAAATTTGCATTGACTTTTGTATTAAATTGTCAACGGGCGCATCCGCCGCGATCGGCTCCAGATCGGAATGAGAGGGGAGAGGAGAGACGGAAGAGGAGCGGGAGAGAACCATCAGCGTTTATTTATTTCTCACGACTGCGCGCGTTTCCTTTCGATGCGTTCCGCTGCTTGGCATCTGTTACGCATGCGCGCCAAACGATGCCAGCAACAACATTGGCCAAGTCGTCCACAGCAACCACGAGCCGTCCACAGGAATAACCACTCAAGAGAATAAGAACAAAACAAAGATAAAGTGAGAGAGAGAGAGAAGGAGCAGGTCCGGTTGATGAGACAGGATTTATTGCTGATTTGAGTGAAGAGCAGCAAAAGCAAAAGTGATGTGAAGTTTTAATGATAAACTTTGCGATATCGCTGACAGGAAACATCTTCATCACGGTACCGATGTTCATCATCATGATGATGATGATGAAGATCGCCGAGAAGCGTTCGTTCGTTCAATGAAATGATGTTGAGGAATAAAGTGTTTCGATCGCTATGTGATGGCTTTTATGTATGCGATAATAATGGAGGAAATGTAGAATGAAGCATAAGAAGAGAGTGTGACAATTTGGAGGAGAAAGAGGAGGAGATAGTAATTATTGGTGGCAGGAAGAAGAAATATGTGACAACTTTTGATATACATATATGATATGATATGTGCACACTTAGAAATCTTATAGGAACAATTCAGAAGATGAATAGGCTTTTGCCTGGATGACGACCGATTTTATTAAATACGGTCTGGTAGTTTAAACTATCGATAGGCTTGCCTCATTGCCCTGATTCGAGCCGAGAAACCCGTTTGCTCCGAGTTCAATAATTTACGGAAACCTGTCAAGGTGAGCCTATTTGCTTTTTAAACGGCGATATTCGTGCAACTATTTATTGCTACCATGTTCGCTGTCAATCCGATGATAATGTACATGCTACCGAAATCGAAACCTATAACATCAGCAACAGCAATGGCAGCAACAACAACAACAGACACAGCCACAACCACAGCAAAATCAAGCATATCCACATATTTCCATCATGGAAATTACTTAATAAAATTAATTAAAACATTATCATGCGAGTTGCGGTGGCGTTTGCGAGTTGACATTTTCATTCGAACAAAGGGGAAACCATCACGACTGGGAATTGCAACATAACAACAAAGACAACAAAAACAACATCGAAAATAATTCCAACAGCAATTTGACGAAACAACAACACTGTATTACGGCAACATCATAAGGCAACCACTCATTAAGCGACATTTTATCGAAAATAAAAAGGAGAAAAATAAAAATTCATCTCTGCAACATGCAACAGAACCACTTCACGTTCCTCCTGGTCCTCTCTTTCCACTTCGACCAACCACCACTCATCCCCCTTCGGCCTTCTTTCGTCCCTACCCAGTGGTTTCTCGTTCCCCCCAAACACCTCACGTCCTCCTCTGGACCAGATCTTACCCATAATTATATCTATTGACAGTTTATTCACCGTTCGTCGGTCCAAACAAGCCGCGCATGCGCGTGCGATGGTGTTGTTGGCACGTTGTTGGTGTCTTGCCGAAATTCAAGCGACTACCAACAAGTAATATTTTCATTTTCGCCAACATTAATAATTTTCGCATTTATCTTCGCAACGACCGGGCCGTGCTATGGAGACCATGCCACAGCGAGTGCGATAGAAAAACTCTTTTCCTTTGGGAAAACTCAGCTGTGAGCGGAGTGCGAAACCACACAAACACAAATAAAAACGCACACACACACATACAACGGGAACCCCAAAGTTGAAGTCTGAAGTCGAAGTCTGAAAGTCTCGAAGTCGGAGTTTGGCCTGGTCACCGGGCAGCGTACGGTGGGTAAAGGGAGATGCAGTTTGAGGAGGGTTCGGGGGATGTTGTCCGCTCGCATGGCGCGCATAAATTTTAGCAACTGCCGATAATAGTGTCAAATATTCGAAATTTATGATATTTTTTATGCGAATACAAGTAATAATTTCGCATCGTGGCTGTGAAATATTCTATGTGAGCAACTGAGTGTGAGTGTGCGCCAATGCTTTTGCACCCCACTGTGTGGTGCATTCAAACAACTTAATTTACGAAAAGTTTTCGTGAATTGAATACGTGGAAAGGGGAGAGAGAGAGGAAAATATGAGCGGAGAATCCATTTTGACAGATAGCGAGATAAAGACATTCTAAGTTATGTGATGATGGCTAGATAGATTATCGATTAGATATATGATTTCGGAAATGGAGAAGGAAGGCGTGAGAAACACATGGAGTGGAAAAGAATCCTGGCTATGGGAAAAAGATTTGGAAATTAGGCCATAACGGCAATAGATTTTGAAACTCCGCTGACGGTATAAGTGTAAAATCAAGGGTTTTTTCTTAAACCATATGAAAAACCCTTACTTGTCTCAGTAGTATACTAAAAGTATTAATTAGCCACATTAAAAACCCTTACTTGCCTCAGTAAATAATCATCTCGATTATCATATTTCATTACTAGAGCCTCGTTTAAAACTCCATTCGATCGCTGTATCAAAAATAAGTCCAGCCAATTGGCGGCCAGTCCACCATCGGGATTCCACCGGTCCAGCAATCGCCGACAATTTGTCCCCTTCGCATGTGTCGTGTGATGGCAATTTTTTTCACCATGCTCGCTTCCTGTGCCCTTGGCTTCGTTCGCATTCTCATTTCCATGGCAATCATTGTAATTTAACAACGTAATCCAGTCGCATACCACGAGTCAGTCTCTCCGCCGATTCTGGTTCTGGGCCTCCTGGTCCTCTGCTGTCCTCTGAAACTCTTCCGCGGCCACTTCTTCACCGTCTGCTCCTCTCCTCGTTGGTTGGCTGCCAGATGGAGCCATTGGCTTTGTTATGCGATGACAGCGTACGAGTCAGTTACACGTGTGCGCCGTGCAACGAATTCCAGCGGAGGCAGCAAAAACTGGGGGGAGCCCGACCGCAATTTAAACATTAAACATAATTAGGCCCAAGCCCGAGTCTAAGTCTTAGCCAGAGACCGAGCCTGCACAAAAGTCATAGTTTCAGTACTAGCTCGAGTCGTGGCCCAGTCTTGGTCGTAGTTTCTTAGCCTGAGACTGAGTCTTGAGCTGGGTCCTCTTTTCAGAACGGTGACATGTGGGTTGACAAAAGACAATAATAGTAGCTGAAACAAGGGCTATGAACGGGGAGGCAACGGAAAAGCCATGACGACCAGAAGAAACCGCGAGGAGGACGGCACGAGCACCAGTGGACGCGTTAACTAATGAAGCGAATGTGAGCGGAAAATATCCCTAAATGCGAGCTGTTTAAAAAAATCCTCTAGTAGAGTGAGCCAGAGGAAGAGGGGAGGGATATGGGCGAAACTAAAGAGCGATCTTGCGAGTATTTCCTGTACAAATGAGTTCACATCTTGCAATGACAGGCAGACATGCATTTTCTAGTCACATGCAGAAACATCAACAACAAAAAGAAGGTACAACAAATAGGAGGAACAACAAAAAGGTAGGAAGAAGCACTAGAATGTTACAAGTGGTATAAGAAAGGAAGGAACAAGAGGTGGAGGTAGTGGCAGCCAGTACCAATCCAAATTCAAGGCAGCTCCGAAGTGAGCGAACATACATGCTCAATAGACACTCAACAACTCAATTAAGACGACTCCTAGCCGGAGTTGGATCCGGAGTCGGGATCGGGTTCGGAGTCGGTGCTGAAGGGAGCGACTGGATCGACTGGGGCGACTCCGATGACGCTGTCGACCCTCAGAGGTCTGCTTTGCATCCGAGGCATGGTGGCATGTGGATCGGGTCGCTATTTGGAGCAGACACGATCGCTCTCGCCTCTCATTCTCTCCGGCGATCGTTGGCTCGAGCGGCAGAAGACCACTCAGTTGGCTCCATCGCCGCCGTCGCCCCTTGTATTAATTACAGCTCGTTAGTTGAGTTTCAATAATTGCATGAATAGAGCAGATAGTTGGGAGCAACTAGCGAACGAGGAGGACGAGGAGCAGGTTGTGGAGTTGCAGAAACTATTGGCATGATTAGATTCGAACATGTCGGCAACGACATCCGATGGGTTCCGAGGGAACCGGGATTGCTTCGAAGGAAGTTGCAGCGTTCGGTCTGGAATCGCTTGGGCTGGGTTGTCATGGCACAGGGAAGGAGTCGGGGACGGTGACGGTGACGACGAAGGGGCTGGAACATGAGCGCGTGTTCGCACATTTGAGCACAATTATTAAGTGCAACAATTAATTTGAATAATTAGGCGAACCAGATCGATTGGATCGATCGGATCGAAGTTACATCGGTAGGATCGAATCGGATCGAACCGAGAGAATAGCGTTGGCCAGAGGAGTGATAGTCATTATTCGGAATCCTTGGAGGATGCGTCTAGACAGTAGGCGGCTGAAGATTATTCTGAGGTGTTATGGGGAAGAACTGTGGAGAAAAGGGAGCAAGAGAGCTGTGGTATATTTAGCTGAGTGAAAAGTTAAGTGAATGTTTTACGGGGAAGCAACAGGTTTCTCGGTGACTAAATTAGCGAACGGAAATGGTTGCAGGTTGTTAAACGGAGTATCCGGCAATGGTTAGAGCAGGGCTCTGGTAATTTCGTCATGAATCGAGCGGAAATATTCCTCCTGTCTTCGATATACTGGAAAAACCTAGTACTGAAATTGGATCCTCTACTATGTTACTATGTTGCTGGCGATGTGGAGAGAACGTGTACATGTCGATCGGACTTTTCTCCAATCGTCGCCCTCTCCAGGGCTCCCTGGCCGATGTCCCATAATCTCTCGCTTATGCCGATCGTTGGCGCGGTCGTAATTTGCACATGCAAGAGGTAAAGGACCATGGCGTGGAGAGGAGGATGGGGGATGGAACTCGAGAAGCATCGTCATAGGAGATAAAAAATGTAAGAAAATGAATAAAGGAAAATGCTGCATTTATGCATGAGCTATTCCTTGCCATGTTTTCCAATTTTGTTCGCCTTTTGCCACAAATTTTTTCTCCCTCTCCATTTGTTTTTTTTTATTTTGTGTATTTTTTTATGTTTTTGTTTTTTGTGTCATTTTTTGTTTTTTTTTTTCTTCCGATGTGAGGAGATGCCTTGCACTGCACTGCACAATGTTGCCACACTTACCCGAAGCGTTAAAAATTCCACTGACAAGTATTTGCGAGATCCTTTGGACGCATCGGCAGCGCCTCCGACGGCTCTCGTCGCTTGAGATCTTTCGTCGGTCTTGGTGTTGTTGTTGTTATTGGTGTTGTACTTGCTTTTTATTCCCCGGGACGAAGAGTTTTGTTTTTGGAAAAATTGCATACATTTCCATATCTTTATGTTGCAGCTCAAGGCTCTGAATTGCCGTTGTTATTGTTGCTGTTATTGTTGTTACCTGTGTTGTTGTTGTTGCTTTTCGCCTACTTCTTCAGGTGGTTTTTGTTGCTGTCGAGGCGTCATTGTTGTTCTTGCAGGACCCACTGTTGCTGCTATTGTTGTTGCTACTGCCGCCGTTGTCGCTGTCGCTGCTGCTGTTATTGCAGCGTTTGCAGCAGTCGTTGTTCGTCTTAATTGAGACGTTTGGCAGCTCTCGAGGTGATGCTGATGGGACCAGGATACATTGCATACGCGTCCTCCCCCTCTCCCCACCATCTCGTCATGTTCGCATCGACATTGCGAAATTATGCGATGTCGGCCAGGACATCTGAGGCGACCGGAAGTGGTCATAGGAATTCTTCCAAGGATCTCGTTTCCAATCCAATCACCAATAAATCAATCCGGCTCTCCTGCTGGTCCTCTCTCTTTCTCCCCCGTGGCGATCTCCATTGACAACATAATCCATCATCAATTATAGCTGACAGATATGTTGCGTTGTCACTCAATTCCATCCGTCGTCGTTGTTTTTGTTGTTTTTGGCTGCTGTTATTGTTATCATTATTAATCTATGCCGACAGCAACAAAAATATAAACAACAACAAGTATATCACGATCGCCTGTTGTCAACACGCCGGTCGCCAAATCGGCAATCGTTTTGAATTTCATTCCAGTGGGGCGAGAGAGAAGGGAGCAGATGAGGAGGGAACGGTGGAAAGGGCAGTAGCGAGGGAAGGAGGGCAGGACGAGGGATCATGGTAAATCATGACCTGCTGCTGAGCGACAACTTCATGCGAATTGAATTGGTGGAAAATCGCAGCGATACCACCCACAAATATCAGCAACAACAACCACTGCGAAAATTCCTGGTAACAACAACCATTAAGCACTTGTGGACAGCGACTCCAACAACTCGAACAACACCAACAACGCTTACATTTGAAAGCTCTTGATTTCGTCAACATGGCAAAGTTGTTGTTGCTGTGGTACTATTGCCAAAATTGTTATTGCTGTGTTGGTTGTTGTGATTTTTGTTGTCATCGTTGTTATTTATATATTTTGTTGTTATTACCTGTGGCCTAACAATAATTTATACGCTAATATATTGCATTTGCTTGCACCGAAAATCAGAACAGCAACAACAACAGCTAAATAATAACTATTATAAATGCAATAACAAAAAGAAAAATGTGATAACAACAACAGCATTAATTCACAACAACAACAATAATTGACAACAACATCACCGGGAAACATAATAATTATGACAGGCATTTAAATGCTGAACCAAGTGACAACCGTTGCTCGAATCGCGTGAGCAGCAGACAGTTGTTGTTGTTATGGGTGTTGTTGTTGCTGTCGTTGTGTTGTTGTTGTTGTGGTTGTGGCCGCCGCTGCTGACCAAATAGTTAAATATTGTTGCGGCAACAGAAATTAAGATTTATGTTTTAACAAATTCTGCTGCCAGCGACTGATGGGGGCGCGCCTTGACGTTGGAGCAGGGCGGCGGCGTCGGCAGCAGCAGCAGAACCACCACCTTCACCAACAACAATGGAAACTATTGTTGTTGTCTGTGGGTCGGCTGCTGTCTGTTGCTCGGAGCTGTTGCTGCGATGATTGCATGCGCTGAGAATTTGGCAGTCCCCAACGGTCAGTCGTGGCCAATTCTCTCGG